>CM067331.1:106867500-107467500 GCA_034376525.1 Nicotiana benthamiana
CCGAAAAGCCCATCAAAAACAGGGCAGTCCTCACCAACATTGAAGCGTTTGAGATGACGCGCGTGGGTATGGTCATGAAGAGTCTCCGGCGAAACGGAGGAAAGGAAGTCGACGTAGTCCGGCGAGTGGAACCGGCGAATGTCATCGGGACCCGCCGGAAAAGGGCGACTGATTTCCATACGACGGTGTAGGTAGTAGTGTACGATGAGATTGTGGGCCATACGTATACGGTGAGGCTTCATTGGGTGACCTTGCCCGTAGTAATAGTCGCCGATTGTGGGCTCGTAGAAGTACGAGACGCGGCGCTTCTTCGCGTCGGTTCCGGTGGATGGAAGCGACGCGCTGCCGTCGACGGTGGAAGAGTCCATGAGCTACTACTTTCGGGCTCGGACTGAGAGTGATGATGAAGTTGGGTTTAGTTGTCCTCTTTGATTTCTATGAAACTCCTGGCAGTCTATGGAATCCAGGAGATATAGTGAAAGAGAGGGACACGACCACATGTATTTATTTATTGTTTGGTATATTGCATTAAGAATAATAATTGGGTAAGTTTTAACAAGAATATATAAATTATATCAATGCTAATTACCTCATCTTCTATAAGATATAAATAATTTTAGTATTAAAATTAATATCAAAATAACTTATACCTGATTTGCTAACCAGTATTATGGTGATATTAAATTTTTATATTATGCTTACACCTTCTTATACCTTATACCAAACGACCCCATAGGATGTCATTATCATTACTACTAATATAAAAGCGCTATCATTTGAAGTTGGTACAATAATATTCCTCGTCCACCTAAGTAAAAAAAATTTAATTAATTTTTACATATCATAGTTCAACTGACCTAACTTAAAACTTATCTAAATTAAAATAAACCATCTATATTCTAAGATCCATAAACAAAAATATTTTTTCCTGCTCTATCATTTTTCCTTTCCCTCTTTCGTTTCTTTCTCCTTTCTTTTTAAAAATATTCCAACATCTAGAACTCTCATACACCCATTATTTTCCTAAACAAATAAAATTCTCTCTTATAATTAATTACCTTCTTCTTCCTATTTCTGTCTCTATTAAATGTATACATCAATATTCCTATATTTTTCGATCATAAAAATATCATTCATATCAAATTTCTTACTACACTTCACTGCTATCAATCAAATGTTTATTACAGTCATATTCTCCAATATGTTGTATTCTCTCATATTCTCAAGCATAGGATCCAAATATTCCTCTTGATTTACTCGTCCCTTTTTTAAAGTAGCGGTGTTGATATAACTTGAAGAGCATCTCGTACAATAGCTTAATTTATAAACATGATCGGATGTTCAGACTATGGTGAGCTAATGTAGAAGAAAAAGTCAAGGTTCGAGCAGAGACCAAATAAAACTCTAGTATGGTCGAAATTGGAAGTTGAGTTGTCAGGAAATATACAATGAAAAATATTGCAAATGTTCAATGACCATTACCATTGACGATCTGTTAGTGTTCATATATTCGGGCGAAAGTTATATGACATAAAGTATTGGTGACTAAAAATTTTGATTGTTTGAAAATAAAACTTTAATGATGTTTGTAGTGATTATTCAAATACAGTGCAAGGTCAAAAAAAGGATGAGAAGAAAAAGAAGAAGAAGAAGAAGAATGTATGAACAAACACGCTAGAGGGGGTGGAGGGGGTAGAGATTTTTTGAGACGGGTGATATTACTACACCAACTCCAATAGTCTAGGGGCAGGTTTAACCCCTTTTCGTTATTTTAATTTAGGTGAGTTTCAAGTTAGGACAATAGGACGATGACACGTAGATATTAATTAAATATTTTTTAAACCTAACATGGTTGTTAGTTGTAAGGGAAGTTTTTAGCTGAAAAGATAACGGTGAGGGTAATTTTTACAAAATAGGTGGACGGAAGGTATTATTGTACCAACTTGAATAGTCCACAGGTTTGGTCCTTTTCCGATAAAACTATTATTATTATTATTATTATTATTATTATTATTATTATTATTATTATTATTTTGGTAATTATTTATATTTTATATCATCACAGAATTGATTACAACTTCCTCCAGAATCAACAGTTTGGACAGAGAGTTCCCAAACTTGTTGTATGTTATCTCATCAACCTTGTCTACATAGCTCCAGCTTCTAAGGATAAAAATTCAAATCTTTCATGTATCTATCTAATCTACTGACTTTGTGAGCTTTCACATGGATTTCTCTTATCACTTGCTTGACTATTTGGTCTGTTGATCTGCTGCTTTCTTTGAAAATCCTTTCATTCCTTTCCTGCCATACATGATACATTCCACAAGCTAGTGTCATTCTGTATGCCTCCTGTTTAGCAGTCTTCCCTGTAGTATTTTCTATAGCACATTGTACTTCATGCTTCCAGTTCCACACTTCTCTCTTTATGCCTTGCCAAGTTAGGAGCTTTGGCCATACCTGTTTAGTGTACCTGCATTCAAATAGTAAATGGTCGATATCTTCATTTTCTTGCTTCCATAACATAGTTCATATCCTCTAGATTAGCCCATCCTCTTCTTAGTTTGTAATCTTCTGTGAAGATCCAAGAGTAACATGAATGTCCATTTAGGATGGCCATTGTTGTTGCAGACCATTCTTCTCCAAATAATTTTCTGAAATTCTCCACGATAGGCTCCATATATATCCTTTTATTGAGTATTTGCTCATAGCAGCTACATCTATTTCATGGAGGCCTATTTTTTCAAACTTGTTTTTTGCTTTAAGGATATTCTTTACCATCCATGAAGCGTGGGTAGTCTTAGTCTCCCATAAATCCCCGATCTTTGTATAGTAAGCATGGATCCATTTTACTCATAGGCAATCTTTCTCCCTGCATATGTTCCATAGAAGTTTACCAATGGAATCCCATTTCCATGTATATATGTCTAAAATATTTAGACCCCCTGCTGTTTTAGGAAGGCATAATCTATCTCAGGCAATCAATGCCTTCTTGCTAAGATCATTGCCTCCAGTCCACAAGAAGCTTCTGCAAGTGGCTTCAATCATCTGAATAACTTTCCTTGGCAGCACAAATACTTGTAACTAGTATACTTGAATAGAGTACATCACAAATTTAACAAGTTGTATCCTTCTAGCATATGATAAGTATCTAGTGGTCCATGATTTTATTCTGGCCAGTATCTTGTCTATTAGGGGTTTGCATTGACTAATAGACAACCTTTTGTACTCAGAGGGATGCCTAAATATCTAAAAGGTAGATCACCCTTGCCAAATTGTGTAGCCTGAAGGATTAGCTGTTGAATCTCCTGAGGGACACCACCAAAATACACTGAGCTTTTCTCAATATTGTCACTTAATCTAGACACTTATGAGAACTTTTGGAAGCATTGGACTAGCATAGTGATAGACTCAAGTTCTCCTTTGCAGAATAGTAAGAGATCATCTTCAAATCCAAGTTGAATAATCTGTAGCTTTTTGCATCTACGGTGAAATTTGAACTTTTTATCTTCACTGATTCCCCTTAAACTTCTGCTAAGGTATTCCGTGGCAAGCACAAAAAGAAAATGGGACACGGGGTCTCATTGCCTTAGACCTTTCTTAGCTTGAAAGGGTAGTAATGGTTCTCCATTGAGCACTGAATAGGAGACAGTAGAGATGCAGCACATAATACATTTGATAAACTTTGCTGGGAACTGGAGGCATTATAGGACTTGCTCAACATATGGCCATTCTATTGAGTCATAAGCCTTTCTCATATCTATTTTAACCATACATCTAGGAGTAATACCTTTTCTTCCATAACCCTTCACCAACTCATAGCTCAATAGGATATTATCTGTGATTAATCTTCGTGGTACAAAGGCTAATTGACTTTTGTCCACTAGGCTGTCCATTATCCCCTGCATCCTAGTAGTAAGGATTTTAGAGATCAACTTATATAGCATAGTGCAGCATGCTATTAGTCTGAATTTTGAAATTTTTGTGGGGTTCTTGATCTTTGGGATTAGAGTCATAGTTTTACAATTTATAGCTTTGTATAGGTCTCCGTCAATAAAGAATTGGAGGACTGTTTCAGTGACCTTACTTCTAATCACACTCCAAGCTTTCTTGAAAAAGAATGTATTGAATCCCTCACATCTTAGAGCTTTCTGATCATCAATACTCATAAGGGCTTGAAAAACTTCTTCCTTAGTAACCTGTGATACAAGCTGCAGTTGTTGATGTCTATTAAGAACTTTTCCACGTTTCATTACCTCAGGGTCAATTGCTGGAAATTGGCTAGCAGCACTTCCTAGAAGTACTTTATAGAAGCTAGTTACTTCTATGGAAATGTCTTCTAGTTTGTGGATAATGTTTCCATTAGAATCACACAGGCTTGTAATTCTGTTCTGAGTCTGTCTGCTCCTTAAGCTGGCAAAGAAGTAGGCATTTTTCTCATCACCTAGTTCTAGCCATTTATTTCTAGATTTTTGCTCAAGGATACTTTCCTCCACTAGGCTACATTTCTCTAGTTTCATCTTCACTTCTTTATCTTCTTCAAACAAGAAATCTGGTTGTGTGTGCTGGCCCTTTGGTGTTTGGATATCTTGCAATTCCTTTCTATATAACTCCATCTTCTGCCCTATGTTCCTAAATTCTGCATGATTCAGTTGTTTAATTCTTTCTTCATTGCCTTAAGCTTCTACCATATGTTTTACATGTGCTGCTTTGTTGTAGGTTTATACCAGTGACCGCTTTCAGGAAGTCTTTATGATCTGCAAGGCAGTTTAGGAATCTAAAAGGCTTTGAACTTCTTTGCACCTCATTTTGTAATTGAATACGCAAAGGAGTATGGTCTAAAACCCTAGGATTTAAGATCATTACTTCATTAGTAGTAATTGTCATCAACCATTCGGTATTTGTAAAGGCTCTGTCTATCTTGCTCCAAATGTGACTATTTGACCAAGTATATTTCATTCCTATTGCTTGTAATTCTGCCATGCCACTAGTTTTCAGAAACTCATTAAAATCCCTTACTTAATTATCTTGGACTGGGTTGCCAAATTGCATGTCTTATATATCAGTTGTTGCATTAAAATCCCAAAAGACTAACCATGGACTTTGAATATGCCTATTTTCCCCTTTCAAGTCTTCCCATAACCACTTCATTGTCTCAATAGTATGAAGACCATATACTGCTGTTAGGTGTAGTTTTAGCTGCAGTTGAAGAATACTAAGGACTCCATGAATAGCTTGAGAACTCATATTAGTAGCTTCAAATTCCAACCTGTTTGCATCCCACATAATCCATATTCTTCCTTTTGAGCTATATGCATAGTTTGCACACCGTTCCTAGTTTGCTCCAATTTTGTGAATAACTCCAGCATTGTGTTCCTTTACTCTATTTTCTAGTATAGCTATAGTGATATATCATTATTCACAATAAACTTCTTTACCTCTTTTTGCTTGTAGACTTTATTTACACCCCTCACATTCCAAGCTATAATCTTCATTTACTTGGTTGTTCGGTTTTAGGATCACTTGTATCCCCTGGTGACTACATTGCCCTTTCTCCTTAATTGTTTCTCCTATCTCAAAGTTAAGTGGACTAAATCCATTCATCATATTAATACCAGTATCACCCCTGATGCTTGCTATACCACTTTTAGTTGCAGGTTTCCTTTTAGCTAATTCCCTGTTTAGAAGTTTCTCATTCTCAGTATCCGCTATCTTTCTTACCTGTATTACATTTTCAGTTGGAACATTTTCATCTTTTTCAACCCTGCTTGGTTCTGCTCTTTTCCTCTATTACATCTTTGGTTTCTGTTGTTTTTGTTTCAGTTCTATAACTTTCTGAGTAGTCCTGCAACTATATCCCACCTGAAGGCAGGTGTGACAATACTCAGGAATCCAATAATAGTCAATATCTTGCTCAAAGATATTACCCTTGGGATCCATAACCTTTAGCATTGTAGGCATATCTTTCGTAACATCTATTTCAACAAACAACATTGCATAGGAAATCCTCTCAATTTTTGAGGTGCACTCATCTGCATATAGAGGTATTCCTAGTCCACTTCCTATTCTGCTAAGTGAGTCCATACTCTAGCAATTCAGTGGCAAGTTGGGCAGTTTTACCCAAATAGTTATTGTCTATAACACTTCCTTACTGAAATCAAAGTCAGGCCACTAGGCTTTGATAATTACAGGCTTGTTTGTTATCATATATGGTCCAGTCGTAAGCAAAACATCCTTATCTTCCATGCTATTAAGTTTGACAACAAAATAACCATCATTATGGAAGTATATTTTTGGTTTACTGATGAAATTCTTGTGTGTAGCAATAAATCAATCCAGCATACCAATTGAAGGGGATTCACCCACAACATACAGCACAATTGAATGTTGTCATTTCATTGTTTCACGCTCAATCTGATTTGCGTCTAATTCAACAATTTTTTCACCATTTTAGACCATCGGAGCAATAGATTTGAGGCTCATACCTCTAGACACCAAATTGTTCCCAGCAAATAGGTTCACCCACTCCTTCTTCTGCTCATCTGCTGGTTTATTAGAATTTTGAGCATTTGCTGCCATAGTTTGTACCTCCTTCCTCCGTATCACCTTTTCGACCTTAATATTCTCCACGATTGGGACTTTCTCCACTAGTTTCGCATTTCGGCTCTATTAACCTTTGTCAATTGGAGTGGATCTAGCTAAATTCACTCCATGCAAAGATGGCCACATTTCAGTATTGTTCTTCGATTTCTCCATTGGATTCATCACCTTTTTCATGTCATCATTCCTCTTCGTTTGATCGGTTGTAGCTTCCTTACTCGTACTTGTGAGTTGAATCACTCTCTTAGACCTCCCTCTACCCGAGCTGGTAGAGGCGCACGCTAGGCCTATAATAATAATTATTATTATTATTGTTGTTGTTGTTGTTGTTATAGTATTATTGTTATTCTTATTATTTCTATTGTTATTTTATTATAAGGGGTAGTCAAATTAATTTTTCATTATTGTTTACAAAGTTTATAAATATATACATTTAATTTATGTTATGCGGGCCTTTTTACTAATGTTGTTGTGGTTCAATTGATGGGGTCGAGGTCTTCTATGGTTAATTCTGCAGCTCCAACTGTTTCGGGATCCATAATGACTTCCTTAGCTCCATTTTAGGGTTAACTCAACCATGTTGATTGTCGTGATGCCCATGGCAATTAGGTATTAGGACGTGCATTGTTCCCCTCGTATGTTGAATATTTCCTAAGGTGTTAGGAATTTGATCTTGGTATAAGCTGGAGCGGACGACTCTCATAGGGTGTATCCATGATCATCCCACTATAGCGTCGTATGTGGTGTATTGGTCCATAATGTGCAACGTTGTCTCCAGAATTACCCTAGTGGCAAGGAAGGGAAGTGTAATTTCTCCCGAAGTCTGTTTGACTGCATTGTTAAAACTGATTAGTATGATGCAACATGACACTATCTCATTCTCGAGTCTCATATGGGCGAGTAATCGGGGATGGATGATTCACGCTCCACTTTCATCATCTACCATGATACGTTTAAGATTAGTGTCTAAAATTCATAAAGTAATGGCTAAGGCATCTCTGTGAGGGAAAGTCAAGTCGGCGGCATTTGACTCGTCGAAGATGATATTTTCTTCAAGTACATCTTATCGTTCGTGGATGATTAATCTTTTGAGCTTGTGGGTGGTGATAAACTTGATGGCATTGATAGCGTCGGTGCCACCAATAATCATATTGATGGTACGTGCTAGTGAGGGTGGCTTTAACGGGCCTTAACATTCTCAACCCTTGTCGAAAATGTTCCGTCCTTTGTCGTTGAGCAGTTCTTTGAGGTGCCCTTGCTATAACATGTTCGCTACCTCTAACCTTAGGGAGATGTAATCTTATATTTTGTTCACTTTTTTTCCAAGATTCTCAAGGGTGTAGACTACCTATGTAGGTGAAACACAAAATTTATGAGCAGATAACAAATAGGGCACACCTCTCTCATTCCTGTGAGTACTTGATCTCGGCCTAGACGTGCCATCATCATAGCGAAAGAAGGGAGGAGAGGGTTCCCTAACATAGGGCTGATGTCGTCCCCTGTTAGCCATTTCTTTGAACATTTCTATGGAGTGGGTTGGTAGCTGTGAATATCATGTTAATGCCCCTCTAGCGAGGGTTTTGCAAAATATTTTCAGAAAAATGGAGGACACTTGCTCCTTGGTGAGGTTGTCGCCCTTCATAGCGGTAACGTAATGAGTCACATGGTCTTCAGGGTCAGTTATCCCATAGTATATTCTGAGATATGGTGTCATTTTGAAGGTTTTTGGTCTTGCATGTGGGGTCACTTCCTCGCTATACAGTTGTTCTATGAACCTATCAGCGCCCTCTTTTGGTAGTAGTTTAGGGGCACCAGGTATCTTGTCTACTCATTCCTGGTGCTCTTTCATTTGGTATCTGAGCGTCTTATTCTTATTCTCCATTTCTTCCATTCTTTTCAAAACAACAACGAGGATGTTATCACCTGCACTATTAGTAACATTGCGAGTTTTACCTGGAGTTGGAGGTCTGGTTGGTCGTCATGTTCCTTCCCTTACTGTCTTGTATGGGCTCTTGTGATTTCTGAAGTCGTGCCTAGATCTTGATTGCTAAGTACAGTGGATAGGGTATCAACTAGCCTTGCTTTGAGGAGTTTCTTCATAATAGGTGATGTCCCATCTCCCCAAGACGTGGAGGGTCTTTTCCTATTTGGTTTTGTAGAGCTGCAGAAATGTGTGGGTGACCTTTCTCATCCGGGAGAGGCCATAGGAATTACCCCTTCATCAAGGGTGTCATAACCTTCGTTGATAGCATTTATGAGGTTGAGGGGAACTTTATTTATTGTCCTCATATTGTTTTCTTGGTTACATGCCATAAAAATTTTGTACGTGCAAAGAGGAGAGGTAAAATTTATGGCTTGTTAGTTTAGCAAGACACGTGAGTTGTATATCTAATCGAAACTAAGAAATTATCTAGAAAATCCCCACATATAGCGCCAATTTGTTTATCCTAAAATTTAGCTCTGGGTTTAAACAATCAGAGTTTTTGATAGATTTGAGCTAATCTTAGTCAATAATAAAATATAATGGCTTAAGCCGTCAGATAACAATAAATATGCAGTAAATACAATATTTAATGGCGCAAGAGCAAAAAAAAATATCATTCAATAGTAATAAATGAAATATAATGGCACTAAAGTAAATAAACACAAGTGAGGTAACCGAAAAGGGTTGGATTTGATGATACTCCGCCGAAAATGATAAGTGAATGATGAACCTTTGGGTTTTCGTATTTTCTTAGATCGTGGTACAAATTTAGAATCGCATCTGAGGAAAAAATATTATTTTGTATGTATATGAAGCGAGGATCTTTAGAAAAATGTCAAAGTGTTATTCTTTACAATAAGTGTCCAATCTCCTCCTATAACTATGTCTCTTTATATTTATAAGAGTACATGTGTCGCGTCCTTAGTTATTAACTAAGTACACGTGCGGCACTTGGCAACTTGCTCACGATCTTGCACAGCTTGCTCATGTTCTTTCTATGCCAAGTCAGCTTTCTTACACTCAAGATCGCTAAGAAATGTTAGAACACATGAGAATTGTTAAAGAAAGCTTTGTATTAGAGAGAACTTGATTCTCTAGCTTGGTTAATGGATTATAAATGAATGCCCCGTATTTATGCTAATCACCTAGGGGCTAGTATGTAAATAATAATTGTTCTACGAGTCCTTCCATTTTTACAACTAAGTCCATTATCTAGAATATTCTGCACAGCTAGATTCTTCTGAGGACTTCCCTAAAAATTCTATAAGGTTCTAGGGTCTTCCTAAGGAAACCTCTATATTTCTCTAGAACCTTCCTACAAATGCATAAATATCTAGAACATTTCTAATGAAATTCTTCATAGTTCTATAATATTCCACCAAGATCTTTTCCCTAACTTATGTAACCTTTCCATATGGCAAAAATATATGCAAAGCGGTACCTATGTGGCATAATTGTGCGGCAGGTCATGACACTCTCCCTCACCCAATTTTGTGCCCTCGACAGAAAGCATCAACACGTATGCGTGCACCTCGCCTTGGCGTTGCCAGAGATCTTTATCCATTAGCCATGATGCCCTATGAAGCGATTCTACTTCCTATTTCACAAGGTACTAGCTACCTTTCTTCTTATGCCGTTTATACTTTGGATGGTTAGAAATGATAACCTCCATCCTCCGCCCATTGGATGCCTCTCCTTGCTCATGGCCTGAATCTTCCCATGACTCAACCAAGTCTAGCAGCTTCTCAAGCATCGAGTCCATGATTCCACTCCCTATTTTGTTTCCCTCCATTGTCCATCCTTACTGGAAATGTTGAACCCTCTGCTTAGTCCATCATATGAGTTCGATAGCATGCCATCACTTTAGAACTCGCCATCCTTTACAACTATGTCCGTCCAACTTTTCTTGTTGCCACCATGCTCTATTTGCATAGATCCAAGATAGGCTTTGGAATCCCTTACTTTCGACTTAGATTCCAAGCGCATCCCTCCAATACAGGCGGTTCCCCCTTGTTTCATCCTTATGTGCTTGAGAAAAGTCCCCTATCACTGCTGCAAGCTACACCAACTCTGAGCATTTACTTGCACGATGTGACCCTTCACAAAAGTAGCAACCTCCTTTAGGCACGTACTCCTTACCATTTTCTGACCCCTTGCCATTTCTCTTGGACCCCTGTCCTTTATGGGATGGCCCCTTACCATTACCCTTGTATACCTCGGCTATGCATTGCATGTTGTCCTTATCATGATCTCCCTCATCCTTTTCGGCGTTGTCTTCTTTGGACTTGGCAAGCTCCATATTGAAGTCAATAAGTGACTAGGATACTCGATGGCCCCGTTCACGTTGGCTATTTGGTATCTTCTTAACTTATGCTTTGCCCAATTTTGCAACCCATCTATGAAGTAGAAGAGGAAATCATCCTCGGACAATGACGAGACTTTCAACATTAAGGTAGTGAACTCGTGTACATACTCCCCAAATTATGGCCTCTGTCGGAACTCCCTTAGCTTCCGCCGGTCTGCCACCTCGCGTGCAGTCCGTGCACCACCATACGGCTTTCGCCTAGGGACCTTTGCGTTGATCCCTTTGGCAAGTACCAAGCCCTTGGTAATTCCGGCAATGGTTCCCTACAAATTTCCTTCTAGCAATCTCTGTATTTTTTCTAACGTTCCTTAGCCATAGCCTTTTCTTTGATACCATGTTGTCACGTCCTTAGTTATTTACGAAGTACACGTGTGATACTTGGAAACTCACTCACGATCTTGCACAACTTTCTCACGTTCTTGCTATGCCAAGTCAGCCTTACTACACTCAAGATCACTAAGAAATATTTGTTAAACGAAACTTTGGATTAGAGAGAACTTGATTGTCTAGCTTGGTTGATGAATTACAAATGAATGCCCCCTATTTATACTAATCACCTAGGGGCTATTATATAAATAATAATTGTTCTACAAGTCCTTCCATATTTACAACTAAGTCCTTTCTCTAAAATATTCTACACATCTAGATTCTTCTAAGGACTTTCCTAACAATTCTATAGGGTTTCTAGGATCTTCCTAAGGAAACCTCTATATTCTCTAGAACATTCCTACAAATGCATAAATATCTAGAACTTTTCTAAGGAAATTCTTCATAGTTCTAGAATATTCCATCAAGATTTTTTCCTTAATTTATGTAACATTTCCATATGACAAAAATATATGCCAAATGGAACCTATGTGGCATGATGGTATGGTGGGTCATGACAACATATGCCACAAAACCATAATAGTACAGGTTCCGAAAACATTTACTGAAATATCCTCTTTAAAGTCTTATCCTAAAACTATCTGTTACTGCTGCATTTAAGGAGAGTGTGTTAGATAATACGCTTAACGCTAGGGGGGGGGGGTGAATAGCGTTATAATAAAAATTAGCGTTAACTTGCGGAATTTAAAAATTGCAGGAAGTAAATAAGTGCGATTATAATAAGTACGCACCGATGTATTCTGGTTTACCACAACACGTGGCTAGTCCAGTCCCCGAGAGACTCTCTCGAGATTTTCCACTAACTTGTCAAGCTTACGGGTGCTCAACAAACCTTTACAACTTAAGGACACAAGCCTTAACACCTTTGCTCGGAGATACAACACTCCAAGACTTCACTGTTAAGCTTACGGGTGCCTAACCAACCTTTACAACTTAAGGACACAAGCCTTAATACCTTTGCTCGGAGATACAACACTCCAAGACTTCACTGTTAAGCTTACGGGTGCCTAACCAACCTTTACAACCCGAGGACACAAGCCTCAACAATCTTGCTCGGAGATACAACACTCCAAGACTTCGACCAAGGAAACACAAGTTCCTTACAACAAGAGAATCACAATTCTCTTCAAGTGTACAAAACACTAAACACTCAAACAATACACTCCTTTATGAGTAGATATGAGTAAAAGAAGTAAGCTCAAGATCACAACAACTTTGAACAATAATATGGCTCTCAAAATTTATAATATAAAATGATAAGCAATAGAGAATGCAAGCTTATAGCAATTGTATGATCAGTTGTTGTATGTTGTTGTGTTTAAAACACTGAAATGAAGCTGTATTTATAGTTGAAAAACTTGGCATTACCGTTGTCTAATTGTCAATTAAGAGTTGCTGATTTTACTGAGTGACAATCGATTGTCAAGAAGCCACAATCGATTGTTTGCCAATCGTTCCAGAAATCAATCCCAGATTTTACGCTTAACAATCGATTATCCAAGATCAACAATCGATTATTGGCAACGTTCAAAAAATCTTTTCCAGATTTTAATTCAACAATCGATTGTATAAAATCAACAATCGATTACTCAGCAACGTTCAAAAAATCTATTCCACATTTTAATTTCAACAATCGATTGTACAAAATCAACAATCGATTACCTGACGGTATTTGAAAACTTTACGACAACGGTCAGCTTCACAATCGATTGTGCAATGTTAACAATCGATTATTTATAGACTTTGAAAATCATTTTAGACACTGCCTCGTGACAATCGATTGTTATATACTCACAATCGATTATTTAATAACTTTGAAAAAGTTTGGAAGACACTGCCTCAACACAATCGATTGTCATATGTTCACAATCGATTATTTTGTGACTTTGAAAAATCTGATGGACACTGTCTCTTCACAATCGATTGTCATTAGCTTCACAATCGATTATTCTGAGTTTTGAAAAACTTTTATGTACACTGCCTCATCACAATCGATTGTCATAAGGTTCACAATCGATTGTCATGCAGGTTTGAAAAACCTGATGCTCACTGCCTTAACACAATCGATTGTCATTAGTTCACAATCGATTGTCATGCAGTCTTGGCTTAACATAATCGATTATCATAAGTACATAATCGATTATCTTAGTCCAGATTTTAGAGGCATGTTTAAAAATCATTTTGACTGAAGTAAATATGCATGATTTAAAATCATTTAGCATTAAATTAAATATGCATGATTTTGTAAAAATAGTTTTACGAGAGAAGCCATGTCATGAGTCAAGTTGTCGGATCAAGATCACAATTAAGAACGACTCATTTAAACTATAAAACTTTGTATTGCTTGAATCTTGTTATCCACCAATTTTGCGCTTGTACTTGAACTTTGTCATATATCAATTTGCGCTTGTTTGTCATTCATCAAAACCTACACATAAGAACACACGTTTTAGTATAACGCCTTGAGAACGTGTTTCCAACAATTTCCCCCTTTTTGATAATGGCAAACTTTAAGCGGGTTATGCAAATTAAACAATTTATAATGATGATTCAAGACAAGTATATATATGCATCAACAAGTATGCAATTTGTGTTAGAAACTACGCTTTACGCTAGAGGGGGGGTTGAATAGCGTATTAATAGAATTTAGCGTTTTCTTGCGGAATTTAAACTTTGCAGGAAGTAAAATAAATGCAGAAAAATAAACTTACACAAAGATGTATACTGGTTGGCCACCAACGTGGTTAGTCCAGTCCCCGAGAGACTCTCTCGAGATTTTTCACTATCTTGTTAAGCTTACGGGTGCTCAACAAACCGTTACACACTTGAGGACACAAGCCTCAAACATTTGCTCGGAGATCGCAATCTCAAAGACTTCACCCAAGGAAACGCAAGTTCCTTGAAACAAGAGAATCGCAATTCTCTTACAAGTATATCAAATACTTGGACACTCACTTAACTAAAGTACTCCTTATTGAGTAGATATGAGTAAAAGAATATGTTCAAGATCACAACAACTTTAAGCAATAATATGGCTCTCAAAAGCTTTATGAAATGAGTAGAAAATGAAGAACAATTTGAATGAAAGATTATAGCAATGTAATGATCAGTTTGTGTATGTTGTTGTTGTTAAAACACTGAAATGAAGCTGTATTTATAGTTGAAAAACTTGGCATTACCGTTGCCTAATTGCCAATTAAGAGTTGCTGATTTTACTCACTGACAATCGATTGTCAAACCCCAACAATCGATTGTCTGCCAGTCAGATCAAAATTCAATCCCAGATTTAACGCTTCACAATCGATTATACATAATCTATAATCGATTACTGGCAATATTCAAAATCAGATAATCGATTACACTAAGTTCATAATCGATTACTTTAGCAACGTTCTAAAAATCATTTCCGGATTTTAAGCAAAACATCGATTATATAAAATCTATAATCGATTACTTCAGCAACGTTCTAAAAATCATTTCCAGATTTTAAGCAAAACATCGATTATATAAAATCTATAATCGATTACCTTATGGTATTTGAAAATCATTTGACAACGGACAGCTTCAACAATCGATTGTCCTTTGCAACAATCGATTACTTGTTATTTTCTGAGAATCATAAAACTTACTGTCTCAGTGATAATCGATTATCTAAAGACATAATCGATTACTTAATTAAATTTAAAATCACTGGAAGACATCAACTCACCACAATCGATCACCATTAGTTCATAATCGATTATTTTGAGTATTGAAAAACTTTACCTCAACAACAATCGATTGTCATTTGTTCACAATCGATTATCATGCAGATTTGGAAAAACCTGATGTTCACTGTCTTACTCACAATCGATTACCATTAATTCATAATCGATTGTCATGCAGTCTTGGCTCAGAAACAATCGATTATCATAAGTACATAATCGATTATTTTAGCCCAGATTTTTGAGGCATGTTTAGAAAACATTTTGTCTAATGTAAATATGCATGATTTAAAATCTTTTTGACACAGAATTAAATATGCATGATTTTGGAAAATAGTTTTATGAGAGAGGCCATACTATGAGTCAAGTTATAGGATCGAGATTACAATTTAGAACAACTCAATAACAATTAAAAGTTATATCTTGAACTTCAATCTTATTCGCAACCATTGTGCGCTTGTACTTGAATTCCGTCATATATCAATTTTTGCTTCGTTTGTCATTCATCAAAACCTACAAAAGAGTACACGTTTAGTATATTGCATTGAGAACGTGTTTCTAACAATTTGTTCCCCCTCAATATATGAATTCCCCCTTAATTTAAGCTTATAAATATTGAGAGTGCAGTGCATACCCGTTATCTTCCCCCTTTTGCCATTAGCAAAAATAATATAAGAAGATGCCAAAGATGTAAATAAAACTTGTTTATTTATTGGACAGAGAAAACGTGATTACTTAAAGAGAGCACAATAAAACATATCAAAATAGAACCAAAAAAAAAACAAAGAAATCATTCATCATCATTTCCCGCCTCATCATCCGGCACTGCTTCGAAGGGAACAAGACCCGCATATGGATAATGAACATGGTCAAAATATCCATGGATCTCATGAGTTAATTGACCAACAGAAGTGGTCAAGGAAGCAATTTGGTCGGAAATGGATTGGAGAGTGGGCTCTTGAGGCGGACGAGTTCGATGGGTTGGAGGAGGAGCAGGCGCTGCATGATCACCGTCATGATGAAAGGAGGATTCTGAAATTTCCCACTTCTTGATACTCTTTTATAGAGGGCCGTTGGAAGTGATGAATCCGGAGGCTTCAAGAAAATTCATGATGAGGAGAGCATAAGGTAGAGGCCTATCATCTCCGATAGCGTCACGCATGTGAATCTTGACGAACCGATACCAATTGATGTTAGCTCCGGTTATTATGGCATGCATGAGTTTGGTGTCCTCTTGGGAAATGGTAGTATGGTTATGCTTACGAGGCTTGAGGACTCGGGTGATGAAATAGAAAATCAACCGATAATTGGGATCCATTCCCGTAATTGTAGGACGACGGGAAGAAAGATTTGGATCATAAGAAGTAAGTCCCGTTTGATGTAGGAGGACCGTTTCATCAAAAAGGGCTCCGGCCTCTCCGATGTACCGAAAAATGTCTTCACCATTATGAGGAAGACGGGCAATGGTATGAAAGTTTTCATCGGAAAGAAGAATTTGAACACCATTTATATTTGTCACAAGCTCACCGTCATCATCCTCATGAAGATTGGAGTAAAATGCTTGAATCAATGTAGTATTGATGTAAGGATGGGTAAGAAGTAAGAAGTCAAAAAGTTGATAATTTTTTAGCATATTTGCAGCAGGGCCATAAGTTTCAAGATACTTGTTGGTTGAAAAGCGGGGAGGAAGAATGTCGCGCTTTTCAAATTTTGTTAAAAAACGAGTAAGCTCGATGTCAGAATTAAAATATAGAACGGAACCATCTTGATAAGGATAGTTTGGAGCAGCAGAGGAGGATGCACCATGCCTAGCAGAACGGGAACGTTTGGAGTGACGGCCCGACATTTCACTGAGTATTGCTGGAATTTGCAAGAGACTTGAAAGAATTTTGATAGTTTGAGAGCTAAAGTTGATGCTTGAGTAAATAAAAATGAACATATATGGAGCCTATTTATAGAGGGGAGAAAGGCATTTCATTAATGGAAGAAATCTGCAGAACATTGAAAGCTGAAACAGTCAGAAACGGTAAAAATAAATCTTACTGACCGTTAGACAATCGATTGTTGGAATGAGATAATCGATTGTCATTAAGATTTGACTGAATCTCGGAACTGACACAAATCGATTGCAGAACCAAACGGAAAATTTTTTTTTAATTACTGACATGAAAAATCGATTGTCAAAATATGGTAATCGATTGTTATGTTACAGTGAGCACAGAAATTTTCTGATTTTGAGAATAATCGATTATATTTTGAAACAACCGATTGTTTTGGAAAAGCATTGCTGAATGGCTGAGACGGAAATCGATTTTGCAGTGAAAGAATCAATTAATTAACAAAACTGCGTAATAAACATAAACCATAAACAATCGATTAGTGATACTGCTAATCGATTTTCTGCACAGTAAGATAATCGATTATTTGCTTGGAACAATCGATTGTTCTGTGCCAAAACTTAATAATTCCCCCTACCTTTAGGGTGAAACCTGCAAAATAGAATTAAACATCTCCGACGCTCAAGTCAGTAATTAAAATATAAATGCAACCTAAAATGTATGCACTTAGATCAACGTTTACCCGCATTCAATACTTCATTTGGACATGATTTATATTTAGCACAACATTAAACGCTAAATATTTTATCAAGTCTACTAGAAATAAGGTAAAGTGAGGAACGATCATACCTGTGTAGTTCTTGGTGTTGCTCGTCTTACCTTTCACATTTCTGTCAAGATGGTCATCAAAATTCATTGAAGTGACCATTGGTTTGGTGTTGCTCTTTTCAAATTGATTTGGCAACTCCTTGCTACATTTAGAAGGACAAATGAAAGTTCCCTCTTTCACTTGCTTAATTTGCAGCTCCAAGAAGAAATTAAGCATGTCTATCAATGATATCTCAAATGCGATTTACAGATTCCTTGCATGACACTTATTAGTTGCTCCAAAGTAATACAAATATTCTCTAAGATATCATTTTCCACAAGATTTGGAATGCAAGATATTAGTGGCATGAGAGTTTAAAGAAAATAACATTGCCAATATAGAGAGTTGTTTTGAAATTCTGTCATCAAAGATAGTAAACTTCATGCAATCTATTTCCCCTTAATCAGAAATTTATCAAGACGTACCAACAAGACATAGATATACCAATTGTTATAAAACAATGATAATCTCATTTGTTGGATGACATAACAAGTGTACCAAAAGTTATTTTATTAACAGTGATACAAATTGTTATTTTTAGTAAAGAATATTACAAACGAGTGTTGACTGTTAACAGATCAACCATACATCGAATTTTGAAGAACATACCAACCATTATCCAGACCAAAGGATGTGTTCATCAAGAGACGATTTTTAACATAAGAATTTTTGTCAATTGTTAGAAACATGAGACATCTCTATTATTTTTCAAAGTTGAGGATAGCATTCATCAAAAACGTGAGTGAAAACTTTTTGAAGAATATGCTAATAGATAATACACACCACACAGTATACTAACGGTTATTTAAACCACAGATAGCAATTATCAAATCATGAATGAAATGATTTTATCAAGCTAACTGTTAATGCATATCAACAGTTTTGATCTTTTAAAAACAGATAACTAACAAGTAAACTAATTTACACCAATTGTCATTTAGCAACATGTTTTCAACATATGAATCAGCAAAGCTAATTGATATTGATTGTTGACAAGGATATCTCAATTGTTAACGCACATCAACCATTACAACAAAGCTTATCAAAGATTCAACAATAAGGGAACCAAATTAACAACAAATAAGTTAATATTGGTTGCTAGCACATATCAACAATTCGGTTTTTGTCAAAAAGGATAACTAACCGAAATTTCCTCTTGATGCAATGAGGTATCGTGCTCGGTGCATCTACTACAGTGCTGTAGCCTTTCAAGCACACCTGCAAAACAGATTAATGATCTTTTGGTACCCATGCCGTTTTGGGTCCTTAGGGGTTAGGCATATCATAATGATGCGATTGAGTGATATGTCTCGTGTAAAACATGCAGGAGCAATATGACCAATACGTCTACAATAATGACAAGTCACGTTGGGGTTATGCATCCTTCTAGGTTCATAGTAACTTGACGGACGAAAATGGTTTACTCTATTTTCAGCATTATGACTATTGCGCGCTTTATGAACATCATTTCTCCTACTATGAGCAGCATTTCTAGAATAATTATTTCTACGTTGGAAATCATTTGTAGGTGCTCTAAAGGGTTCAAAATTCCTTCTAGTATTTGGCCTATAATATGCATCATTTCTATGGTAGTTATTTCTAGGTTGTAAGTTATTGCTAGGTCTTCTAAAATGTTCAACATTTAGTCTAGCATGCATATTGGTTCTAGGATTGCTATTTCTAGGATAAGCATTTTTATTACTAGTCCTAGGTTGAGCCTTAGGTTGTTGGGGTTTAGCTTCAACCCTTTCTTTAGGCTCATTCGTAAACCCTATGCCATGCTTGGTTGACTTCAAATTATCAAGAACAGCATTCAAATTTTTGTGCGAAGAATTAAACTTATCTAATGTGCCTTTAAGCCTTTCTACTTCATTTTTGAGATGCAAGCAAGAAGTACACTTTCTAATAGAGCTTTCGGGCTTATCGGCGCTTCTTTTTCCGAAAAACTTGTTTTCCTCTTTCAACTTCTCATTTTCAGAAACCAACTTTTCAAAATCTTTTTCTTTTAGAGAGAGTTGTTTTTGAAAATCTTTTTCTTGCAATGACAGAGTTTTCTGCAAATCTTTAATAGTTTTGGAAGCTTCAACAAACTCACTATGTAATTTATAATAAGCATTTTGCATTTCTTCAAGCGAGTGAGAGTTGGACGTACTACCTCTTCTTCTTCGTTTGCCATGAGACATTGGCCAGTTGATTCATCATATGAGCTGTCCGCTTTTTGAGGCATGCTTTCATACATTTCCTGATTCAACATATTTATTGCATTAGTGTTGTATTCACTTACCTTGGCTTTCCCAACTTTTGTTGTCATTTGATCACCATGCTTGATGATTTGCCATAGATAAAAGTTGTTGGCTGTGATGAAAATTCTCATCCGATCTTTCCAATATAAGTAATTATTTCCATCAAATATTGGGGGCAGCATGTTAAAATCACCTTCACCTATTCCTGCAAAAGAGTCACGAGTAGAAGCCATGGATGGTTCTCTCAAACTGTTAAGTCTTCAGAGAGTTGGGCTCTGATACCAATTGTTAGATAATGCGCTTAACGCTAGAGGGGCGGGGGGGGGGGGGGGTGAATAGCGTTATAATAAAAATTAGCGTTAACTTGCGGAATTTAAAAATTGCAGGAAGTAAATAAGTGCGATAATAATAAAGCACGCACCGATGTATTCTGGTTCACCACAACACGTGGCTAGTCCAGTCCCCGAGAGACTCTCTCGAGATTTTCCACTAACTTGTCAAGCTTACGGGTGCTCAACAAACCTTTACAACTTAAGGACACAAGCCTTAACACCTTTGCTTGGAGATACAACACTCCAAGACTTCACTGTTAAGCTTACGGGTGCCTAACCAACCTTTACAACTTAAGGACACAAGCCTTAATACCTTTGCTCAGAGATACAACACTCCAAGACTTCACTGTTAAGCTTAGGGTGCCTAACCAACCTTTACAACCTGAGGACACAAGCCTCAACAATCTTGCTCGGAGATACAACACTCCAAGACTTCGGCCAAGGAACAAGTTCCTTACAACAAGAGAATCACAATTCTCTTCAAGTGTACAAAACACTAAACACTCAAACAATACACTCCTTTATGAGTAGATATGAGTAAAAGAAGTAAGCTCAAGATCACAACAACTTTGAACAATAATATGGCTCTCAAAATTTATAATATAAAATGATAAGCAATAGAGAATGCAAGCTTATAGCAATTGTATGATCAGTTGTTGTATGTTGTTGTGTTTAAAACACTGAAATGAAGCTGTATTTATAGTTGAAAAACTTGGCATTACCGTTGTCTAATTGTCAATTAAGAGTTGCTGATTTTACTGAGTGACAATCGATTGTCAAAAAGCCACAATCGATTGTTTGCCAATCGTTCCAGAAATCAATCCCAGATTTTACGCTTAACAATCGATTATCCAAGATCAACAATCGATTATTGGCAACGTTCAAAAAATCTTTTCCAGATTTTAATTTCAACAATCGATTGTATAAAATCAACAATCGATTACTCAGCAACGTTCAAAAAATCTTTTTCAGATTTTAATTTTAACAATCAATTGTACAAAATCAACAATCGATTACCTGACGGTATTTGAAAACTTTACGACAACGGTCAGCTTCACAATCGATTGTGCAATGTTAACAATCGATTATTTATCAGACTTTGAAAATTATTTTAGACACTGCCTCGTGACAATCGATTGTTATATACTCACAATCGATTATTTAATAACTTTGAAAAAGTCTGGAAGACACTGCCTCAACACAATAGATTGTCATATGTTCACAATCGATTATTTTGTGACTTTGAAAAATCTGATGGACACTGTCTCTTCACAATCGATTGTCATTAGCTTCACAATCGATTATTCTGAGTTTTGAAAAACTTTGATGTACACTGCCTCATCACAATCGATTGTCATAAGGTTCACAATAGATTGTCATGCAGGTTTGAAAAACCTGATGCTCACTGCCTTAACACAATCGATTGTCATGCAGCCTTGGCTTAACATAATCGATTATCATAAGTACATAACCGATTATCTTAGTCCAGATTTTAGAGGCATGTTTAAAAATCATTTTGACTGAAGTAAATATGCATGATTTAAAATCATTTAGCATTAAATTAAATATGCATGATTTTGTAAAAATAGTTTTACGAGAGAAGCCATGTCATGAGTCAAGTTGTCGGATCAAGATCACAATTAATAACGACTCATTTAAACTATAAAACTTTGTATTGCTTGAATCTTGTTATCCACCAATTTTGCGCTTGTACTTGAACTTCGTCATATATCAATTTGCGCTTGTTTGTCATTCATCAAAACCTACACATAAGAACACACGTTTTAGTATAACGCCTTGAGAACGTGTTTCCAACAGAGTGCTCGTCCTCGATCTCAGTCTATGTTGACCCTTCGACCTGACCTTCATCATTTGTTGAACTCAGGCCGATAACGCGTGGTAGTCTTCGAAGGTTATCCTAATGTTGATTTGGCCCTTACATAACTAGGATAATTTTGGTCCATACAAAAACTATAATTCTATCAAAGAACGCCGAAAGCACATTAGAAAAACTAAAATGCACATTCATTTTTGTTTAATCTCGAATTTCGAAGCAGTAAATTATTAACATATACATGCAGGTTCCATTGTTCTAACATTTAAATTATTTTAGTAAAAATTTTACTTATAGAACTAAAAGTTTATGTTGGCCCAAGAATAGGTAAAGTTTTGAAGAATGAGACTAGGTCCATCATGTGAAGCATAGTGTTTGTCAACCTATACATGTGAGATGCACGTGAAGGAGATAAGTCCCATTGATCAAGCATCAATATCTCCTAAACTGATCGAAAAGGTTGCATATGGGATAAGGAGAGAAAGTCTACTTATAAGAAGAGAACACAATCCAGATAAAAGATAAGGTTGGAGTTTGTGTTGTTCAAGGACTCAACTTTGATGGAAGATCATCAATTGAGTCTCAATCAAACTCTAATTACTAACTCATTAAATAATGGTGATGGTTCTCTTTTATAGGCATTGCATAAATGCAGAAGTTAAACTAAATTGAGAGCAAAAGAGCGAGGTAATTTTTCAAGCAATTTATGTGAGATTTGAGTGTGCATTCCTGAAGCTACTTGGAAAAGATAGAAGAACCAATTCCATTGTGTCTTCTTTTATTCTAGTTCAATTATCGTAGGTATTTTAAACTTGTACCTTTCAGCTTTCATATAAGCAATTGTATTAGGTATTTTGAGTACTCAAGTTAGAGTTAACTTGAAGTTATCGCTACAGTTGAGGCTGTGTGCCACAACGGGATTAGAGTTAATCCTTAGGTTTACAAAGAGTTTTTGTAAATGCTATTTTTGCTCAGTTATTTTAGTGGATGTTTGGGAAAATCCTACTGAGTAGTAGGTCGTGGTTTTTTCACCTTTTGATCTAGGTATTTTTCACGTAAAAATCTCGGTGTTCTTTATTTTATGTACTTTTAATTCTGCAAATAGTAGTAGTTAGAGCACCTAGAAGAACCTAGTTCTTCTAGATTGAAAATCGGACACCACAAAAATCACCCCCATCTTGTATGGTATTGACGTTTAGAACATCAATTGGTAGCAGAGCGGGTTATCCTTGAAGAGGATAACACCCTAGGAAATGATAAACATGAGTTGCACCACCTGAGAACTGGGAAGGGCAATCCACTGCTAGGCCTCCATTCTTCAATGGACAATGCTATTCTTGCTGGAAGAACATGATGGGGGATCACATTATACGAGAATATTAAGAAATATGGGACATAGCCACTGATGGTCCTCTAGAAACTACAAGTAAGAATGAAGAAGGAGTGGATGTGTCAAAGACAAAGACTGACTGCACTATTGAAGACCTGAAGAAGTGGGAGAAAAATGTTAAGGCCAAAAAATAGATTGTGTATGGATTAGGTCCAGATGAGTGCAGCAGGATCCAAAGGTGTACCAATACTAAGGAAATATAGGACACTTCGCAAATGGCTCATGAAGGAACACCTCAAGTGAAGAGGTCCAGAGGAACATTGTTGTATTCTTAATATGATAATTTTACTATGAAGGAAGAGGAAACTATCCAAGAGATGTATACTAGGTTCACTACACTGACAAATGAAATTAAGTCTCTTGGAAGGATTATTCTTGAAGAAGACAAGATTGAGAAAATCTTGACAAGGCTTCTGCCAGTCTCATGGGAAAGCAAAATTACTGCTATTCAGGAATATAATAATATTGCTACCCTCAAGCTGTATGAACTAATTGGAAATCTTACCACATATGAACTGACAAAGGCAAACCATGAAGATGGATACACCCAAGAAAGAAAGAAGTCCGGCTCTCATAATTGCTAAAGGTTCAGATCTGGAGGATGATGAAATGGCTATGATCGTAAAGGATTTCAAAGAGTACCTTATGAGAGGAAAGAGTATTTCAAAAGGTACAACCTTCAACAAACCAAAGGCCCTTGAGAAACAGACCAATGAGGGTTACTACAAGTGTGGTAAGACTGATCACATGTAAAGAATTTCCCTCAATGGAAAATTGAGTGGAAGAAAGAAAAGGGTTGAATGAAGGAACAGAAAGAAAGAACATGTTCAACCAAAAAGGAAGAAAAGATCAACAAAGTCAATGGTTGCCGCCTGGGGAGAAACATCATACAAGGACTTAGAGGATGAAGCTGAAGATGAACATGCCCTTATGGCTATCGGAGAATCAGATGATGAACAAGAAGTAAGTATTCTTCATCTCAAAGAAAAGATTAAATTTCTATCTAAGGAAAGGCTGGATGAGCTATTATTAGACTTCATTGATGAGTCTGAGATTATTAACAATGGAGAAGGAAGATCTGTCTAGGGAATATGTGATCCTAAAAGCAAAATGCATAAGTCTAGAGTCTAGGGCTAATGAGAGTGATAGCAAAAATGCTAAGTTGAAGCACTAGGTTCTTGAACTTGACACCAATATCCTAGAACTTAGATCTAAAAACTTAAAGCTGAAACTAGGAACAGGAAAGAAGAAAGTTGATCACACATATCTCACTTTAGAGGAAAACTTAGGAAAAATGAAGAATGAGTTGTATAAGAAGGATGAATTGATTAAAGTCCTAAAAGAAGATCTAGGAAAAGTGAAACATGAACTAGATAGAACTAGCAAATGGAACAAGGCTTCTAATGCACTTTCTTGGTAGCAAGAGCATCACAGTAGCAACAAAAGAGGAATTGGATATGGAACTCAAGCACCAAAGTGGGACCCTAAAAATGAGTACCTCACACTCTTTGAGAATAAAATCTGCACACACTGTGGCAAGACTGACCATTACAAAATTTAATGTAATGCAAAAGAAAAGGTCAGCAAAAAGAATAAAGCCTTTGATCAAGAGAAAAGTAAGTTTCTGGGTGGGCAAGAAGGAATTTGATTTATCCCTTTGCCCATAGAAAGGGACCCAAACTAGTTTGGGTTCCTAAGATTAACCCCTGATTTCTTTTTTCAAGTCCAAGTGAAGGGAAGTAGCCAAATATGGTACATGGATAGTGGCTTCTCAAAATATATGACTGGAAGCAAGAATCAGTTCCTTTCACTTGAGGACTTAAAGGGAGGCAATGTCTTCGTTGGAAATGGGAAGAAAGGTGAGATTATTGGGGTTGGAAAGGTAGGTAAGACAGACTCTCACTCCATTGAAAATGTCTAC
Source organism: Nicotiana benthamiana (assembly GCA_034376525.1). Taxonomy (NCBI): domain Eukaryota; kingdom Viridiplantae; phylum Streptophyta; class Magnoliopsida; order Solanales; family Solanaceae; genus Nicotiana; species Nicotiana benthamiana. Next base: position 106,892,967 of record CM067331.1, read on the forward strand.
TTAATAGATGGCTTGAAATATAGCCTGATTAGTATGTCATAACCGTGTGACAGAGATAACCTTGTAGCATTCACCTCTACTAAATGCTTTGTGATTAATCTTACCACTAACAAGATTGTTTTGCAGGGAAAGAGAGTTAACAATATTTACATTGTTGATTTATCCACTCTCTCAGAAAATGAACTAACTTGTCTAAGTGTGCCAGATAATGATCCCCTACTGTGGCACAAAAGACTTGGTCATGCCAGTCTAAATTAGCTGAACAAATTAGTCTCCAAAGACCTGGTGATAGGGTTACCTAACATCAAGTTCAAGGAAGACAAAGTTTGTAAGGCCTGTGCAAGGGGTAGCAAGTAAGATCATCCTTCAAAAGAAAGAAAATGAGAAGAACAACCAAGTCATTGGAACTGGTCCGTATGGACCTCTGTGGTCCAACAGAACCATGAGCAGAGGTGGAAAGAAATATGTAATGGTTCTTGTTGATGATTATTCTAGATTTACCCAGGTTCTCTTTCTAACTTCTAAAGATGAAGCACTTGATATGTTTGCTGTATTTGTTAGAAAAACTCAGAAAAAATTAGGAAATCAACTTGCATCCATTAGGTCTGATTATGGAACTGAATGTGAAAACTCCAAGTTTGTTGAATTCTGTGATGAAAATGGTATAGATCATAATTTATCTGCCTCTAGGACTCCTCAACAAAATGGAGTAGTTGAAAGAAAGAATAGAAATCTTGAGGACATGGCTAGGACCATGTTGCTTTCTAGTAAACTCCCTCATAGCTTTTGGGCAGAGGCTGTAAACACTGCATGTTACATAATCAATAGATGCATGACTAGACCTATTGTAGGCAAAACTTTGTATGAGTTACTTAAAGGGAGAAAACCAAACATATCCAATATTAGGGCATTTGATTGTAAGTGTTATGTGCACAATAATAGAAAAGACTCCCTAGGTAAGTTTGATCCTAGAAGTGATGAGGGAGTATTCTCAGGATATTCTTCACATAGCAAAGCATATAAAGTGTTTAATAAAATAACTTTGTGTATAGAAGAAAGTGTACATGTAGTATTTGATAAAACAAACATTCTTTCTAAGAGACAGGAACATGAAGATGAAGCCATTGGATTTGTAAAGGACATGACTGACGCCTCAGCTTAGGTCAACGTGGCACCAACAGAAGGAACAGGTGAAGGAACAGGTTCTTCTATATAGGGCAACCTGACAAGGGGAACTAATCAAAGAGGAATTGAAATAAATCCCTTGAAGGAACTTGTTCATGACTCTGTTCCATAGCAACAAAACATGGGAGAAATATCCACCAGAAACCAGTTGGTTGTGAAACCTCACAAGTATCAAATTTCTCATCCCATTGAGAACATTATCACTGATCCAACATCCGGAGTTAAAACTAGATCACAATTAAAGAATCTATGTGCTTTTGATGCCTTTTTATCTCTTATTGAACCTAAAAATGTTGCTGAGGCTTTGCAGGATGCAGATTGGGTGATTGCTATGCAAGAAGAACTCAATCAGTTTGAGAAAAGTCTAGTTTGGCATTTTGTTCCAAGGCTAAAGAACATATCAGTCATTGGTACAAAGTGGTCTTTAGAAACAAACTTGATGAAGATGGAATAGTTACAAGAAACAAGGCAAGACTATCGGTCCAAGGTTACAGCCAAGAGGAGGGCATAGACTATGATGAGACTTTAGCCCTAGTTGCAAGACTAGAGGCAATTGGACTGGTTATAGTCTTTACAGCACACATGGAATTCACTCTGCATCAAATAGATGTCAAAAGTGCCTTCCTAAATGGCTACCTGAAAGAAGAAGTGTTTGTAAAAAAACTTCCAGGATTTGCGAGCAAGGAATACCCTCAGCATGTATACAAGTTAGACAAGGCTCTTTATGGACTCAAGCAGGCCCCAAGAGCATGGTATGAAAGGTTGTCCAAATTCCTGCTGGAGCATGGTTACAAAAGAGGTAAAATTGATAGTACCTTATTCTTAAGGGAAAAAGGTAAAGATCTCCTTGTTGTACAAATATATGTTGATGACATAATATTTGGGGCCACTACTGATAAGCTAAGAAAGGACTTTGCAAAATTAATATGGAGTGAGTTTTAAACGAGCATGATGGGTGAGCTTAACTTCTTCTTAGGCTTACAAATCAAACATAGTCTAAATAGAACCATGATCCATTAGCAGAAGTATGCAAACGAGCTAATAAAAAATTTTGAAATGGAAGCACCAAAATAAATAGACACACATATTGCAACTGATACTAAATTAGATGTTAATGAACATAGTTCATCAATTGATCAAAAGTTGTATACGGGTATGGTTGGTTCAATCTGTATCTTACTACTAGCAGACCTGACATTATTTTCAGTGTTGGGCTTTGTGCTCGCTTTTGGGCAAATCCTAAAGAGTCTCACCTAACTGCTATCAAAAGGATACTAAGATACTTGAAAGGCACCACTGATCTGTATCTTTGTTATCCCAAAGGTAGCAATTCGGATCTAGTAGGATATGATGATGCCGATTATGCAAGTTTTCTAGTGGATGGAAGGGCATCTCAGGTATGGCACACTTTCTTGGTTCATGTATTGTGTCATGGGCTACCAAAAAGCAAAACTCGGTGGCCCTATCTACTACTGAAGCTCAATATGTTGTTGCTGCCTCTTATTGTGCTCAATTGCTATGGATCAAACATCAGCTGATAGATTTTGGTATTGAGATGGGTTGTATTCCAATATTCTATGATAACACTAATGCTATAATTATGACAAAGAACCTTGTTCATCATAAGAGGACTAAGCACATAGATGTTAGACACCACTTCTTAAGAGATAACTATGAGAAAGGAATGATCTTCATAGAATTCTCTGCTACTGATAAGCAAATTGCTGACATTTTCACTAAAGCACCGAGTAGAGAAAACTTTGATAGGAACAAATTGGAATTAGGGAATATTAAGATCACCTAATAGGTCCAGTTTAGAATAGAAAATTTAATAATTACTTTTTGGTTAGGAGTTCTAACTTTGTAAATATCTAGATTAATTCTTACTCAATTTCATACTTTAGTTAGTATACTCCTGTGACATGTGTATATATGATTCACTGAACTCTAATAAAAAAATTTCTATTATGACATCTGAGGCATGTTCAAGAGAGTTCTATATGAAGAATCTGGTTCATTAGTATGAGTTCATATGAAAGCTCTGGTATGTTTTCAATACTTTAAATAATTAGAAAGATTAATACTTCAATCATGAGCATAAGTCTTATACATGCTAAATTCCTAGAAAATTTTATCTGTTGAGGCATTGAACCAGTTTCGTCCATTTAGAACTCTAAAATCGTGATTTTTGCCAAATATCTAGGGAAGCCAAATAATCATTAAAAGTCTGGAATTGCAGTTTGATTAGACTTCTAATTGACCCCTAAAAAGTTATCTTTACTGCAGTAATGTCCAATTCACTTTAAATACCAACCACATCTCTAATCTCCTTCATCATTCTAAAATCGTCAAAAATAGTTCTCCAGTTGTAGTCGCTTCTCTTCTCCAAAAATTCCCAAATTTCCTCCATAAACGAAGAACCATCTCTAACCCACAAGATCATCCTGGCACTCCTCCACCACCAACTCCCTCAAACTCATCCTCGTCTACTCTTCCTAGTGAATCCCCAAAACCTAGGTTTCGATGGCAGAAAATATTGGCTAGAAAAATTGTAACATCTGGAGCCCAGAGAAAAGTTTTAAATGAGGGATTGAAAGCTAGTCAGAGAAAAGAAAGCCGAGCCAAGAGCCTAACTCCAATTCTGAGTCAGAATCCTTTATATCTGCAGTGAAGGTGAAGAACATGGGTCTTCAGACACTGAGAAAATTCAAGAAACCCCTATTGAGGTAATTTCTTTTGTGGTTGAAACATTAAAAAATAGGTTTGTTATAGTTGGGCCTATTAGAGATGTAAAGTTGGCTGAATCGAGTAGGAGTGGAGGTAAAAAGAAAAGAAAAGAGAGAGAGAGGGAGAAAGTGGTGAAGAGAGGGGAAAAGGGAAATGAGAAGTTCTTGCTATATGTGGGGTTGAAGAAAAGAGTGGTATAATGTTAGGGGAGAGTGGCTCTGGGGAAGCAGATGAAGGGTTGGTTCATCTAAGCAAACAAAGAAATGAACCTGGTTCATTTACCGAGGAAACTCTGGCTGACTTTCTAAAAGGTTTGGGGCAAGTTATGGCCCGAAGAAACTCAAATATACCTCACAAAAGGCACCTAATATTCCCAAGCCATCCAAGAAAAGAAAGACTTCATCCCCAAAATCTATTGCCCCTTCAGTACCTAAGGAAAGAGCTACAAGAAGCAGGGTAAGACAAAGTGAAGCTGACCTACAACGAGCTCTGGAAGAAAGCAAGAAAAAGAAAATGGAGAAGGGAAAGAAAAATGTTGAAGAGTCCTCTGAGGTTGAAGAATAAGAGGAGATAGAACTGGTCCATCAAGAAAGGGGAACAACAATGGAGATTCCTACACCAAAACCTAAAAAGACCAAGACTTCTTCCAAGAAGTTTTCTTTTGTTACTATGTCTGCTGAACCCTATTAGCAAAAAGAAAAAGATATGCAATGAAAGGCAAGCAAAAGAAAATTACTGAAGAATATGAAGAGTGGAGTGGAGAAGAAGAAGAAGAGGAAGCTGAGAAGGAGCATGATAAGTTTGCCATCTTTGGCAGAAGAAAAATTCTGAAAGGAAGATTGCTGAAGGACTTGGTTAAGCTAGGGATGACAAGACTGGTTAATGCTTTAGCTGCACAGGGTTGGAAGGACATGCCCCTTGAAATGGATGGGAGAATAGCCAGGAATGAACTGATTGTATTTATGGCCAATGCTGCTGTGAAGGATGGAGTTGTCACCAGCCTGGTGAAAAGAGTTAAAGTGAAGTTTGATGCACTCAAATTGGGTGAGATCCTAGACATACCTACTGAAGGGTATGATGACTATACAAGGGAAAGGTGGCCATGTTTGTATTCTCTCCCTACTGCTCTTGAAATCACTAGGAGGTTCTGTGACTCGAGAGATGTGCCTGAAGCCATATTTGTGCAGAAAAGTGAAATAAGGCCTGGGCACAAGGTCTTGTTTGAATTTGTCAACAAGTGTCTCTTGCCCAAACAGGAAAGAAGGCACACTGCAAATTACATAAAACTGATTCTTATGGAGTGCTTGGTGAGAGGAATGCAAATCAACTGGTCTGCTTTCATTGTCAAATTGCTCGACAGAGTTATCAATGGTTCCAAGACTCATGCCTCTCCATATGGTTTCATATTGACTACTGCGCTGGACATGATAAATTTGCCTTTGAATAAATGGGAAATCGCATCAAGCAAGGAACATTTTGGTGTTAAGACCCTGCTGGCTTGTGACTATCCAGTCAATGCCATCCCAGTTGAACATGGTTCATCTTTGAGGACACCCATCAACAACAAGATTAATGTTTTGGTGCAGGAATGTGGAACTAAGGATGATGAAATTTCTAGGCTCAAGGCACGTGTGGCTGAATTGGAAACTAAAAGAGATGGCCTTAGAACTGAGCTAGCAAAAGAAAAAGAGAAGTGATGGAATGCTTTAGAATATGCTAAACCTTCTCCAATCATAACCCTCTATTTCCTCCGAGCCATAGGTCTCCCAGCACTAGTCTTCTGAATCAGTCTAGGACCACCAGTGACCCCCAGTGACCCAGTTTAGGGATGTTTCTATTTTTTGCTCATGTTTTGGAAGTTTTTCTTTCTTTTTTGTGGTCTGTTTGTGAAAGCATATCTCTATCAATGTCAACTGTTGTTTTCTCTTGTTCAAAGCTGATTTTGATCTTAATAGTTTAGATATGTTTGTTGATATTGATAATTGCACAATGATTTCACTTGCAGTTGCCCCAGTGGCTATGAGTACTTCTTAATTCTAGTATTAACACTGTGTATGCAACTTTTTGATGATGCCAAAAGGGAGAAGAGATATTGTGCTTTAAACATTATTCTGAATTAAGTGATATTTATAACCTAATTAACGTGGTCCTTGATGATAAGTAGAATTTCTAAGTAAAGTGTTGATGGTTAAGCTGAGTTCTTGCAGGTTCTTTGATCAGTAAAAACACATAGTTTGTCAGCATCAAAAAGAGAGAATTTGTTGGCCGAAGAACAGGTGAATTTTTGAAGAATGACAAAAGAACTCAGTAGTGGACCAGGTCCATCATGTGAAGCACAGTGTTTGTCAACCTATATATATGAGATGTACGTGAAAGAGATAAGTCTCATTGATTAAGCAACAATATCTCTTGAACTGATTGAAAAGGTTGCATATGGGATAAGGAGAGAAAGTCTCTTTATGAGAAGAGAACACAATCCGGATAAAATATAGGGTTGGAGTTTGTGTTGTTTAAGGACTCAACTTCGATGGAAGATCAATGATTGAGTCTCAATCAAACTCTAATTACTAATTCATTAAATAACAGTGATTGTTCTCTTTACAAGCATTGCAAAGACACATAAGTTAAACTAAATTGAGATAAAAAAAAGTGAGGCAATTTTGCAAGCAATTTAAATGAGATTTGAGTGTGCATTCCTAAAGCTACTTGGACAAGATAGAAGACCAATTCCATTGTGTCTCTATTTTATTCTAGTTCAATTGTAGTAGGTAATTTAAACTTGTACCTTTCAGCTTTCTGTAAACAACAAATTTTTGTCGAGAAAATAAAATCAAGACCGAAAAATATCGCAACAATCGTAGTATTTTATTTCGAATATTGGAGTGTTAAAATATCTATGGATCCTCTGATTCTACTTTTCTAGTATGAATTCAAGGTCTTTTGAGCTTGATCTTGAATTTGAATTTGATTTATCCGTCGCGAACACTTTGATTGTTAGCACGAATTTTATCACGAACAAGTAGCCTTGATCTTGAACGCCTTGTATTTTATTTGACTTCGCTCTTGATCTTGAATACTTGAATTGTTCTTTGTTCCTGAGCTTTAATACTTGATCTATTCTTTGTTCTTGAACATTAACTTGATCTATTCTTCGTTCTTGAACTTGAACTTTATTGCTTGAAGCTTGAAACTTATGGAGGAATTTGTAGTGTTTGATCCATGAGTTCTTTCTTGCTTCTTGTTATAACTTCTGGTGTCTTTTTCTGAGTTATGAAAGACCCCCTATTTATAGTTGTGGAAGGGAAGAATTGTGATAAGAACAAACTCTTTCTGACCAATCAAATTGATGTGCGACATGGCTGCATTTGATTGGCCAGAACATGTCACTTGCACACGTGTGCCCGATTTCATTGGCCTTTTAGTGTGACTTGGCATGCCTTGTCATTTTGACATGTGGCATGATCCTATTGGCTCTTCCATTTGACTTAGCCACTTCATTTGACATGTGGCACCAAACTGGGCCTCTAGAAAAATGTCACCATGGGCTTAATGAAGTGAGCTCATCACTTTAGTCCAACTAATTGGGCTAGCCCAATGGATTAAGACTTATCTATTTAATCCATTCATATTGGACTAATACAACTAATTCAATTATATTAGCCCATAATATTTATTTGGACCAATATTATCTCGAATTTAAAATATAATTCAAAATTTTTATGGACTTAATTTTAAGTAAACTTTATATACCTACAAATGCCCCATACTTCAAGACTTAGCGAAATTTAGACTTGTCGAACTAGAACGATAAGGATTGAAGTATCACGAGACATTAAATTTGAACATCGTCAACTTTGAACTTAAAAAAACAGTAACACATTCATAATGCTAACGTAGGATCATGCTAGCTCTTTATACGAGAAAAAAAGTTGAACAGGAAGTCCGAAATTTTTTGTTAACATCTGACTTCAACTTAGCCAAGATTTTTTGATTAGAAAATAATTTCTTCATATTGTTATGAATAACCTTGAATTCATAAGTTGCACTGGCATAGCCCACGTAGCATGGCCATTGCCTTATTTTTCCTTTCAACTCATGTACTAATACGATCACAATTTTATCAATGTCAATTTGCACAAAGCAACTATAAGTCAAGTATCCTAGGAGACCATGGTACCGAGTCCAACTCGGAATCAAATATTCCAGCCTCCCTAGCACTGGTCCCATATCGGTAAAACAATCTTCCACGCCACTTTTCAGCACCTACATAAAGTCACGTGCACGTAATTGTGGAGCATCAATTCATATTTTTTGCAAGACACTTGAGTCTAGTTTTGTGGATTCGGAAGTATAAACGTGAAGGTAATTTCTTCTTCTTTTCTTGTGCTTTTCTTGTTTTGTTGTCTTTTTTATTTGTAGTTCAAGCGAGATCCACACACGAAGAAGGCGGTCTTAGGGTGTGAGAGGATGGTACTCATCCCTACCTGATTTTTGGAAAGATTACACTCGAAATGGCCCGATTCTTGGAGAGATTACTCTTAAAATGGCCTAATTCTTGGAGAGATTACTCTCAAAATGGCCCGGTTCTTGGAGAGATTACTTTCAAAATGGGCCGATTCTTGGAGATATTACTCTCAAAATGGGCCGATTCTTGGAGAGATTACTCTCAAAATGGCCCGACTATCGGAAAGAATTTCATCTATTTAGACTTTTGTACCCATTCTAATATTCTTGATTTGGACTTTGATAACCCCTCTTTTCTTTCTATTTTTTTAGCACGAAGAGATGGAAAATTTCAGGGACTATACCTCACCTTCCTCAAAATTATCTCGTCATCGAGACTGAAAATGGCATAGAACAAACCAAGCTTTTGGTTCTCACCTCACAAGCTGGCCGACATGCAGCCTCATGGCCTCCTCTAAGGAACTCCCTTCATGTAGAGAACTGGACCTTGGAGCCCAAATCGACTTCTAATCCATTATCCAAGATGTGGTCTCTCCAAGCGTCAATCCATCGCCATGTAAATATTGCTATCACCCTTCCAAACTTAGGAAGTCGAATAATTCAAGGCGAAGTACATTGGGGAAACACCACAACAATCGAGGGCCAGTATTGTCATATCCTAGGATATGGGAATGGGCTGAAGACGTGCTTGGTGCCCCAAGACAAACACACTTCTTACATCAGCTGGGGAGCTATCTATATCTCTTTGGGACTTACATATCCTTGGGGGTTTGCCCATTGCGGGTTCTCCGTACGAATAAGTGGTACCTGAGACAAGAGAACTCATTGGTTTGAATGAAAAACAAGTCAGATGTATTCCTCGATCTTGTGAGTATTTATTTGACGTATTTCATCATCTTAAGGAAGGCATAGGTGCTACCAAAAATGTCTCTTTCATCAAGTGGACAAGTTTTTGGTATAAAACAATAATATATAGACCTACCCCACTGCGAAAGGAACATAAATCTGCTTGCCTAAAGTTAACACATAATCCTAACGGAGTTATTCCCGAGATAATGAATGGTCGATTGATCAAGAAACTATGTTCTCTAAGCTTATGGTGAGGTCTGACAAGAAAGATGAAACATATGTAGCGGCATTCTTATCAATTTGGCTATGTGCCTCTGTGTTCCCCAAGGTAGAAAACTCCATTCGTCCTGAGACTTTTAAAATGGCAAGCATGATGGTAGGCGGGCGACATATTAGCCTTGCAGTCCCGATTTTGGCGAGTATTTATCATGATTTGAATAAGAGTTTGCATTCTTCCCAACTTGATCAGGTCAAAGTTTCTTTTCCCATTCATTATGTTTACGGCTGGCTTGCACATTACTTACCCACTTGCTAAGGGTCCATCTGTCCCTTTGATGGTGGTATACTCAGGAGAAGGGGCTGGAAGGTACTTTGACGAGAAAGATGGAAGAAAACACAATCACAATGGGGAGGATATAGTTTGGGCACCAACAATGTTGACCAATTCTCGTCCTTATTATTATGTGAATAACGATGCCCCTTAAGAGTTGGAATCAAATTTCATGAGCTTACATTTTAATTACCTTCCTTTGAGGTATGGTAACTCATTCATCATCGATCTGTACAGCCCGCATCGGTTTGGTCGTTAGTTTGGATTTTACCAGAACGTCCCCGGTTTTTTGAGAATGATATCCGTAGCACCTCTCTAGATGAAGGAATTAGATTTTGGAGGATTTGCACACTGTATTGATCTATGTCACGTGCGGTTTTTCCTCCAGCGGGAGATCCTATGGAGAAGCCTTTCTCCACTAATTATATTTCTTGGTGGGAGAAAGCGCATGGGAAGTTTCTCGAGAATAACTTACAAACTCTGGTAGACAACGTTAGGCTAAAGTCTACAACCCCTTTAGGAGGTGAATATCAAGGTGTTGGAAAGTCACTCTCAAAAGTAAAAACAATATCAACTCCAATCCCAAAAGTAGTTATGCAACCTTAAAAAAGGAAGCTTGAATCCTTGAAGGCAACTTTGAAAGAAGTGGTGTGCACTTCAACAACAATAGAGAAACACCCTCTAGTTCTTCCATTTAACACGTGTGTTCCTCAAGACACAAGCTAGAGTACCAATGAAGATCAAAATTGGAAAAGGAAACGGCCTAACCCAGTAGAGATCGTAGAGGTTCAAAGTGTTGATAGTCCTTAAAGAACACATACAACTTGTAATAAAGAGGTAAAATACAATCACCTCGCTCATTTCCCCTTTTTTAGGAGTAGCTTCACTTACAAATTACTTACTTACTTTGCCTTTTCTTAATGCAGTTAAACACCATTGAGCATCCGATGGTATCCCCATGCGACAAGCCGCAAGCGAGTGATAAATCTATTGGAGGGCCTACGTGTAAAGTGAAGTCATTGTCAAAGACGTCATCTCTTCCTCATGACGAATCCCTAAAAAGACAAACTCCAAATGAGATAACTCATATTTCACCAATGAAAAATACAACGGTATCTATATTTGAAGGAAAAACATTGTTTTCAATCGCAAGCAGGAATTCATTTTGGGACTTTGGGAGGATCTTTGCAATAGGCTCTCCAAAACTTGTCCAGAATTACTCTTATCTTATAGGGAGCAAATCATTGAGATTTTCGAGGATATAAAGAAGACGAATATTCTGGATTTTTCTCCATTAGAAGATTTACTGAATTCTCTTTTTGAACTTGCCGCGTCATATGACCAAGAGGGATCCAACATGGCTGATAAGACGAGTGAAGATTAGAAGCTAGAGTTGATTTCCAAAGCTAAAGAGTGTCTCGAATCGTTCAAACTTGAAGCAAGTGAGAAAGTAAAGAAAGTTTCCTCTAGTGAAAAGAAATTGAAGAGAGTCGTGAGAAGTTGCAGAAATTACAACAAGAGAGGGAGAACCTCGAAGGTGTTATAGAAGCGACTCAAAAGGAGGTTGAAGAGATTCAGAAAAAAAAATTCAATTGCCGAGACTGAAGTCTCTTCATATGACAACGTAAATTTGTTGACTGTTGATCATTCAGCCAATTTGGAGGAGGAGAAGAAGAACCCGGAGACTAGCTGTCAAGAATTGATCAACTACAAATTTTGTTTAGATTAGGCTGTCATCATTATCTCCCCTTTCATCTTTATATTAGGTTGACCTAGTGGATATTTATTTCATCTTAGATAAGATTTCGTCTTGTTTGCTTTACATTATCCGATATTTATCTTAGTTGCATAATTTTCTACTTTACGCACTTGTAACGAAAGATTCATATCTTGTCGTGGGAGAGTCCAAATAATGAACCATTTAATTTTTTGAAAATTAGAATTTAATATCTAAAATATATCCAAAATTCAGAATCAAACACCTTCAGAATAATCCCAGATAATCTTTTGAAATCAACTATAGGTTCCACCATGTGGAAAATTTAAATTTGTGCAGTCTTACCAAAAAAATCATATCTCGGTGTAAAAATAGTAGAATTGCAAACTGTTTGATTTCAAGAAAACCAGACTTCAAGATCTAGAGCATATTAAAAATTCTAAATCAAAAAAATTCAGAATCTTCCCTTATAATATTTTGAAACCAACTTTATGTTGCACCTCGCTATCTATTCCAGATTTGCGCAGTCTCTCTAAAAAAATCATATCTTGGTGTAGGAACGTTGAATTACAAACCGTTTGATTTCTTGAAAATTAGACTCCAATATCAAGAAAATATCCAAAATTCTCGATCAAATAACTTCAGAATCATCTCAGATAATATTTTGAAATCAACTTTAGGTTCCACCATGTTGAAAATTTCAGATTTGCGCGACTTCGCCAAAAGTTTTGTCTTGAAGTAGGAATGTCAAAATCATGAACCATTTGATCTAATGAAAACATAACTTCCAGATATATAACATATCCAAAATTCAAGATTTAATGCCTAACGGATACATTCAGATAATATTTCGAAGTTAATACTAAATTCTAATACACCAACAATTTCAGATTTGCGCGACTTCACCAAATATTTGTATCTTGATATGGAAGCCTCGAGATCGGAAGACGTCTTAATTGCCATAAATCAAAATTTAAGAGCTATATTCTCAAAAATATATTGGGGTTTAAATCTCACTAAATTCGAAACGTTGCGCCAAGCAATCATTTCCTTATACTTGTGTTTCCTTTTGATGCCTCGCTTCTCTTCCCTTTTCTTTTAGGCAGAGGGCGGACTTGGAGACCAACAAACTTGAAGGTTTGGTAAACCTGAAGACACAGAGAATCCCTGGACTTCAATGCAAATAATTAACATCCTTCTAAAAATCGGCTCAGTTAAGACATCAATTTACCAAGGAGGGTTGCCCCCTTTAAATCAAATGAGATCAAAGTTCAATAGGAGGATGACATTTCAGCTTGATCTGGCATTCCTTCATACTTCATTTGAACAACAATTGGGGCAATATGTCTCTTCTGAACTTATGCGACTGAACTTAGAATGAGACTCTAAGCTGCCTACGTACCCCATGTGAAGAGGATCAAGTCATACCGTAGTTCAGACTGGGTGATTCTTTTTTTTTTAATTTTTTTTACGTCCTAACTGTTGCCTAGGCCGCCTCTTTTGAGATTTTCAACCTAGCGGACTTTTTTTTTAACATACTAACTTTTGCCTAGGCCGCCTCTTTCGAGGTTTTTCAACGTAGCGGACTCTTTTTTAGCCCTATACAGTTGCCAGGAGTGTAGCAACATGCAGTTTAGGCTCGTGCATCAAGGAGCATCATGAATTCAAGGATAATACTTCTTCAAAAACTTGCCATTTATAGGGCCAATTCTCATACCATCTGCATCACCCAGCTTGTAAGCCCCACTTGAGTAAGCTTCTTGCACGACATATGGCCCATCCCACTTTGAAGTGATTCCCTACAAGTTTATGGGAAGTAATTATAGGTCTTCATACAACAAGGACTTGATCTCCTACTTGAAAGGATCTCGGGCGAACTTTTTTATTGAAGGCGCAAAATAATCGAGCTTGATACATTCAAGACTCTGTTGAGCTTCCAATCTCTTTTCATCAAGTTCTTCCACCTCTGCTAACCGAAGTTGAGCATTTTCTTCATAAGTGATCCTTTCTTGAATAGCCGGTCATAACGAAGGTATTTGACGCTCAAGTGGAAAGACGGCCTCGACCCCATAAACGAGTGAATAAGGAGTCGCGTGTGTTGGCGTGCGGTAAGTCGTCCTATATGCCCATAGAGCTTCTTCCATACGGTCATTCCAATCTCGTTTGGATTTGGAGACGACTTTCTTTAACAAGTTGCATAGAGTCTTATTGAATGCCTTGGTTGACCAATGGTGGTAGCATTGTACATCGAAGAGTTACTGTTCTTGAAGCCAAAGAGCTTACAAATCTTGTTCATCAACCTATTGTCGAATGACTTGCCATTATCCGTTATTATGTAACAAGGAATGCCAAAATGATAGATGATTTTCACTCGGATGAAACTTGCAACATTTTCCTTCTTTACCTCCTTAAAAGCAACAACTTTAGCCCATTTTGAGAAGTAGTCAATTGAAACCAAAATGTATAGGTGGCCACTAGAGGACTTTGGCAGCGGTCCAACAACAGCCAATCCCCAAGCTTCAAATGGCCAGGATGCAACACTTTAGGAGGTTGATGAATAAAATTCGCGTGGAATTGACAAGCCTTGCATCTTCGAGCGTAGTCCAAGCAATCTTTATCATCATTGGCCAATAATATCCCATCCTTTTTATATGGAAGTGGAGCTTTGGTACAGACTGATGTGACCCATATACCCCAGAATGTGCCTCTTGCAAAGCTTGGAGAGCTTCTTCTTCTCCTAGGCATCGCAAAAGTACTCCCTCAAATGACCTTCTGTATAGAGTATCCTTGTAGTAAAGGAAGCGAGGCGTACGACGACGGATTTCAGTCCTTCTCTTCGGATTTTCTGGAAGTATCCCATAGCATAAGTAGTCGATAATGGGTTGGCGCCATTCTTCTTTCTCAACTTCAGAAGCAGCAACAAGATGCTTGAGTTTGTTTTCTTCACCTTCAACCTCATTTGGCGGTGGTACTACCCATTTTTGGCAGACAGTAACTTGCGCTTAATCAGACAGGGTTAAAGATGAAGCTAGGGCAGCTAAAGCATCAGCCTTCTTATTTTCTTTCCTTGGCACATGCTGAGTAGTCACATCACCGAGCCGTCTTATCAACGTTTTAGCATAATCATGATATGGGCATAGTTCAGGCTTCTTAACCTCGTAACTACCCAAAAGTTGATTGACCACTTACTGGGAGTCACCAAAGACTCATAATTGCAACTACTTCATATCAACGACCAGTTCAAGCCCAAGTATTAATGTTTGATACTTAGCAACATTGTTGGAATAGAGTTGTGTCAAGGTTAATGAGTAGGGGTAAGACTTCACATTGGGGAGTGACAAATACTATGCCAGCCCCAGCTCCCCCACAATTCGCAGCACCATCAAAGTACATCTTCCATGGAGGTTGAACTTAAACGAACATTGCGTCCTCATCAGGTAGTTCATCAGTAAGCTCCCAGTTATCAGGTATCGGATGATCTGCCAAGAAATCTGCCATGCTTGTCCTTTCACAGCCTTTTGAGGGATGTACAAAATCTCAAATTGTTGAAATTGGAGGTACCATCTCGCTAGTCGATCACTAAGAACAGGTTTTGACATCACGAACTTGATGGGATTTTCTTTAGAAACAACACAGACAACATGAGCTTGAAAGTAGTGCTTCAACTTTTGATTGAGAAGACTAGAGCCAAGCACAGCTTCTCAATTGGCGAATAATTCAACTCGTTTGGTGTCATCATCCTGCTCAAGTAGTAAAGAGAGTTTTCTTTCCCCTCACTATTTTCTTGGGCCAACAATGCTCCAACATACCTTTCTTGTGCCGTAATGTATAGTATCAACGACTTTCCAGGTACAACGGTTGCTAAAACTGGAGGCTTCATCAAGTAGGATTTAATGCTCTAAAAGGCATTATTGCATGCTTGGTCCCATATGAAAGGGACACCTTTCTTCATAAGGTGACTGAATGGTTGACACCTCCCAGCTAGGTTCGAGATGAACCTCCTAAGGTATGCTATCTTTCCTTGTAGACTTTTCAATTCATGGATATCTCAAGGCTCAGGCATTTTCAAAATGGCTTCCACTTTGGCTTGATCGATTTCAATCCGACAATGAAACCAAGGAACTTTCCAGAAGTAACTCCGAAGGCACATTTTAATGGATTCATCCTAAGTTGGTATCTCCGGAGCAATTCAAATACCATCCTCAAGTCTTTCATGTGGTCGCCCTTCTCTCTTGATTTCACCACCAAGTCGTCAACATAGCATTCGACATTCTTGTGGAGAAGATCGTCGAAAATAATTTGCATAGGCCTTTAGTAAGTAGCACCACCATTCTTTTAGCCAAAAGGCATCACCTTGTAGCAATAAATACCCTTGGGAGTGCGGAACGCATTAAGCTCTTCAACATTTAGTGCCATGCGAATTTGGTTATAGCCTGACGAACCGTCCATGAAAGACATTGCCTCGTAACCAGTAGTGGCATTGATCATCAGCTTTGGAATAGGAAGCAAGAATTCATCTTTGGGACACGCATTATTGAGGCCCCTCAAGTCAACGCATACTTCAATCTAGCCATTCTTCTTCCTTACACGGACAATACTTGAAACCGATGTTGGGTATTTAACTTCCCGAATAAATCTAGCTTCAACGAGTTTGTTAACTTCAACTTCAATTAGGGGAACCAAGTCTGGTCTAAAGTTCCTTTGAGCTTGTTTAACAGGGCGAGAACCATTTTTGACTGCAAGGTGATGGACTGCTACTTTCGGGTCCAAGCCAGGCATCTCTTTGTAACTACAAGCGAAGACATACCTGAATTCTTTGAGTAACTCAATATAAGCGCTCTCCTCATCAACATCAAGTAAAGCACTTAGGTAGGTGGGTCTTGGTTCTTCATCGGTGCCAAGGTTGACTTCTTTTAAGGCATCAACTGTCGTCTTCACTCCTTCTTCAAGTTCGGGCGGAGCATCTTTACAACTTCATCTTCTTGAGGGTCACTGTCATTGAAGGATATGTGCTAACACGGTGAAACATGCTCCAATTCCGCATTATCTTCTATTGAAGATGGAATGCCGTTCTCGACCTGTACAGTAACATGATACGAAGAACCCACACTTTCTTCGTCTTCATCATGTTCCTTAGTATAGACCACAATATATGGTTTTACCTTCAGTACCTCTTTATATGAAACCACAAGTATTGTTTGTCGCCCCATTCTAGAAGGAACCAAACTTTGTAAACCCTTGGAGATCTCATGGATTTTAGGTGAGGAGAGTGTTCTTATACTTTGAAATTTCTCCGGAACTTGTTCCCCTTCTTTGGTGGACCCAATATTTCAAACATGGAGGCCCTCACGGGTGATTTTCCAAGTCGATCAAAGATAGAAGGCCTGTTAGAAGCGGCAGATTCATCTTCTACATTGATATAATTGCTACTCGCCCTTCTTATTGAGATGCGCATCGGCGACGGTTGCTTGTATCCCAAACCTTCACGTGGTTGTCTCGTTGCAGATTCTGATGGGAGTTTCCCTAACTTTGAAAGATCATTGGGATTGTATCTAGCTTTTGCAAATATCTTGTAAGCGTTAGGGTCAAAACCTTCATTTGTTCTCTTTGTAGGGAGTACCACATTCTGGAAATGATTTTGGGCTACAAACCCTGCAAGCGGTTTTGAGGACGACTTTACTACCTCAATTGGTTTGACCGGGAGAGTTAACTCCTTTAGTATGATAGCTTGGCGAATAGATGGTTCACCTTCATCTTTCTTCCTTTTAGGGACATACTGGAGCGCTGGACTTACTTTCTTGCCATAAAGTGTAATATTCCCTCCATAAGATTTATTCACGTTGGGTTGTACATCCTTACTAACAGCTTTGTCTTCACCAGTAGTCGCCTCTTCTCTTTTAGTTAAGTGCTCTTTATTCTTGCTTTTCATACCATTATCAGCTTTCATCTCCTTCACAACGTGGCTCTTCAAGTAGAACGTTGCATCGGCGAAGTGTGACTCGGCCTCGGTGAATGGCTCATCATCGGCAATTATCGTCTTCTCGACTTTACTTTCATAGTATTTTAAACATTGATGGTAGGTAGATGGAACTACTTTATTCTCATATATCTAAGGCCTCCCAAGCAAAACAATGTATGAAGTCTTCGTGTCGATACATGCATCCATGCACTTGATTGCATGTCTTCAATAGGGATTTCCAGCCTGATCACACCTATGGCTCTTTTACCCCCCATTGGTTGAATCCTTGGATCATCAGACAACTTTCTGAGAGTTCGTTCATGGGAATACCAAGTTCATTCACAGTATGGATTGGCAAAATGTTCACTGAAGATCCTCTATCAACCAAAATCCGATATACACTTTCATCGCGCATATAGCCAACCAGGTACAATGGGAAGTTATGAGGAGTGTTACCTAGCAAAATATCATCATTTGTGAACGTGACCTTCCCCTCACAAGCATTAACTTCTTGAGGAGTGGGCTCGATGGGCTTTTCCGAAGATGGTTCCAACAGTAGGTCATCACTCTTTTCTTCTCCTTTGTCAGCATGGCAACAAGAGGCATCAATGCCCTCATGGGAGATCTTCGTGCAGAACCAACTTGGTAAAAACTCCTCCAAGGTCACTAGATTTCGTGGATTTTGAGGGTGGTGCATCTCCACTTTTGCTTTCTTCAAATGCCTAACTGGATTCTTTTTTATTGGTCTTTTTACCATCTTCTTCCTTGTTAGTTGTTCCACTGGTTCTTTTCGTGGGCTCCTTTTGTGCCGCCTACGACGAGTCACCAACGTCCAACCTTCATCATCATCAGGTTGGTTGACTTCATCTTTGTTTCTCTCCAGTAATTGTTTATCTTTGCTTTCTTTAAAACCACATAATTCATTCGGACTGAATGAGCCAAAGGTGATAGAGACTTGGTTTGCGCTTGCTTTCTCATCTTCAAGCACGATCTTCTTTTCGTGAGCCAAGTCCATGACTTTACCCTTGAAGACAAAGCACTTCTCCAGATGGTGGCTTATAAGTCGGTGATATTTGCAATAATTTGGGTCAGTTTTTCCCCAGCTTCATTTGGTTGTTTCATCTCTGGAAGCTCAATAAGATTTAACTTGAGGAGCTCTTCAAAAATAGCTGGCACATCAGAATCCAGGAAATGGGTATTGTTTGTCCTGCATTTCTATTAGAGTCAACTTTCCACTTGGCTTGTCTTGAAAAGAAGTGGATTTCATACTCTGCTTCTTGATCACCTTCGTCGTGAACTTCATAGGTGATGTATTGAAATTCATAGCTTCTTTGCTTTCAAACTTGGGTACGAACTTTCCCCACTTCCTAACTTTTTGCTTGTCATTCACTTTACGAGGTTCATAGATGGGCAGCCATGCTCAATTCCATGTCATGGGCACGAGTTGCAAGTTCTTCAAATGTTCTAGTCTTGATACCTTGCAAGATGTATCACAATCCCCAATGCACGCCTTGGATGCACATCTCTATGCCCAAAGCTTTACTAAGCCTGTCTTTGCAGTTGAGGCTTGCATTCCTCCAACGATTGATAAAGTCGATAACTAGTTTCCCTTTTCTTTGACGAGTATTTGTGAGCTCTATCATAGTCACAGTGCGTCTCGTGTTATAAAAGCGATTGAGGAACTCTTGCTCTAGTTGATACAAACTATCGATAGACCCAGCCTCGAGGTCTGTGTACCAATCAAAAGCATTTCCTTTTAATGAGCGGACAAACTGTTTGACGAGGTAATCTCCATAAGTCCCAGCATTGTTGTTGTCTCAACAAAGTGCTCCATATGTTGCTTTGGGTTACCTTTACCATCAAACTCTTGAAAAATTGGAGGTTGATAGCCAGCAGACATCTTCAACATATCGACCTTCGCAGTGTACGACTTTGCATATGTAAGGGAGGACTTAGCAGCAACTTCATATTTGTTCTTGATGGTTCCTTCAATGAACTCCTTCAATTGATCGATTGGGATCATCCCTTCAGACGAGACAGGGATAGCCTTAGTGGATGCTACTTGTCTCGGGGGAGAGTCGCTTTCTAGAACTTCTGGTAGCTTTCCGGGTGTATGGGTAGATTCTTCCTCCATCAAGATTCCCACCCTATCTGTTAGCTTGTAATTCTAGTCTCTTGATTTTGCACGCATTTAGTCAAGCCAGCGATTTCACCATCAAATTTGCCAACTGCTCCTCCGTGGATGAAGTGTTTGTCACCATGGCTTGCATGATTGTCGTGGATGACAGACAGTAGCATGAATTTTCACACAGATTTATCCTTGATTGGCTCACGCTATATGGTGGGAGGATCCATCACTTGAAGCATCATCATCTTCCTTCACAACAGAGTGCTTGGAGCCGAGAGGTCAAGCAGAGCCAGTGTTTTCCTGATCTTTTCAGCAACATCGTTTCCTCTTTTAGATGTGTTTGGGGCAGATCTTGCTCCTTTGAGGATGAAGATCCAAAAACAAGGGTTGATGCGGAAGACGCTTGGGGTGCTTGTTGTCCTATAAAGCTTGCTTTGCTCCTCGTAACTGGGCTGAAGCTTCCAAAAGTAATATCGGGATGCTTTCCACATCAGCGTAGAAACTGGAGTTAGTAGCCTTAGTGGAAGTTGAACCGGAGTTGATTTTCTTTGGAGCCATTTCAATGTTCTTGAACTTTGGTGATTGAAAAGTTTAGATGAGAGGTAGTGATTGAGAAGTTGAGTGTGTATTCCTTAAGCTACTTGGACAAGATAGAAGAACCAATTCCATTGTGTCTTTCTTTTATTCTAGTTCAATTGTAGTAGGTGATTTAAACTTGTACCTTTCAGCTTTCTGTAGACAATAAATTTGCGTCGAGAAAATAAAATCAAGATCGAAAAATATCGCAACAATCGTAATATTTTATTTCGAATATTGGAGTGTTACAATCTCTATGGATCCTCTGATTCTACTTTTCTAGTATGAATGCAAGGGCCTTTGAGCTTGATTTTGAATTTAATTTTGATTTATCCGTCGCGAACATTTTGATTGTTAGCACGAATTTTATCACGATCAAGTAGCCTTGATCTTGAACGCCTTGTATTTGATTTGACTTCGCTCTTGATCTTGAATAATTGAATTGTACTTCGTCTTGAGCTTGAATACTTGATCTATTCTTCGTTCTTGAACTTGGATTTTATTGCTTGAAGCTTGAAACTTATGGAGGAATTTGCAGTGTTTGATCCACGAGTTCTTTATTCCTTCTTGTTATAACTTCTGGCGTCTTTTTATAAGTTATGAAAGACCCTCTATTTATAGTTGTGGAAGGGAAGAGTTATGATAAGAACAAACTCTTTCTGACCAATTAAATTGAAGTGCGACATGGCTGCATTTGATTGGCCAGAACATGTCACTTGCACACGTGGCGCTATTTCATTGGCCTTTTAGTGTGACTTGGCATGCCTTGTCATTTTGACACGTGAAATGATCCTATTGGCTCTTCCGTTTGACTTGCCGTGCCATGTCATTTGACACGTGGCACCAAACTGGGCCTCTAGAAAAATATCGCCATGGGCTTAATGAAGTGGGCTCATCACTTTAGCCCAATTAAATGGGCTAGCCCAGTGGATTAAGACTTATCTATTTAATCCATTCATATTGGACTTATACAATTAATTCAATTATATTAGCTCATAATATTTATTTGGACCAGTATTATCTCGAATTTAAAATATAATCCAAATTATTTTATGGATTTAATTTTAAGTAATATTTATATGCCTACACTTTCATAAAAGCAATTGTCTTAGGCACTTTGAGTATTCAAGTAAGAGTTAACTTGAAGTTGTCACAATAGTTGAGGCTGTGTGTCACAACGGGATTAAAGTTAATCCTTAGGTTTACAAAGAATTTTTGTAAATGCTGTTTGGCTCAGTGATTTTAGTGAAAGTTTGGGAAATCCTACTGAGTAGTAGGTCGTGGTTTTTCACCTTTTGAGTCAAGTGTTTTCCACGTAAAAATCTCTATGTTCTTTATTTTATGTACTTTTAATTCCGCAAACAATAGTAGTTAGAGCACCTAGAAGAACCTGGTTCTTCTAGATCGAAAATCGGACACCACACAAATCACCTCTCCCTCTTGTGTGATATTGAAATTTAGAACATCACTAGATAATATGAATCATGTTACCCCAAAACTGAAAAAAAAATTGAATGTCTATACAACCTCGAGTAAGAGCTCTAAATAAAATTTTTGCAAACAATAAAAAAATTAATCCAGAAAATATGAATGCTTTAAATACAGTTGAGTTAGAAGATAAAATTCAGAGAGTAGTTAGTGAAAAATCTAACATAGATACTGAAGAATTAAGAATTCACAAATGATTCAACCGATAGGCTTCAAATATAATGAAAATTATTATAATTAAGGCCCCTTATTACAATTAGCTTTAGTCCACCAAATATGTTGAGCCGTCTATGTCCCAAACCACATTTATTCTATTTTTCTCTTCATTATTTTCCCAAACAATATGGTTCTTCGACAATCTCTTTAAGAGCTTGGATTTTGCTGGTCAATGCAGGTGTATCTATCTTTTCACATACGTAGGAATTACACAAATAATATATATATACATAATATTTCATTATCTTACACTTTAAATTTTAAAATTATGGAAATATTGGTACAACATGATGATTGAGATATCTCAAGTTAATATACAGTGATATAATGATATTGTTACTTCACACGTAGCCGCCAATGAATTTACTACATAAATAATCGAATGAAGTTATTTTCTTTTTCACCTTCCTTTGTTGCTTTGTTGGTACTCGGTAGTGAAAAGTTATAGTATTATTTACTTCAAATTTTCTTGGAATTAAGAGGATATTTCTGGTTCATAAATAGAAGGGTTATTTATTGTGAATTATGAATAGAAAATGGGCGGTTCGAGTTAGAAATGAGCGGGCAGAAAATAAGTAAAACAAAAACGGATAAAATATTTGATTCGGTCCATATTTAAATAGATAGAAAATGTGTTATCCAACAAAATATATGAATATTTATATTCTATATTATCTATGACTTCTTAAATATGATCACTTTTGGGAGAGTTTTTATGATCTCCTAATTTTGAGGAATCCCGAATACAAATATAAAAGTTAAACGCATTGATTATTCATTGGTTAAATGAATAATAAGAATCTTATCTATATCTAAGTCGTTTTAAAAAAATTAATGGATTATAGATGAATAATTATTATTTTTATCCATTTAACCACTATAATGTGAATCAAGATATTATATACGTACGAATAGGCAACTTTAGATCTAATGAAACATCTGATATTTTCCACATGTTAATTGAGTATAAATTTTACTTGATTAAATTCTCGCAAAGCAAACTATATAATCATGACTGATTTGGATCAAACATTTTAGTTGCTAGCAAACTACTTTTTTTCTCGAAAAGAAATTTTTTGCATAAATGAAAAACACAAGTTTGAGTTTTCAAAAAACAAAAGGATTATTGTCTGCAGTAAGTAGTTGACATAATGATGCTTTCATCCGTTGGTTAGTACGATTTGTCTTAGTCAAATAATTACATCTTAGCTTCAAACTAAGGTTATTATTCTTATTATAATGGATTTAAGTGATATGCAATAACAATATAAAATTTTTTTATTATCAGTTCATATTATCTTTTGTAGCTGATAACTTATCGTATTTTTAATATTGTAAATCTCTTATTTTTTATGAAAGGTTACCTATATAGATATGTTTTGGCTAGCCTAATAATGCAAAAATTTCTTTTACTGCCGGTATATATAATATTTAAACTCGAATTATTTTATAATAGATGTTAGAGTTTCAAAGATTCCATGGTCCCAATGCCTTCCTAATTTTCATCCATTCAAGTGGAAAGATGTTACTATATAAGAGTGCCTTAAGAAGAAAACCCCCTCCATTTTGACTAATCATTCAATTTAGATGATTGCTTCTTTACTAAAGTTTCATCTTCTCCATCAACTCCAACTGTTACGATTCGACACATTGAACGACTAAATTATTCTCAAAATATTAATTGATTTTTATGTCCTTAATTATTTACAAAAATCTTCCCAAGCAAAGGACAAAACTGAAAATATACCCGCTAAGATGATGAGTTGTATTATAATAGGAATTTAACTTAGGAATTCTGATATATATGCGATCAACTAAATCCATCCAATTTAATTTGGGTATATGTAAGACTTCGTTCATAAAGAAACCTCTTTACCTTAATTATATTAACTAAGAAAATTAGCCACAAAAATTATCAAATTATCAATATCTCATTTGTGTTTCGTACTCATTTGTTTGTCCCCGTAGGACGACTAATATAAACGTTTCTTCAATTTTCTTTGCAAAGTTCACGTTTTTCATTTTAATAGTGAGTGTTTTTAAAAAATATTTATTTGTTCTTGCTAATGATTACAATTTATTATGTTTTTTTCTCTCTCTCTTTGCTTTTTCAATTTTTTTCTTAGCATAAGATTTTTGATATCCCAGGTAGTCTAAGATATTCGGTAAGACAAAGAAATATAAGATTGGAATATTTTTATATAGTTTATTCTGCTAAAGACCCCAGGAAGAATATGTGATCTATAATATAAAATATCTTTGAGGACTATGATTGAGTTATATGATTTTTGGTATTTTAAGATGAGTTGTCCCATATAATAACTTTTAGTATATTAGAATGCTAAATATTCAATCACAGAAGTATTTTTAAAATATTAACCGTCTAGTATGCTCTTCTACAATTAAATTATGTCGATGTATAAAAATGTACTATAAAGTTATTTAACCATTGGACTCTGGAAATTTATCATAGAATTTAAAATATTATAGGATTTTTCTACGTGGAATAGGCATATAATTAAACTAATTACTGTAGCTTACGAATTTGCAAGTTCCACATCACCGACTTTTCACAAGTATGCCTATTCGTTACAAACATACGCAAAATATAAGTGCAATAAGTAAAATTAACAAACATATCGTATTAATTTTCTTTCACTCAAATTTTTACTTTATAATGACTAGCGAAAAATATACGTGTAATGCACGTATACCTAAAGACTAGTACTATTAAATATACCCTTCTCTCCATTGCTGAGGATTCAATTAGTCCATGTAGCTTTACAAAAGGTTTTATGGAAGTGAGAAGTTAATTAATATGAAAATCTAATTTAACTTCTAATACAGCATAGAGAAGAGACAAAATAATTTTCACCTTTTGCCCAGATGAGGAGTAGAGAGGGGAAGAAAACAGTCAATTATCTGAAGAATTGTATATTTTCAGTCAAGGTCGGATGGTATCAAGCTGTATAATTGGAACCTCTTGAATTCATTTTTTGAGCCCAAAATAAATAAATAATATGGAATAGGTAGGTAGGAAATCTTGAGCACTGAATGAGTATTAAAGTTATATACTCATATGACAAATAATAATACATGGGTCATCATGCATGAATTTCCTACATTAAAGCTAGGTAATTATTTTTTTCTTCAAATTTGATACTGTTATCTAGATATTACTAATCCACATTATAATTTTACATTTTGGCTTGGTACATAAAGTATATATGCGCAATCTAATTACTGTATAAGGTGTCTCTAAAACCATATCCTAAATATTCCTAATGTAGCCCCAATGGCACTGGATGTACTTTTTTGTTTGGGTACAGTGGCAAGAATTTCATACTTATAGTTTTTATTCTAAGGACTCTGAACGATTAGCATTTGTAAGTTCAACGACATAATTAATTTCCTAACAAAAATGGCAAAGTGAATACTGATATTTTTCTGGGTGAAAAAGGTACACCAATGATTCCTAAGATCTTTCAAGTTTCAAAGGTAAGCCCCTTATGATAAAAACTACTTGTTAACCATGTAGCCACTCTAAATAATTATTATTTAGGAATTAATTAATGTATCTTAAATTTTAGTTTTTCTATTCAAATTTTTGGGACATAGATATCTCGAATTGTCTTGAAATTAAATTTTTAGTTTAATTTTCATAAATAAGTATTGGCTAATCCCTAAATAACAATTGATTGTTTGTGTACTACTCCCAACTATTACACCAAATAAGGTTAATTTTAAAAATGGTCCATAAAAAATATGTGGACGGGCGTAATTTCTCTTTAAATTTAGTTACTGGAAAAACGAAAAATAAGTTAGTAATGATTTTGGACAAACTAGTTAAACTATGTATATCTCTCGTGTACATTATCTCTACTCTTATTGACAAACTGGATAAAATTTTAAATTGAAAATGAAATCAGTTGTCCGTACAACATATGAGTTTGTTTCCTAGATCGAATGATGAATCTTCAAAAAAAAAATAAAAAAAATGAAGTTGCATGCAAGCAAAACGCTTCGAATATTTCCAACTAAATTTCATATACGTACTTTTCAGTTCCTCCTTTCCCCCACCAAGAAAATGTCTATTTATAAGAACTATACACAGTGGATGCGATCCTTCCCTCTATGGTTTCGGATTTGAGTCTTGAAAATAAAAAAAAATTATGATTAAAACACAACTCCTTTAATAGATCCTAACATGACTGCACAAATCTGAATTAGTGGGGCAAGTGAGTTCCCGATACCTAATGATTAAAAAGAAAATTATGTGCATGGACCCGAGACTTCTTTGAAATCCTTGGGTCGGTCGATCTTCAATTTCGTCTTTAACCTCACCCACAAATATATGTACAAATATAAATGACAAGTCATCCAAATGCACCAAAATTTCCTCTTCTATTATCTTACATCTTCTTTCAGGATTGAAAAACTTGTTCTTTTACTGTCTAAAAAAAGGTCCTGGAAGGTGGAAGCCTCATGCAGAAAATAGTTAGAGCTCTTTCTTTTTATTCCAACTTTTTTTAATTCTTTTGACATTAAAGAATAACTCTGACTCTTTAGAAGAAAATGAGTGTCAAACATAAAAAGAAGTGGTCCAATCTCACATGACCACAGTGCTGAATTTGAGGTTGCAAGAAAGGTGCGATTAATATAAACTGTTGATGAAAGCTCCCCTATATATCCTCGTATCAAATAGCGAAACCTGTCCAATACTCCTGTTTGTGAAGGAAACTGATCCTAAATGACCAAGACTCACAAAACTCATCATAAATGTATAATACTGTTCTAAATTTGGAGGATAAAGTTACTCAATACTTATGCTGGTGAGTTGTCCAAAGTGTGATTATAAAGACAAATTACTACTCTTAGCTACAAGTTTAAGGAGTAATTCTTATTTATCTTATGCTTTAGCAATTCTTCTTCCTCTCTTTCCCTTGAAAGTTAGAATAATTATATAGAGCCCAGAGATATCTTAAGATCCAATCCAAAAGCATCACCTAAATTTGCGTAAAAACCACTTAATTGCCTCACCTAGCTTCTTCCTTCTCTCTAGCTCTTGGACCTCGAATTCTAAGTACGATATCTCTCTAGACTTCTTGAGATTACATAGTTGCCTTGATATTTAATTCATTGTTATGAAGATTATCAATCCCATCTCCATACATTCTGAACATAGTCTCAGCTATAAGGTGACAAGTGGTTACTGTTAAAACTTGTGGAAAACCTTAGGCTGCATATATATAGTCAATGAGACGCCACTCTGTTTTTGTTAAGGAGAAGCTAAAGAAAGGATTATGGTCACCAGAAGAAGATGAAAAATTGTACGATTATATCACCAAATTTGGCGTTGGCTGCTGGAGTTCAGTCCCTAAGCTGGCGGGTATTATATTTTCTATTTTATTTCTCTACACTGTTGAATTTTCCTTTTCTTGGCATAGAATGGAAGTGAAACGAAACTTTAATTGTATCGAGAAATTCTTGTAGGTCTGCAAAGATGCGGAAAGAGTTGCAGGTTGAGATGGATAAATTACTTGAGGCCTGATCTTAAAAGAGGAATGTTCTCACAGGAAGAAGAGGATATCATCCTTAATCTCCATGAAGTTCTTGGAAACAGGTCTTTCATGTTATTTAAACTCAAAAAGAATTAGACTTCGAGCGTTTTGCTGTTTCTTTTTTATATTTTACCCCCTTTTGTGTATTCAATTTTTTTTTTGTCTTCTTTGTAAATTCCAGATGGGCACAGATTGCAACACAATTACCAGGGAGAACAGATAATGAGATAAAGAATTTCTGGAATTCATATTTAAAGAAGAAGTTAATAAAGCAAGGGATTGATCCAAACACCCACAAGCCACTAAGTGAAAATCAAGTAAGAAATGAGACAAACTGTACAGATAAGGCCTCAATGTTGCTGATACCAGAGCTCCCAAATATGTCAATATTAGCTGATATGGAGCAACCTTTTCACCTTGGTGAAACAAGTGTCGACTGCGAAGCAAATAGACAATTAACAGAAGTTTCAAGAAACCCACTTGTGAGTAAACAAGTGTTTGATCCTCTGTTTCTGTATGAATTCCAAGCAGATGTGGATCCAAGTGAGTACAATTCAGAACTGTTAGGTCAATCCCAGCAAAATCTGAGACCTTATGATCATCAGAACCAAATTGAGGGGAATCCAAATTTTGGCTTTTGCTCAATGCCAAGTTTAACATATTTTGAACATGGACACATGGCAGAAACTGAATTTTCCGACAGCTCAAGTTCAAGAATGAGTTTATTATATACAAGTGAAGCCAAAGAGAGCTCAAGCAGTAGTTCAAATATGAAAAACCATCATAATGCTGCTGAAATTCAGATGAATGAAATGTTGGGAAATCCTCAAGAGCTGTCATGGAATCCTGAGAACAAAATAGACTCTGTTTCAGTATCCTTACAATGGGATCAAGAGTGAAGAAGATTTCAGTAATAACCCGTTAAGTTCCTTATCGGAAGATACATGTGGGGAAAATCTTGTCTTCCACCATATCTAAGATGTAAATTCGATCTTCTCTTCCCCCTTTTTCTTTTCTACTTCTTTGAAAAGTTCTGGTCAAATTTCAATTCTTTACTATCGTATTATCTCAAGAGTTTACAAGAATAATAGCTTTTTGTTACATCTTCTTGAGGTTAGTATGTTTATCTGGTAAAATGTACTCCATGCTGTCAAACAGGACATCCTGTCCTTAACTATCCTTCTTTTTAACTAAGCTGTCATTAGACTAAATCTAAGACTAGATGACACAAAAGACGAGCTACTTGGCTCTTGAAATATATTTCAAGTTCAGATAGTTCGCATATAACAAAGTTAAAACACCCATAATTCAACCCCTCTTTTGAATGGTATGAAGTGTATTAACAACATATATGGAAAGAGTTTTGTTGTGCATTCGTACGTCCAAGACTCCAAGTTTATTTCCTTTCTTTCGAGGAGGGGAGGGGGTAGGAGTAGTATCACCACACAGCGAATCAAGTTGAAGGGTGAGTAATCAATCAATCAATTAATGAATAATTATGAACAACTACGATGGAAATTACCTACAATGTACAATCAGTTAAAAATACATGTATAACCTTCCTACCATTAGCAAGAATTGAACCAAAAACTTCTAGAGCTTGAGTCTTATTTGTAGTACTACGGATTAATTGTCAGATAAGGTTTTAAATTGATACTTTGCATGAATTTTAGAACTCCGATGCAAACAAGGAGCAAATAATGGTCTTTGTACAATGAAAGAAGAGTGATAGAATACACAAAAGAGGAACTTATAATCATTATCTTAATGGTTATAGGTGCTTGGAGTTATTATTTCCAGTATTCCAATTGAAAATTCACATATGTATGATTCATGTGAATTTCTATGTCTGTTGCATGTTCACATGCTTAACAATCAAGATCAAAAACTTAATTGTGTGTGCTTCAAGTGGAGCACACATCAAGTTGTTGCTAGACTTAGTGAGGTAAGTCTAATTGTAATCAGATTTGGCATCAAGTAGAGCATGATCAAGCTGTTCTCTTTGTTATTATTGGAATTCGGCGGTATTTGATAATCTTTTTCAAATATTCAAGTTTAAGATGGACCTGTGAAAGTGCTTATACCATACAAATAAAAATACAAAGAGAGTGAACATTATTAGTTTTTCTGTATAACGATGCTCAAGGTCAATAGAAAACAGGACATGCATTGCTTAAACACGATATCTGAAATATAGCAACATCCATGTGGTAGCACCAACTAATTCAGGACTGTACCGAAAGAAACAGAAGATGGAAGTTTGCCTGTTGTGTGTCTGTGCAGATAATACGAGAGGTCTATTTTCTGAATCAGAAAGCTTTCAAAGCTTCGCCATCAAACTACTGGGAGTGGGCTTTGCTACACCATTTTCTGAACCATCACTGTCTTTGATTTCCATGTCACATCCCCGAGGAGGAGGTACATCTACATCGGGAGAGCAGTTAAAGAATCCATGTGGCTGCACCAACGAGCAGAAATAATCATTCTTTAAACTGAAGAGGTTATGGACAAACGGAATCATCCACCTTCTATTATGACTTATGAGTAGGGGTAGCAAGCGGGAAGGTCGGGTCGGATATGGGCGGGCTGAAAACGGGTAATGCAAAAACGGATAAATTATCCGACCCCACCCATATTTAATACGGATAAAAAAATGGTTAACCGGCGGATAATATGGATATCTATATTATCCGTGGCTTCTTGAAAATAATTACTTTTGAGAGAACTCTTAGTCTTTCTAACTTGAGAAACTTCCAATTTGAGGCTTAATAATAAATGTAAAAGTTAAACCCATTGGTTATTCATCTTCTAATTGGATAACATGCAGAGGCGGATCTAGGATTTTAGATCTATGGGTTCAACATTTAAAGTTATGAATTCATATCTACTATTTATTGCAATCTTACTGATTTTTATACATAAATTATGTTCCGCGTTAAAAGTATTGGGTTCAGTTGAACCGGTGGTTCTATACTGCATCCGTCACTGATAATATGATTCTTATTTATATTTGACCCGTTTTTAAAATGTTCATTATTCAACTCATTATTTGAAGGATAATATGGGTGGATAACTAATTTCTTTTAACAATTTTGCCAACTTTACTTATGAGTATAGAACTAACCTGTTTTCAACCGAATTTCCATGTTATATCGATCAATAAATCAACTATGTTAATACCAAATTAGTTAGGGAACTTATTGTTTCCATGAATCTTAACAGTTCTACAATGAATATTATACAGCGGGTTTTGGGAGTTGGATAAAGTCATTGCTAAACTTGGACAATATACTTAAAACAGATTCTGAGGAAGGGATATAATTCTCTAGTTTAGCCAGAAATTTTGAAAAAAGATTACGAGATTTCAGTAATTAAAAAGGATGGAGAGTTTTATCACTAAACTTACTGCGGTTAACCTGATCCAGACTTAAGGTATTGGCTTATTAGGACTGCTACAAAAAGCAAATGCTGAGGTACATTTTCCAGCCATTGCAGTCTATTAACAACTTCCGTACTCCCCCTCTCCCCCAAAACCCTCTTCCTTGTGCAAGAGACTAAAACATCCAACAGACTATTACAACAACAAAAAAACCCAGCTTAATCCCACATGTGGGGTCTGGGGAGGGTAGTGTATACGCAGCCTTACCCCTACCTCCTATAAAGGCAGAGTGATGACTGATTCTGATTGATTTTACAAGTTCTCTGTGGATATTCATGATCCTTTCTACTGCCAATACTTCCAATGCTACACTCTATGTTTATGTTTGGCTAGTTATTGTAACATACACATAGCGAATGCATGAATGAGTTGAGTTATTTGAAAAAATTGATACAATACATAATCAGCTCGTTAGTACCGAGTAAAAGGTAACACAAATAGATAACGAGAAATTAGATGATGACAAAGATAAGGAGAAAAACACCAGTTCATACAAAATAAACACAAAACATCCATATTCCAGATTACCTGAAGAATAAAACCGATATGTTCAACTGGCATAACAGGCCAGTCCTCCAACCGAGGAACATGTGTGATTCCAAAAACATACCTGCAATAATCTGTGTAGTTCAGAATTTCAAGGAATAGGGAACTTCTCAAACATGTATATAAAGGTTTCCAAGGAATTAGAAGTTCTACATTTAGCTCTTTATGAAAGTTAAGTTTGTATGTGTGGTAAAACAATCTGAAATCTGCAACTCCAATGTAATAACATAATTTGACAGTTGTCGAGAAACTAACCAGAGAACAACATCACTTTCTTCCAGAGAACGATCTTGCTTAACCCAAGAAGCTAATCCCTCACCAACACGTGGATTTTGATTAGGGAACTCTCCCCCCGGAAAATCTTCTCCGGGTGCATATCTTGTAACCCATAGATTGTGCTTCAAAAATGCAGCTCTTGTCAAAAACTTAGCCTCAGGACCAGCCAATGGCAAACAGTTAGGGCCAGGTACCAGCTTGTACCCTGTTAGCTGTCCTGTTCTATTGGATGTTCTTGTGTTCCTAACCTGCAAAATCAGATGTTCGCAGTCACATTGATGGCTCTGTTACTATGGTTGGGGATGCTAGTATTCAATTTCTTCCACCTTTCCTTGGTGTTTTGAGCTAGCAGATTTTGGAATCTAAAAATTGACTCCACAATACCAAATGCTGAAACAATAAAGTTCAGCCGCCCTATCTAAATGAATTTGCAATTGAAATTTTCATCTGCAATTTTACGGTGGAAGGTTAGTAGGTAATTGAGCAAATTTCTTTTCCGTAGCAGTAGTATTAGTATTGATCTTGTATTTCCTTATGCATTTTCTTTTACTACATGTTTCAATTTCTTATTCTTATCCCTATTCTTGTTTCTTTCGCTTCGGTTAATCTATTATTGTGTTGTTGTTACTGCTTGATGCTATTGCTTCTTTATCCATCTTTCCTTGAACGAAGGGTCTATCGGGAATAGCTTCTCTACCTTCACAAGGTAGGGGGTAAGATCTGCATACACTCTACCCTCCCTAAACCCTACTTGTGGGACTACACTGGTTTTATTGTTTTCATTACCAAACACATCTAGCCAAAGAGCGCAAAACTCAACAAAAGTTCGTGATTTTCAGAAGAATGAAACATAATATACTCTTATGCCAAAACCCATACAAGTCACAGAAAGTTCATAAAATCATTTTCTTGGAGAAACAATTCTCATATGACAAGACTAGCATTAAGGTAGAGGTTCTACACATTGCACTTAGCTCCTCAAAAATCAGTGGCCATGTTTAAGGATCACAGTCTACTATGAGTACATATCTCAGCAGATACTGTGCTAGTACCTGAAGAACAGTTCTATAAAAAGAAAGGAGGATACAGTCAAGTAAGGCTTCTTACAATCCAATGACGAGCAAATACAGCATCACAGTCACGCATTCTTGCATTCAGATGTAAGCACTGTTTCCTTAGCATAGAACGCATTGTTGTGAACATTTTCTTCCCCAGGTTCTTCAACTCTAACATTAACTTCAACATCCTAGACAAAGGACTAACAACTCAGATTAGAAAGTTAAAAACTGGGAAACTGAAGGTATGAAATTAGTTTAACTTCCGGATGGACACGGTTACTTGCTCCGCTAAATACCTGATTGTGTGCTTCTCCTGGTTTACAATCAACTGCCATATCCATACGAGCAACAAAGAAGTGTTGATGAACAGGTGCATACAATCCCGGTGCTATTGTGGTGCCATATTTATGAAACTCTCCGGGAGGCAATGCTCCCAACCTGAGAATTCCTGTGAGTTTGACTTCTGCTTCAATTTTCCCATCCTGCAACCACAAAATTTACGGATCATTTCAAAATGGTAAGTGGAGCTAAACGTACTTACAATCAGTAAAAACATTTATGCAAGATAAATGAGCATAAATTCTGAATTTTTTTCTCGGGGATAGATGTAAACTTCTGATATTCGCTTGTCTTTGGCTTAGCAAATTCCCCCTTCGCCCACAAAAAAATGCATAAGCAAGTAGTAGAGCTATTATTGGTATCAACACAATTATAACAGAATGATAACATTGGTTTTGTTTCAAGCATTTGGCCAAGAATGAAGGTTTTTTCTCCCCAGGAATGAATTTGTCTCTCAAAAACCATCATAATCACGACCGAAGTTACAAGAAATTCTTTATCTTGCTACTGCTTTCTTTCTTTTCCCTCGAGTGTTCTATATAAAATGTGAACTTGTGATAAAACTTCATTTGTTACCTAATTTTTTTAGAACATGCAAACACAGGATTTCCTGATAATGATTTTCTTATTCTTGCCTGGTAAAAGTGCCAGTAGAATCCATATTCATAATTGGCCACAGTGCAAATAAAAGAAACTGTAAGTCGTCTAGACTGTCTAACTTCTGCAAGGCCAGTTCTCCAATCTTGATGCTTCCAGAGCATCCCGTGATCTTCTTCATGCAAACAACACAATTTTCAGTGGTTTCTACTCCTCCGGTAAAATTTGCAAAATTGGCATCGAAGTACTTTATGTATCCTAAACAATCGCATCCCTGCAAGGGTGATTTTGTTAGACTAGCATTTACATTCCCAAAAGTCATCCATAATTGAACCACAGAAATGTCAGTTACCCTCTTAAGTGAATGAGCATTCTTTCCGAGCCCATCTTCTCCTGCATCAAAAGCGTTCTTTCTGTAATGTGGGTCATTTGGATCTCCATAGGGGACAACCATCTCAACAAAACTCAACCTATGGGCTATGGTTCTCCGACCCCTACTACCGTCAAGATATGCCACAGAGTGTATAGCCAAACCCTCCCTAGGGGTGAAACCTACTCGGAAGTTCCACTGTCAAAACAAAGTGAAAGAATGACATGTTAGATGTATAAGCAAATAATCCTTCATTGCATATCAGACTGGAAAAAAGAATTTACCTTTTGCCACTCCACATAGTTCCCATTGACTTGAAAGCTTGGACCCTCTGGCTGAATAATCTGGAGGGGTTTCACATCACTTCGATCGACCCCTCCTCTTGTCTCACCAGCAGTGTAATTCCTCAGTGAATCAGCTGGTGGTAAAGGTACAAGTTTGCGGTCTTCAAACTCTATCACCTGCATGTTTTGCACATCAACAAGTACATATATTCCTTCAACCGGTCTTGCATATCCATTTTCCATTGGGTAGTCACTCTCTGTTCTGCAGAATACTAGCGGTTTGGCAAGCCTGCGGCTAGGCGCATCAGCCTCACTGTGAAAACCAACGCACCTGTGTGGAAAGCATTTTCAGGTTGAAATGCAATGAAATAAGAAAACGGTTCTTAAAGGAGAAGAAAGAAAAATCAAGGGTATTTAACTAACCAGGGGTCGACCATCACAAGATCCATGTCATCAATACCCCTTCTCTTCATTGCTTCCCTAAAAGGAGGATAATTTTTAACTGCAGCTTCACAGTCAGCATACTCTTGTGCATCCTACAATTAGTACAAAGTTAAGATGATATGTAAAATTTGAGAATTATTGAAATCTACAAAGCTGACCTATACCACAACTCAATTAAGCCAAAGAACTTAAAAGTTGCAAAAATTAACATTTTTTGGGTTGACTTGAGAGTTGAGACAGACTATATATGCAAAAATTACTTCTGAATTTGGTGTATAACAATGATCTACTTTCCATATGATGGGAAAGAAAACACAGTTCATCAAAAAGAGAGCAATATAAGTAAACAAAAAGTATATATAGCACGAAAACACTTAATCGGCTTCTCGAATCAGAATGAATGTCCAATTTGGCTTGTGTCCATTCTCCTTGTTGCCCCAAGACCGTATGCTCGTACAAGAAAAATGCAAATTATTCTGACTCTTTTATCTCATAGAGTGCTTAGAATCTCTAGAGCACCAGTTGTACAAGACCAGTTGATAGAAACAAAAGAACAACCAACTTACTGCTAGGAAGATTAATTAAATGTTCCATTAGGATGGAGGTATTCACAACTTCAAAAATGTTCATAACTTAATTAATCGGTTGATCTACCCAAGTGAACATTCCAAAGGATACTAATAAATGAAATCAGTAATGTTTCAGAAAATATAGTTAAAATTCATTATTTATGAGCAATTATTAGAGTGAAGAGTGAAAGCATTTGGTTTAAAACGTAATGAGAACTTTGGGTTGCTCTTACTTGATGTTCTCAGTTCAGTTCTTTGATAACCCAATTGCATCAGTTATTCATGTACTTCTAAACTCTTAAAGTTGTAAAGACAAGAAATTGCTGGCTGAACATCTGGAACAACATTGGATGAAATCACTTTTCCCTTGTGATGTCCACCTCGAGCAGTAGCATGTACTTCAGCTAGCTCAACAATCCATATGCTTGTCTCATTTGTTTTCTTATTATATACAATAAGTCTAGCTCGCCTTGGAGGAAGCTTAGTAGGAATGGGAAGACCTCCTTT
This sequence comes from Nicotiana benthamiana, assembly GCA_034376525.1. Lineage (NCBI taxonomy): Eukaryota > Viridiplantae > Streptophyta > Magnoliopsida > Solanales > Solanaceae > Nicotiana > Nicotiana benthamiana. The sequence goes on from CM067331.1 coordinate 106,928,816, forward strand.
CCTTCTGGACATTAATGAAGATTGGAAAGGTGGGAAGAAATAGGCATCAGCCAGTGCAACAACACTTTTATCAGGTTCCAGTAGAACCACCTCAATAAAGCGCATGCCATCTCTAACCTAAAAGGTTTTTGAAAAAAAAAACTAATACTTGTTCAACTAATACTTGTTCGGTTGTTCAACGCAAAATGGATGATAAAAAGATAGAGATTAAGAACCTCGGGTGATTCACCGGCAGCTCTGACGGTCGCCACAGCCACAAACAGCTGATAAAGGGTCCAAAGGATGGCATGTATGAGCTCTTGGCATGATTTGTTTCCCTGCATAAACATGGAATCGTCAAGCACTGAACATCTTACCAACTACTCCAATAACAAGCTCACACCATTCATGAATCACTTTGTTTTTATCTTTTCTTAATTTTTAAAGGAAAAGAAAAATCTTTTCTTATTCTTTTCAAAAGGAACTTTATTTACTTAAGTTTCACACAACAAGGAAGGACATGGTAGGTTGACAAACAACCTAAAAATAGTTTTAACTATTACAGTATAAATCATCTGGAGAAAAATACATGAGTATAGAGTGAAATGGATACAAAGATACAAATGATTTGATCTCACCTAATTTGAAATTAGGACTTTGTTAACTAGTTGATTGATCGTCAATTCAAATTAAGGACAAGACTCTACGTTAATAATTGCAGAGGTAAAATATATTGTAGTGATCTAAATAATATATTATTTGATCTAAATATATAATTGCAGGAATTTTGCAACTACACTGGCAACATCCAACAGAAAACCCTGATTGTTGAGACTAAACAAATGTTTAAGGACCGCAATTCTACTGTAGCTTATTCAATAGGATTTCCTTCTCCATATATATAAATTAAGATTACAGGTGTATAAATTACGACGATATAGAAATAATTTGTCAATGCATCATCGAAGCTGTCATTTATATTCGGTAAGCACACGAAAAACAAACATGCAGATGCTCAAATTACGGAAAGAGACAACAACATGTGCAATTGCACACATACATATACTCTGAAGTCCGACGGCCGGCTTAAAAAAAAATTCACAGACACACACATTGTTTGAATAGAGCGTAGAAACTTAATTAATTTTATATAGTCGAAAAGCATTCATACCTTTGCCGGAGGGATTGGAGGAAGGAGGTTGAGAGTTAACCGATGACGTCAGCGCCGGCGTTTGTTTCTGCTGATCGTCCTCCACGACGGAGGCTGCGGCGGACTCACGACGGATGACAGAACCGGAAGCCGAAGGGCAGCAAGAAGCAGTAGTAATCGGAGGAGGAGGAGTCACCTTGTGCAAAGTTGCGGCCATTGCGAATGGAATGAAAATGCCAAGTGTGATCACAGTCTACTGACATATACAACAATCACGTATACACACTCAGCTTCGCTACTCACTCAGCTTAATAGCTGTTGACTGTTGTTTGGACGTATGTCCCCTGATGGTATATAGAAGAGAGCTGAAAATGGCAATTCTCTTTTTTTTTAATATTCCGCAATTTATGTTACACTTTTAAATTTAATTAATATTTCAAGTTAAATTAAATTAAATTAATTTAATTTAATTGTTTAAAAATATAATTAAATGTTTAAAAACTATAATAAATTAAATTGTAATTTTTCACAGGTCTATATTATGAAAAAAATAGTATTTTATAAAATTTCATATAATTTGAATATCGAGGAGGAAAAAATATTATACAAATTAGAACAAAAACAATATGTCGATAAATAATTATAGTAATCACCATAGCTAAACCGCCTGGTTCTTGTTAGCAATGTTTTAAAAGGTAGGTCCTACCTGGTAGGAGCGTGAGGCAAGATGCAAGTTTGACAAATGGGGCGTAAGTCTCAAGTATTTTAAAATTTTATTAATTTTAATAATTTTAAGATAATAAAAAATAATTATAAAAATTACATTAACATTACAAAATTATAATAAATAATCTAATTTTAATAAATTATAATTCAAGTATGAACAATATGAAAAGTATGAAATATATTTTAATATGCAAATCAGCTGCAACATCGTTACAATTCAAACATCAAAAGTAATGTATTCTATATGAAATCTTATATGTATCTCTTAAGGAATAATGAATCTTGAAAGAATTTCGATATTATAATTTGATATTTTTCTCAAAATACTTCTTTTATTTAATATGTTTTCTATTTGAAAAAGAGAATTTATATAAAAACTATAATTCACAATTTAGATATGATTATCTAATACAATTTATTTTTAAGTTTCAACAAGTTAATAAAGTGACACATAATTCACCATATAATGCTATAATAACTAATTATTTATAAACAGTTACTAGCCATTACTTAGCTATTAGATTAATAAGTATTGTATCTTATAAACATGGGAAAAAAATTAGAAACATAATTATAAAAAAATTATAAACTATTATATAGTAAACACATAATAAAAGTTAATAAATAAATACTTTTTAAATGAGAGATTTATTTAAAATTAACTACCATAACAGTTTTAGTGGATAACGTGCAATCATTATTATGACATAAAATACTCTAAACTTAATTATTTATGATTAAGAAAAAAGTAATTTAGAATAGTGAACGATTTATTAAGAAAATTTGAGGATTTACAAGATTAGTTACATATAATTGCATAAAGTTCTATTAGGCGAGCACAGTAAAATGGGCGTTGGGCGCGTCCGGGGCGTAAGACCATGAAATACCTAAACTACCCATTAGGTGGGTGAATAGGTCCACAAATGTCCCCTTGTATACGTTCCAGAAACTGGGGTGACTCAGTCCCAACCTTTGTTGGGGATGGTCTGATAATCAGCTTGCCTTGATAACACGAAGTGCAAGGATATTCATTACTTGAAAGAATTTTGAAATTCTTTAACGGATGCCCATATGAGCTTTCTATAATCCGTCTCATCATGGTTGATCCTGGGTGACCCAGTCGATCATGCCAAAGTACAAATGTATTGGACTCAGTATTCTTTAGATTTACTGTTGAATGTGCCTCAATTGCACTAATTCTTGTCCAATACAGGCCACAAGATAAAGACGGGAATTTCTCAATAACCCTCTTTTTGGCCGGAGACATTCTTTGAAGTGAGGACGAGATATTCGAGATTATCTTCATCCATTGTCTCAATATTGTAGCCATTCCGGCGTACATCTTTAAAACTCAACAAGTTTCTTATAGACTTGGAGGAGAACATAGCATTCTCTATGATTAACGTCGTGCCCTTGGGCAGAGTTACAATGGCTCTTCCGGAGCCTTCGATCAATTTACTTTCCATGGTATGACATACAAAAGAAATACAGGAACATAAGAATAAGCAAGTTCAATTCTTTTTGTGTCACATAATATTTTCAAAATCTGCTACTAACAGTTGACTAACAAAATCAGATATGTTGTCCATAATCAATTACTATGCAGTTTGAAAATTTCAGCGTTTTTCATAAGACAATCGATTATTAAACACACAATCGATTGTTGGAACATAGACAATCGATTGTTAAACACACACAATCGATTATTTGTTATTTTTGAAAAACTTCAGATCACACTGTCTTAAGACAATCGATTGTTCGATATAGACAATCGATTGTGGATGATTTTTGAAAAATTCCGGACCTCACTGTTTCAAGACAATCGATTGTTAGACAAAGACAATCGATTGTTGGCTATTTTTGAAAAATTCCAGAACACACTGTTTCAAGACAATCGATTGTTAGACAAAGACAATTGATTGTTGGCTATTTTTGAAAAATTCCAGAACACACTGTTTCAAGACAATCGATTGTTAGCCAAAGACAATCGATTGTTGATCAATTGTTTTTCAACTTTAATGCGAAAATAGTTGATAATCGACAAGTTTTTCAGGCTAGTCGATTACCCTCACTGGAAAATAAAAGTTTTATTGATATTTGAACATATTGAAGATATTCTAAAGAACTACTGCTAACATTGCTTTATGAACTAACTAATACGAGCTAATGCTAATGACTATTAGTTTATTCACTAACTAATACAAATAAGTAGAACAAAATCAAATAACTCCATCTTCTTTCATCATGGTCCCATCGCCGATTAGGTGGTCTATTTTCCCCTCGGGTTGCTCAAAGAAGTCTGCCACATCCAGGTGGGTGATGTCCTCATTGTCGTCATAGACAAAGTTTGTTTCAGGGCCTTTTCTCTTTCGAGATGCTTGATAAAGGTCAACCAAGTGTCTTGGTATACGGCAAATCCTAGACCAGTGCCCATTTTCCACCGCAACGATAACATATAGTTTCTGAACTATTTGCCTTAGGATCTTCTGGACCCCGTTTCTGCTTTCGGTGGTTATCTCTCTTTGGGGGGTGACGGACTTCTTTGGAATTTCTTCCTTGTCCACGTCCTTGGATTTGACCCCGTTTATGACCGTGATCATGGTCCCTTTTATGTTTGGCATAATGCGAGTGCACCATATCTGCTTCAGGCAGTGGTGTAGATCCAGTTGGTCTATTTTCGTGATTTCTCATGAGCAGATCATTATTTCGCTCAGCCACTAGTAAGAGAGAAATCAGTTCAGAGTACTTCGTAAAGCCTTTCTCTCGGTACTGTTGCTGCAGTACCATATTGGAGGCATGAAACGTTGTAAACGTTTTCTCAAGCATATCGTAATCGGAGATGTTATCTCCACATAGCTTCAGTTTAGAAGTAATTCTGAACATAGCAGAATTATATTCAGAAACGGACTTAAAGTCCTGTAGCCTCAGATGGGCCCAATCATATCGTGCTTGTGGCAGAGTGACCAACTTCAGGTTGTCATATCTCTCCTTTAAGCTGTTCCACAAAACGAGTGGATCCTTGACGGTGAGATATTCAATCTTCAAACCTTCGTCAAGGTGGTGGCGCAAGAAAATCAAGGCCTTCGCACAATCTTGGGTGGATGCTTTTTCTTTATCTTTGAGGGTGTCTCCGAGACCCATAGCATCTAGGTGGATTTCAGCATCCAACACCCATGTCATATAGTTCTTGCCCGAAATTTCAAGGGCAACGAACTTTTTTTTCATAATGTCAGACATACTCGAAAATTAAATTAGGAAGAGGGAAAATACCTTGGATTTTCGAGAATGATACTTGAGACGGTAGAGTCTCGTGCTGATAACGTGTTATAAACTAAAGCAAAAGACAAGAACAATAGAACAAGAACAATAGCAATAGAGAGAAGAGTAGAGAGAGTTCTTCTTATTGAGTTGAGAGGGGTCTCAAGAGATGATTTACAATGGTAGGGGGCACCTCTATTTATAGGGGAGAGGAAGATTTAGCTACCACTAATAGAACTCTAAAATCTCTCTAATTAGATACATTAAAGACATTCACCTTAAATAGAAGTGTAAGAATCTTCTATTTCGTAACACTCCCCCTTGAATGTCTATTCAATGATGTGCCTCATAAAACCTTAAAACCAAAACCCAATGGGAAAAATTAAAGTAAGGAAAAAGAGTACACATGTTTGAATATGCGCCTATTGGTTGCCTCGTTAAAAACCTTGCAAGGAAAACCCAGTGGGACAAAACCTTGTAAGGGAAAAAGAGTGCAACGCGCATTGACTCCCCCTAATGAGTACATCGATTTATATCCTTGAGCATTTGCATTCCAATCTTGTGCATCATCTTCAAAACGATCTTTGGTAGATATTTGATAAATAAATCAACCATGTTGACTTGAATAAATATTCCGCACCTTGAAATCATCACTCTTGATAGGTATGAACATCTTCATATGATGTCGTGGAATAGCTCTTCAATATCTCCATAGATGCATTCTTAATGCCATCATGCTTATAGTTATAGCAAGATACATATGTACACAAATTGTACTTAGGATGTGGTACTTCAGGACCAAGAATTGCATATGCTTCAAGCAACTTAAATCTTTCAAGTTAAGTCATATAAGTCGCATAATAGACTTTAGCTGCATATCAAAGTTTCATGTCATGCTAAACAAATAAGGTATCGAAAATTGACTATACATACCTTTGCCTTTATACTTTCAAGCATATGAACTATAGGTTCAAAGCTACATGTCTTTCATATGGAATCAATTCTTCTTGAATTGTATCTCTTCCATTTAGTTGCTTTCTTTGAGTCAGCAAATGCGTATAGCATGCTTTGCAATATGTTGCAATTGCATTTCCTTTTTATGAACTACAGGTTCATATCATGATATTCGGGGATATACATATACAAATGAAAATTCATCCCATGTAACACTTTCTCAAGTGTTTATCATGTCTCCCCCTCATGTTAGTAAAGCTAACATGTTTCCTCAACTTTGGAAAATCATCTTTGTGCATTATGTCAATATACACAGTACCTTAATAATAAGATAAAATTATTTGGTTCCTGACCCTGAACCACTTGTGAAGGGAGAATATACTCTCGTATACAACTTATATCAAACTGATATATATATAACTTAGTTCTCATAAGAAACAGTTTAGCTATTAAGTGGCAGCACTCAATAATTATCTTGCTAAACCAACTTTAATATAAACCAACTTATCAAGATGAACTGTCTTGAGTAGAGAATCTGGAAACTATGCTCGAAGTTAGATTACTGAGCGATTTACCTCGCAAGCACTGCCAGGCTGCGGGTTAATAACAATGGCGCATGTAACCATATCATAGATGCATCATATGTGGTATACATGGCAGGTGAATGGGCCCATACTCACCTTTCATATTTCCAGAATTTATGGGCTTCAACCCGAACTCTTTAGTTGGTCAGTTCATTAATGAGAACAAGAACTTCTAGTTCTTTGATATTCACCTATGTGAATTTGCACATCATACTTCAAATGAGATGGCTAACACGAATGTCAACTGACTAAATTATCAATATTGGTAAACTTCAAATTTACACCATGACATGTGCACTTATCAATAAACTTCGGGTTTATTATGACATGGGTTTTATACCAATAGATATCCACTTTATTGTGGCATTCTTTCGTTTGTGTAGTACAAACTGGAGAACAAAGCGGGTAGCTTTTCATATACAAATTACCCCGCTACAAGTTGTAGTAATAGGAGAATCAAAGCCTTCCTTTATTTATAGTCTCAATATCATCAATCGCCTTCGCGTGTATTTTTGGAAACTGAATAAGTTTCTTTGAGACTTACTACAGCACAATACTCAATTGTGTTTCTCCAATATAGTAATAATTGGCTCTTCGAGAGCTCTCAATTAATTTTGTACTACCACAGACTGAGGTTCGAGATCCTCACATTCTTGCATTCCGTATTTTCAAGAGTCTCAGGCTCAATAGATTCTTCGTGAATCTCGGAATTAATCAAATCATGAGCGTCCTCATGTGATTCTTTCATAGTGTCATTTAGATCGTTCTTTTTCCTCTTTCTAGGATTTCGATCTTTGGAACCTAATGGTCTGCCACGCTTCTGGCGTGCATTTGACTCATTGGATATGACACTAGATATTTGTCCAATAGGGACTTCAATACCGATCGGAACATTTTCCGCGTGAATGTGTGATTTCGTTATCCTCTTCAAGTCCGTAAATGCGTCAGGCATTTGATTTGCTATTCTTTGCAAATGGATAATCTTTTGTACCTCTTTCTTTCAAATAGAGGTATGTGGATCAAGATGAGATAATGATGCATTTTTCCACAAAATTTCCCGTTTGGTTTCACCAACTTCTCCCCCTAATTTTGGGAAAAGTGTCTCATCCAATTGACAGTCTGCAAATAGTGCAGTGAACAAATCTCCTGTCATTGTTTCGAGGTAGCGAATAATGGAGGACGCGTCAAACTCAACATATATTCCTAACCTCCTTTGCAAACCCATTTTGGTGCGGGATGGCGGTGCTACAGGCACATATACTGCGCATCCAAAGCTTCTTAAATGGGATATATTGGGTTCATGACCCAAAACCAATTGCAATAGGGAATATTTGTGATAATTCGTCAGTCAGAGACGAACTAGCATTGCTGCAAGCAAAATGGCGTGACCCTAAGCCGAGGCGGGCAGCCGACAAAGTAGCATTGCTGCATGCAAAATGGCGTGAACCCAAACCGAAATGGGCAGCCTCGTTTTCATGAAGAATTCAAGATTATTCTCATCTATTATCCATTAACTTTGCAAACGCAAGGTTGCGTGATAGCAACAAGCACACATTAGACCATCTACAGGATGCGTCTATCAAGACCATGAAATACCTAAACTACCCATTAGGTGGGTGAATAGGTCCACAAATGTCCCCTTGTATACGTTCCAGAAACTGGGGTGACTCAGTCCCAACCTTTGTTGGGGATGGTCTGATAATCAGCTTGCCTTGATAACACGAAGTGCAAGGATATTCATTACTTGAAAGAATTTTGAAATTCTTTAACGGATGCCCATATGAGCTTTCTATAATCCGTCTCATCATGGTTGATCCTGGGTGACCCAGTCGATCATGCCAAAGTACAAATGTATTGGACTCAGTATTCTTTAGATTTACTGTTGAATGTGCCTCAATTGCACTAATTCTTGTCCAATACAGGCCACAAGATAAAGACGGGAATTTCTCAATAACCCTCTTTTGGCCGGAGACATTCTTTGAAGTGAGGACGAGATATTCGAGATTATCTGCATCCATTGTCTCAATATTGTAGCCATTCCGGCGTACATCTTTAAAACTCAACAAGTTTCTCATAGACTTGGAGGAGAACATAGCATTCTCTATGATTAACGTCGTGCCCTTGGGCAGAGTTACAATGGCTCTTCCGGAGCCTTCGATCAATTTACTTTCCATGGTATGACATACAAAAGAAATACAGGAACATAAGAATAAGCAAGTTCAATTCCTTTTGTGTCATATAATATTTTCAAAATCTGCTACTAACAGTTGACAAACAAAATAAGATATGTTGTCCATAATCAATTACTATGCAGTTTGAAAATTTCAGCGTTTTTCATAAGACAATCGATTATTAAACACACAATCGATTGTTGGAACATAGACAATCGATTGTTTAAACACACACAATCGATTATTTGTTATTTTTTGAAAAACTTCAAGAGCACACTGTCTTAAGACAATCGATTGTTAAACATAGACAATCGATTGTGGATGATTTTTGAAAAATTCCAGACCTCACTGTTTCAAGACAATCGATTGTTAGACAAAGACAATCGATTGTTGGCTATTTTTGAAAAATTCCAGAACACACTGTTTCAAGACAATCGATTGTTAGCCAAAGACAATCGATTGTTGATCAATTGTTTTTCAACTTTAATGCGAAAATAGTTGATAATCGACTAGTTTTTCAGGCTAGTCGATTACCCCCACTGGAAAATAAAAGTTTTATTGATATTTGATCATATTGAAGATATTCTAAAGAACTACTGCTAACATTGCTTTATGAACTAACTAATACGAGCTAATGCTAATGACTATTAGTTTATTCACTAACTAATACAAATAAGTAGAACAAAATCAAATAACTCCATCTTCTTTCATCACGGATCCATCGCCGATTAGGTGGTCTATTTTTCCATCGGGTTGCTCAAAGAAGTCTGCCACATCCAGGTGGGTGATATCCTCATTGTCGTCATAGACAAAATTTGTTTCAGGGCCTTTTCTCTTTCAAGATGCTTGATAAAGGTCAACCAAGTGTCTTGGTATACGGCAAATCCTAGACCAGTGCCCATTTTCCACCGCAACGATAACATATAGTTTCTGAACTATTTGCCTTAGGATCTTCTGGACCCCGTTTCTGCTTTCGGTGGTTATCTCTCTTTGGGGGGTGACGGACTTCTTTGGAATTTCTTCCTTGTCCACGTCCTTGGATTTGACCCCGTTTATGACCGTGATCATGGTCCCTTTTATGTTTGGCATAATGCGAGTGCACCATATCTGCTTCAGGCAGTGGTGTAGATCCAGTTGGTCTATTTTCGTGATTTCTCATGAGCAGATCATTATTTCGCTCAGCCACTAGTAAGAGAGAAATCAGTTCAGAGTACTTCGTAAAGCCTTTCTCTCGGTACTGTTGCTGCAGTACCATATTGGAGGCATGAAACGTTGTAAACGTTTTCTCAAGCATATCGTAATCGGAGATGTTATCTCCACATAGCTTCAGTTTAGAAGTAATTCTGAACATAGCAGAATTATATTCAGAAACGGACTTAAAGTCCTGTAGCCTCAGATGGGCCCAATCATATCGTGCTTGTGGCAGAGTGACCAACTTCAGGTTGTCATATCTCTCCTTTAAGCTGTTCCACAAAACGAGTGGATCCTTGACGGTGAGATATTCAATCTTCAAACCTTCGTCAAGGTGGTGGCGCAAGAAAATCAAGGCCTTCGCACAATCTTGGGTGGATGCTTTTTCTTTATCTTTGAGGGTGTCTCCGAGACCCATAGCATCTAGGTGGATTTCAGCATCCAACACCCATGTCATATAGTTCTTGCCCGAAATTTCAAGGGCAACGAACTTTCTTTTCATAATGTCGGACATACTCAAAAATTAAATTAGGAAGAGGGAAAATACCTTGGATTTTCGAGAATGATACTTGAGACGGTAGAGTCTCGTGCTGATAACGTGTTATAAACTAAAGCAAAAGACAAGAACAATAGAACAAGAACAATAGCAATAGAGAGAAGAGTAGAGAGAGTTCTTCTTATTGAGTTGAGAGGGGGTGAATTACAATGGTAGAGAGCACCTCTATTTATAGGGAGGAGGATGATTTATCTACCAAGAATAGAACTCTAGAATCTCTCTAATTAAAGACATTAAAGACATTCACCTTAAATAGAAGTGTAAGAATCTTCTATTTCATAACAATGTCGATAAATAATAATAGTAATCACCATAGCTAAACCGCCCGGTTCTTGTTAGCAATGTTTTAAAAGGTAGGTCCTACCTGGTAGGAGCGTGAGGCAAGATGCAAGTTTGACAAATGGGGCGTAAGTCTCAAGTACTTTAAAATCTTATTAATTTTAATAATTTTAAGATAATAAAAAATAATTATAAAAATTACATTAACATTACAAAATTATAATAAATAATCTAATTTTAATAAATTATAATTCAAGTATGAACAATATGAAAAGTATGAAATATATTTTAATATGCAAATCAGCTGCAACATCGTTACAATTCAAACATCAAAAGTAATGTATTCTATATGAAATCTTATATGTATCTCTTAAGGAATAATGAATCTTGAAAGAATTTCGATATTATAATTTGATATTTTTCTCAAAATACTTCTTTTATTTAATATGTTTTCTATTTGAAAAAGAGAATTTATATAAAAACTATAATTCACAATTTAGATATGATTATCTAATACAATTTATTTTTAAGTTTCAACAAGTTAATAAAGTGACACATAATTCACCATATAATGCTATAATAACTAATTATTTATAAACAGTTACTAGCCATTACTTAGCTATTAGATTAATAAGTATTGTATCTTATAAACATGGGAAAAAAATTAGAAACATAATTATAAAAAAATTATAAACTATTATATAGTAAACACATAATAAAAGTTAATAAATAAATACTTTTTAAATGAGAGATTTATTTAAAATTAACTACCATAACAGTTTTAGTGGATAACGTGCAATCATTATTATGACATAAAATACTCTAAACTTAATTATTTATGATTAAGAAAAAAGTAATTTAGAATAGTGAACGATTTATTAAGAAAATTTGAGGATTTACAAGATTAGTTACATATAATTGCATAAAGTTCTATTAGGCGAGCACAGTAAAATGGGCGTTGGGCGCGTCCGGGGCGTAAGCCCCGATAGCTGAGGCATAAGTCACACGGAACTAAGCCCCACATAGAAGCTCAGGGGCGTTTTAATAGTGTTCCGCCTCGGAACGAGCCCCGGGCGAATCCTAATTTTGCCTTTTAAAATAGAGCTTGTTAGTAATATTACAAATAAATTTCCCAAACTAAATGAGGAAGAAAAAAAACGGAAAATAAGAAGTACAAAAGTGTTAAGTAATTTAATTGGATTAACTCGCACTAATTGAAAGGGTATAAATTTTAAATTAGATTTGGAAAAGTACTATATTAGATAATAAATACATGTGTATTACATACATAGCATGTTAAATAGTAAATTATCACACAAATTTAGGAAATTAAACTTTTTGGTTAAAAAAAAAAGGATACACGACGAACAATGGACAAGTAAGGAAAGAATTACTGGATTTAATTGGCAGCTGTTTTATTCTTTTTACTCTTTTGATCTTTGAATTCTATAATATTTTTATCATTCTTATAAAAGGCGGATTATCTTGTCTTGGTGAAAAAGATAAAAAATCTAGTAAACTTTGAACCTTATATATACGTTAGTGATTAAGAATGACAGTGAGTTATTAATTTTGAAATTGCACAAATTCAGTGTTTAGAACTTTGGAGCAGCAGTATCAAATGTAGTTTAAATTATTTAACTATTGAAGTTAGTTTGACGCATATGAAACATACATAAAATATTGAAAACGGGTAATTTCTTGAAGATGATAATCTAATTGTGGATATATAATTTCGACGGAAATGTACACACATTCTTTAATTTCAACTTGAAATATAGATATAGTTGAATACTTCTATTAATCACAAAAATATACTACTTTCAATCCTATATATAATAGTAGTTGTTTTGACGAGCTTCATATGTTTCAAAATGTTTACGTTTTAGAAAAATAGGAAATTATTAATTATCAAGTGAGGCGTCAAGGAGAAACGAAGAATAATTTAGGCATCCTCTTATGATTTTCTTTCGTATGGCAAAACGTGGAAAAATTTATTCCTATTAAACGGTTAAAATAATTGCTTGCAGTGATGCTTTACATATACAGTAATCGCCTCGATGATAGTTATAATTACGTATTTTAGTCGCTTATTGCACTCTAATTTATTACACTTCAATTGAGTTAGAGCTTTAATCGCTAGTGTTTTGCACTAATTGTGTGTTTTATGTATTGTAGGAGTGATTCCGAGCTATGTACATATTATGGAATGAATTCAAGTGATTTGGAACTTTGAAATCTGAGTAAAAGCACAAGAAATTAAGCCGAGATCATGTTCGGGGATCAATGAATAATAGTTAAGAACGAACGACGAATTGAGTAGGCATATTATGCACTGTCTAATTAAAAACACATAATTTTTTGGCCAGACTTCCATTTGGGCTCCACAATTTATGCTTGAAAAGCTAACTCAAATATCTACAACTTTTATGTTTTACGTTTTTCCAAATTCCAAACACGATAGAGGGAAAAGTGCGCGACCGCACACTGGCCACGCAAATGTGGCAGAACACTGGTTAAAATCCGCGGTTGATCCGCATCCGTGCACGTCCTGTCCGGGAAAAGTGTCCATTTTCCCGTATGAGAAGGTGTAATTATTTGGGTACGACCTTACTTAGTATATATACATGGTAAAATGGTATTTTGAGGACTTTTGACACAATTTAGACGTAAGGAGGCTAAGATGACCGGGGATTCGACCTAAGGAGGCAAGGAGAATTCTTCTATGAGTTTTTTACTTCCTTCTTCCTATTTCCATTATTGGTTATGAATTCTACTATTTTAGTTATGCATACTATTATGAGTAGCTAATTTGTTATCTAGGGTTTTGATGGAACCTATTGAAGGATGATTTTCTTGTCACATTAATATATATATTTGCCATAGTATTTTCTCTATTTGTTCAACTATATTGTTATTGTGGTTGGTTGAAGAGCTCTCAATCTACTGTTGCATGTGTGTATTACTCGGGAGAGAGTGCTTATTTAGATAGTTGTTGAACAACATCACTTCTAACGTATATGAGGGATCAATACGAAGGGTTTAAAGCTGGGAATAAGGATAATGAAACCTTGGGCGCGATCTGAGTGAGATGACCCTAATGCCAACTAGCATTAATTCAGGAGAATATGTCTAGTAAAGCGTGGTAACTACTCGAAACAACAGTCAGAGTCAGAGTACTCATGATCGGTAGAGAAGACTGAGGCAAATTTATAAATAATGTTGCGGAAAGGATTCCGACAATAGGGAAAATCATAATTCTGGACCTTCTTAATCTTGTCTCCAATCCTTATTCTTGTTAATTGATAGTTTTACTTCTTTCTAGTATTTGTTAGTTTAATTAGATAAAAATAAATATTATAATTTTTATAAATAGAAAATTATTTGGCCTTGTGTTTCTTAGCGATATTGAACAACTGTAGCTAAGTCATAGTTCTCTGTGGGGTTTGACTCCAAACTTGTAAACCGGATTATATTTGCAACGATCGCCAGGGGAGGAGTTACAGTATTAGCTGCGGGTTCGATGGAACCTAGTAGCTTTTGTTCAAATCATGTATTTATATTAAGAATTCCAATAAATATATATAAGTTATTAATTTAGAATCCAGTAACTTAAAAGGATTATAATCCCAAACTCATAAGGTTCAGTTTTTAATAATCACTAAATTCTTTTTATAAAGTATGATTGGACATGATCACACCTCGTAATAGAGTTAGAGTAATTGGTTTGGGCTTATTACTCGTATTTTCACGTGCGCTCCCTCTTAATTACATCCCTATGATATCATCTACAGTATACTATTCTATCTTTTGTCGTCACGTGTTTAATCATGTTTGTTTCGCTTTATTCCATCTCTGCATATTCGAATACTATATAGCATTTCCGATGTGTAATAAAACTACAACATTCGTCAAAATTGACAGGTCACCAATGTATATAGAAACAGCCAATAATTCTGGACATCGAGATTCCTATCTTTTTGTAAATTGAGATTATTCAACAATCTTGCCATTCTCTTAGTTTAATAATTTTGCAGTTCAGCTAGCTTTTGGGGTTGAGTTAGGCCCAATGTCCATTCTTATCATGGTATCAGATCCAGGTCCATCCCAATTGTTGTTACCGATGTTGGGCCCCCATTTATGTTGTCCACGCTCCAGAGATCTGGGCGTGATGGGGGGTGTTGAGTTGTTCCACATCGGAGGGATTTGAGGTCCTTGGTCTCCTTATATGGCTTGGGCAATCCTCACCTCATAAGCTAGCTATTGGGGTTGAGTTAGGCCCAATAGTGGGACCTAGGGTTTCTCTACTGTTTGAAGGCCGATCTTCTCCGGTCGCGAAGAATGAGGGTAACTCTGTCCTTATCTTCGATATTATATGTGATTATTTGACTCTGTTATTGTGAGCATCTGGTGTTGTCTGTAAATATTTGACCTGACTGTAGTCTGTTTGTTGGTTGCTGTGTTTGAATACCTGTTTTGGTAGTATTCTATTTGTTGAAAAGTTATTCATTTAAGCCGGTTCATTATGGCTTCTAGCACAAACACTGGTGCCCTTACTGCTGTAGATTCTTCTAGTCCTCTTTTTGTGTACTCGTCTGATGTCCCTGGGGTATCACTTGTTCCCACTCCCTTCTCGGGTAGTGGTTATGGGGGCTGGAGACGCAAAATGATTGTTGCCTTAACAGCCAAAAACAAAATCAGTTGTGTTGATGGCACATACACCCGACCTGCCACCAATGTGGCTCAACAAAGGTTGTGGGATAGGTGCAACAACATGGTGATCTCTTGGTTGATTGCTTCCCTTTCCCCTACAATTGCTGAATCTGTGCAGTATGCTGACACTGCACATAGCATATGGTCTCAACTCCAGACCAGATATGGGACTGCAAATAGGACCAAAATAGATGAACTGAAAAGAGAGATGTCCCATACCTCTCAAGGGTCCTCAGATGTAGCTTCTTATTTCAACAAACTGAAAAGTGTGTGGGATGAACTTGATTCTATGTGTGCTAATCATGGTCTAAGGTGTGTATGTGCTGCAAAAGATGGTATAGTTCAGGAATGTGATGATAATAAGATCTTTCAGTTTTTAATGGGTCTGAATGAGGTGTATATGGGAGTCAGGAGTAATATTTTGATGATGCAGCCCCCTCCTTCCCTTGACAATGTCTATAATATTGTCCTCAATGATGAGAAGCGAAGACAAGTTCAGTCTTCCTCTCAATTTGATCCAACCTCTGTCTCTTTAAATGTGCATACAAACAGGCATCCTGTTGGATTTAACAAGGCCACAGTGTCTGTTCCCCCTCCTTCTTTTAGACAGGGAGTCAGTTTTGATCAAACCAGGGGACCTTTATTTTGTCGATACTGTAAAAAGTCTGGACACTTAATTGATAAGTGCTTCAAGATACATGGGTATCCACAAAGTCCCACATTTAACAAGGGAAGGAGGCCTGCTGCTGCCCATCTGAGTACTGGTCTGGATTCTCCTATTTCTGATGGACTGTTGTCTGTTCCTCAAGGGAATCCTTCTGCTAACCATCAGTCTGTTGGAAGCCTAGATGGTCAAAGCTCTGTGATTCCAGGGTTGAGCAAACATGATTATGACCAGTTGATGAACTTGTTACACCAGACCAAGTTGGGAGAATCCACTGCTCAAACTCCTCCTCCCATATATGCTGCAAACTTTGCTGGTACTTTGTTAACTGAGAACCCTATTTCTGATTCCAAACTTTGCTTGCTTACTCACATTAATTCTGTCACCTGGATAATAGATTCAGGTGCCTCTAATCACATGACACATGATAAACATCTACTCTTTAATATTATACCTCTAACTCTGCCATACCTTGTTACTCTTCCAAATGGCTATAAAGTGAAAGTAACTTGCACTGGCTCCTTTGCCTTAACTCCTTCCATTACTCTTCACAATGTGCTGCTAGTTCCATCTTTTAAACACAACTTAATTTCTGTTCACAAGTTAGTGAAGCAGTTACATTGTATAGTTATGTTCACTGAACATTCCTGCTTCCTACACATGATACAGGACCCTTCTCTGAGGAGGCCACTGGATCTTGGTAGACAAGCTGCTGGGCTGTATAAACTAGCTTGGATTCCTTCTTCCCCTTCTCCCTCTGTTAATTGTTCTTCTAATTCTGTTTGTCCTGTTTCTGTTTCTTGTAATGATAACCAAGTTGTTGCATTGCCTTCTGTGTCTTCTTGTAATGATGACATTTTGTCTGATCACAAGGCTGTTTCTATGCATTCTCATGTAAATAGTTCCACTTGTAATAATGATCTTACATCTAATATGAATTACATTTGGCACTTAAGACTTGCACATATTCCTTTTGCAAACACGAAATGCATTTCTGGTCTGCCTTTTCCTTTTGCTTCCAAACAATCTTTTCCCTGTACAGTCTGTCCCGTGGCCAGACAAAGCTCCCTTTCCCTGATAGCTCCATTAGAACCTCTAATCCTTTTCAATTGATTCATGTGGACACTTGGGGACCTTATCATACTCCAACCTCATCTGGTTGCAAATACTTCCTTACAATTGTTGATGATTTTTCAAGGGCAACCTGGATACACTTATTGGGATCCAAAACTAATGCCTTTTCTATGCTTAAGTCCTTCCTTGCTATGGTCAGAACCCAATTTAATGTTGTGGTTCAGACTGTTAGAAGTGACAATGCTTTAGAATTAGGCTCTAGCAATGAGGGCATTTCTTTCTTTAGCAATCAGGGGATCATACATCAAACCTCATGCCCTCACACCCCTCAACAAATGGTGTTGTTGAGAGAAAGCATAGAACTCCTCTTGAAGCCTGTAGAGCATTGCTCTTTCAATCTGGCTTGCCAGTATCTTTCTGGGGGGACTGCTTATTGACTGCCACCTATCTCCTTAACAGAATACCCACCAGATTGCTTCATAACAAGTCTCCTCGTGAGATTTTGTATGGCAAAATTCCTTCCTATGCTCACTTGAGGGTTTTTGGTTGCCTGGCCTATGCCACTGTTCCCATCCCTCAAAGGGACAAGTTAAAGCCAAGAGCTATTCCTTGTGTTTTTCTGGGTTATCCTTTTGGAAAAAAGGTTATAGGCTTTATGATTTTGCATCCAAGAAGTATTTGGTCTCCAGGGATGTTCTATTTCATGAATCAGTTTTTCCTTTTAAACATGCATCTCCCTCTGCGCCTCCTCCTGCTTCTTCTTTTCCCTTTATTCCCTCTGGAGAACATGATGATATCTCTGATTCTCCCATTCCACTCTCTACTCCCTCTTCTGACACACCTGTACAAATGCCCTCTTCTCCTCCACTCAGTCCTGCTGCTTCACCTCCTGTTTTGGATCCTCCTCCCTCTGTTCCTGCTCCCAGAAAGTCTAACAGACACCATAATCCTCCTTCCTATCTTAAAGATTATGTGTGTCAACTCCCTGCCTTCTCTGGCTCATCTTCCTCCTCTTTGGAATCTGAGCCTCTATACTATTCTCAGGCAGCATCTGTTCCAGCATGGCAAGCTGCCATGAGACAGGAGTTTGAAGCTTTGGACACAAACCATACTTGGGATGTTGTTCCTCTTCCTCCTGGTAAGAAACCCATTGGTTGCAAATGGGTTTAAAAAATTAAATATAAGGCAGATGGCAGTGTTGAAAGGTATACGGCCAGGTTGGTCATAAGAGGTGACACACAGGTTAAGGGGATTGATTTTACTGAAACTTTCTCCCCTGTGATAAAAATGACTTCTGTAAAGTGCCTTATTTCTGTGGCTGTCAAGAATCACTGGCCTCTTTTTCAGCTGGATGTAAATAATGCCTTTCTTCATGGTGATTTGGATGAGGATGTTTACATGAAACTCCCTCCAGGTTTGACTGTCTCCCCATTTTCTGATGATTCTGGTTCTTCTTCTTCTTCTTCTCCTCCTCTGGTCTGCAAACTCAAAAAGTCTTTGTATGGGCTAAGACAAGCATCCAGACAGTAGTATGCCAAATTGTCTTCTGCTCTCTATTCCAGAGGGTATACTCATTCTTTGAATGACTAATCATTATTCCTCAAGGGTAAACCTGGCTCTTTTGTGGTGGTAGCTGTCTATGTGGATGATATAATTCTCACTGGGGATGACAGTGATGAACTGGCTGCTCTGAAACTATTTCTGGATGCACAGTTTAAAATCAAGGATTTAGGGTCCTTGCATTATTTTTTGGGCCTTGAGATGTCTGCTGTCCCTGGTGTGATGCACCTCAATCAGCACAAGTATATCTTTGATTTGCTGCAACAGTTTGACTGTGTCAATGTGTCCTCTGTTGTGTCCCCTTTGGACATCAATGTCAAACTCCATGCTGATTCTGGTGCCCTCTTGCCCTCTCCAGATCAGTACAGGAGCCTAGTTGGTAAGATGCTCTTCTTGACTCATACTAGGCCTGACATCTGTTATGTAGTCCAGCACCTGAGTCAATTTCTCAAATCCCCCAGACTTCCCCATATGACTGCTGCCCTCCATGTTCTGCGTTACCTCAAAGGCACACCCTACTTGGGCTTGTTTTATTCTAATCATGCTGATTTTTCTGTGGCTAGGTATTCCGATAGTGACTGAGCTGCCTGCCCTGATACTAAGCGCTCTGTTACTGGCTTTTGTGTGCTCTTGGGTGGCTGTTTGATCAATTGGAAATTGAAGAAACAGCCTGTTGTTTCTCTTTCCTCTGCTGAGGCTGAATACCGAGCCTTAAGCAAGGTCGTTGCTGAATTGACTTGGCTCTCTCGCTTGTTGGTTGATCTTGGGGTTTCTGTTCCATCACCTGTTTCTGTTTATTGTGATAGCATGGCTGCAGTTCATATTGCTAACAATCCTGTTTTTTATGAACGCACGAAACATATCGAGGTGGATTGCTATTTTGTTCGGAACCTGTTGTTTTCTGGTTTCATCAAGCTGCTTCATGTGCCCACTTCTCGTCAGCTGGCTGACTTGCTCACCAAGCCTCCGCCGGGCACTTTGATGGTTCCATTGCTCACCAAGTTGCAGGTGGTTCCCCCCTCCAACTTGAGGGGGGGTGTTGAGATACAAGATGTTACATGATTATATGAAGTGTATACACAGTGTTTATTTATTGTATTTGTTGGTATACAATAGTTGGGCAGTGGTGAATTTCTTGTATTTCTATATATATATATATATATGGGTCCCTAGATATTTGGGACCCCCCGGATTTTATTTTCTCTACTTTGTTCCTCGGTTTAATAAAAATCTCTCTGAAGTTCCAGAGACTTCTCACCTACTCCTCCTTCTCTCTACTTTCTCTCTCTATAATTTTCATGATTCATCGGTTTAATCTCGATGTTAACAGTTCTCTAACTAAATCAATTTGGGAGTTAGTACTGGACTCTCAATTGTTAAAGAAATTGTATTGGTCTAAATTTTGGCAATTTGATAATAGTAGATAAACGGAATCAAGAATGAAATCCACCGTGTAATATTGGGAAGCCGTTCTCGAGAGAGTTGTTGTCAAGGATGAGCAGTTGAAGTGAAAAAATAATGCAAGTAGGATAGGTTCAGATATGGACACAAGGAACATTCATCTGGATATTTCTTATTATATATATATATATATATATATATATATATATATATATATATATATATATATATAGGGTTTTTTGGAGACATCCTTTATACTAATTAGGAAGAGGTAGAGAACAAAAGGGGGATCTTCACTTTTTGAGAGAAAAACACATTGTAAAAAGTTGATTTGAGAGAATATACGAAAAGTTGTCTTGTTCATCGATTATATTATTCAAGTGCATGCTATTTGGCCTTTGTCCACAGCCATCCAAATCAAACAATAATTGAATGGTAGAATCCTTCTTATTATATTTATTGCCATTCTCCATTTATTGCACATTTTTATTATTATATTTATTAGCATTCGTTGATTATAAACGGGCTATTTGACGCTATCAAACGTCGTTCACGGCACCGATTCCATACCACGTTTGATTTAGAATTAATGATTTTTAATTAAGATTCATCTTGTTTCTCATTATTAATTAATTTAACCAGAAAGCTCAACACTTTCTCGATCAAACAAGAATCACCTCAAAATCCAAGGGGTTTTCTCATTTGAGAAATATATATAGTTGCATCTTGCATCACGAAGTGGCCACCTATAGCGTGTGAAGCAAATAATAATAATTAAATTACCCGTCAACTTTAAAATGATTTCTACAGTAAGTATTATAATTGGAGTGTTAATCATTTTCATTACCCTGGAGGAAATAATCTCCTATAATATTAGTTACAATCATATATAATGACCTTACAACAATCTCTTATGTTATTTATCAATGTCATATGAAGATGGTCATATAACTAAAACATCATTTATAATGAGTCATAAATGGACCTCCTAACTTCGGCTACGAATAAATTGTTAATTAGGTACATCTAGTGCTTGATTAGCAGAGCTAACAATTAAATGTTGAGCATTCCAAGACTAGTCCCAAAACAATTTGCGTGACTAAGTGATTAATGAATTGGGTTGAGAATTATGAGGTTTCAAGTTCAAATTTCAATAACAACAATAATTTTCAGTAGAGTGAAAAATTAGGTAATTTCTTCTTTATTTTGTGAAATTAATCGAGGTGTGTATAAATGGCTCGGATATTCAACTGGCCAGATAAGCTAAAGGTAAGGTTAAGGATGAAGAAATTACAATACTTTAGTTATTGAAACCTCTTGGACCATGTTCCTTTCATAATCACTGGTCCTAATTTTATTTTTGACCATGGGTGTTATCCTTCAAAAATCTTGATCTAGTTAGTTGAGTCACTTATAAGTTATCACTCACTTTAGTCTTTAGGCACTGTATTAGAAAATCATTGGTTGCAAATTTATCAAACTGTATAGAGTCGTCGAGAGAATATTCATCAACTTCACGTTTGCTATGAAAAAGAAAGGCGAATACATAAGTTTAAAAAATACGGACACTATCTTATGGATACATTATATTGTCATGCTTGCTGAGAAATTAGTACAAATATATCGGTTTTGGGTGTTGTTCAATTTAATATCAGGGGTAGAGGTAGAGTGTAATTTATGAATTCATTCAAACTTAATAAATTAAAATGAGTTGTAATAAATTCCGCAAACTCAATTCCATAAAGTTCGAGTCCTGAATAACGCTACTTAGTAATATCACTAAATAAATAGGGTCTCATGCTAAAGTCGCTTACCCCACAGGAAGTGGACTAAAAGATTTATCATTAACCAAGACTAGCCAAAAGACAAGCTAAGATCGTTGTCAAGATCGATTTTCCCAATTGATAATGGTGTGATGTGCAGTACATAATAATAATAATAATAATAATAATAATAATAATAATAATAATAATAATAATAATAATAATAATAATAATAATAATAATAATAATAGTAATAATAATAATAATACATGATTACTGAAAAAACAAACTCCAACCAGCTATGAGCTGGGCAGTCCTTTGTACTCATATCACTTGGCCTTCCTTTTTAATACAAGTAGACAATGACGGGTTACGTTCTTTAACATAATCTTTTCTCCCAACAGCAATTTCAGTATTTTTGCTTTAATTTATTCTCATTACGTAACAATCACTTACAAGATTTGATTTAAATTTATTCAACGACTTCTTATTGATCAATCCCGACAATTGAGATTCACATGCATGGCATCAACGTGACACCGCGAATATCACGAACAAAACCAAATCGCATATATTTTTTTGTAGTTTTGTTGTGTTCTTTGTTGTTTAATTAAAGAAAGAAGGTTAACTCAAGTTGCTCAAAATTAAATGTTTTAAGTTCTATGCGCTAATTAATGGTGCAAAATATATGTATGCACAATCATGTGATTCATTAGTTAATTACACTAAATCTCTTAATAACGATAAATTATCTGCTATCACATATTAAAATTTATTGATAATACTGTAAAATTAAAAATTTATTGATAATACTGTAAAATTCACAGTTAAACAATTGTAATGCGTCGTCTATCTTGTATACCACTTAAATGTAGCGTCTCTCATCTGCTGGCTTCCACCAAGGCCCTTATCTTATTTAAGCCACAGGAATCAAACAGAATATATAAGTGGTCTTCCATTAGGTAAGCGCTCATCCCTTTCAATCTGATGATGAGAAATTGCGTGATCGCCTATTATTCATATCATGATCAGGACATGCATCCACTTATAACTATCACTGTGGAAGACACATATATTATCATAATTCATAACTTTAAAGCAGCAAGAGCGCATTACACATTTGAGAACTTTTTTATGATACAATAATTTGACATGCGCAAAAGGTCAGCAGAGTGTGATGACCCGGCCAGTTATTTCATGAGTTATCATTCTGTTTTTTTCATATCTGCTTTTTTATATTTCGTTATTCGTATTTTGTAGTATCGGATTGGTCGGATCGATTCCAGAATGAATCTGATAAGGTTTGAGATAGTTAGTCTCTTTAAGAAGGCTTAAGTTGGAAAAGTCAACCGGATATTGACTTATATGTTATGGGGCTTGGATGTAAGTTCCGATGGTTTGGTTAGCTTCAGGAGATGATTTGTGACTTAGGAGCGTGATCGAAATCGATTTTGGAAGTTCGGAGTAGATTTAGGCTTGAATTGGTAAAGTTGATATTTTGACGATTTTCGGTTGATAAGCGAGATTTTGGTCCAAGGGTGGAATTCCGAGAGTTGCAGTAGTTTCGTTGAGTCATTTAGGATGTGTGTGCAAATTTCCAGGTTATCCGGATGTGGTTTGGTTGGGTTTTTGATCGAAAGCATTTTTTCGGAAGATTTTAGAAAACTTAGGCTTGAATCTGGTGATTTAGTAGATTTGATGTTGTTTGAGGTATTTTGATGATTGGAACAAGTTTGAATAAGGCGTTGGGTTATGTTTGTGCTTTTGGTTGAGGTCTCGGGGGCCTCAGGGTGATTTCGGATGGTTAACGGGAAGATTTGAGACTTGAGAGATAGCAGAAATTTACTGCTTCTGGTATTTTCGCTCCTGCGGTTTGGGGATCACAGGTGTGGTGTCGCATATGCGGGGGGAGAACCGCAGAAGCAGTTTTAGAAGAAATGGTTGGAACTGCAGATGCAGAAGAGGGATCGCACTTGCGGAGCCGCAGATGCGTGAGTGGACCGCAGATGCGGTGTTGGTCCGTTAAGTGAATTTCGTAGATTCAGAGAAATGACCGCAGAAGAGATACCGCAGAAGCGGCTATTGCACTGCAGATGCAAAAAGGACTGGGAAGAACATATATGTTATTTCACTTCGCGTGTTTAAGCTATTCCACCATTTTTAACTTCGGCTTGAGAGATTTTGGGGCAATTTTGAAGAGAGAAATCAAGGGACTTTGTTAAGGTAAGGAATTTTTGACCTAAAACATACTTCTATGGTAATTTTCATGGATTAAGACTGAAATTAAAGAAATTTAAGGACTAAAAATTGGAGGACTAGGGCTTGAGTTAAAGAGGGCTTAAAATGGGGATTTGAGGGGTGATTTGAACTTCGATTTTTGTATTTTTGATATGAATGAACTCGTGGGGAGACGAGGAATCTAGTTTTGAGTTTCCAGAAGTGGGCCGGGGGCTCGAATTTTGCTAATTTCAGGATTTTCAGTATTTTTCGATTGTTTTCGCTTCGGCTTTATTCCGTTAGCATATTGTGACGTATTCGTTCTGATTTTGGATAGATTCGATGCACGTGGTGGCCGATTCAAGGGGCAAGGGCGTCGCGAGCTAGAGATTTAGTCGGTTCGAGGTGAGTAATGATTGTAAATGATGTTCTGAGGGTTTGAAACCCTGAATTTGCACATCATAGTGATATATTGAGGTAAGGCACACGTTGGATGGTGGACGTGGGGACCATGCACTATTGGAAATTGTGACTTGGCTCGTCCTGACTGATACTATTACCGAGTATTTGATTTAAAACTATTTGTTATCATCATTTATTGGGTTGAATGTTATATTTGAGCTTCATGCCAACTATTTGAATCCTTTGGGGCTTTTATTTTATATTTCCTCACTATTTTGGTTTATTACTTGAACTCAGTCGCTTTATTTTCCACTGTTTTACTACTCAGTCATTTTTACTCAGTTTTGAGACTTAAATGTTATTATAAATGATGTTTGTGCTGAGAAATACTATTTTACTATTGGCGAGGGGCTTGCGATGATTTTTGACTGAGTAAGGCCGATGGCCTGTACTGTGAGGAAACACTGATACTGATTTGAGGCCGAGGGCCTGAGACATATACACCATGAGGTGTCTTGATTGATATGAGACTGAGGGCTTAGATGTGATGCCACGTTATGACTTGTTATTGCGCTTGAGCCGTAAGGGGCCCCTCCAGGAGTCTGTACATCCCTAGTGAGCGCGGGTACCCATTGTGATATGAGATTGAGCCAACTAGGCTGATATTGTTTCTGATATTGAGCCCGATAGGCTAGTACTGTACTGAGATATAGCCCAAGGGGCGGAGTTGGGGATATTGAGCCCGAGGGAAGAACTTGTATTTGTCTATCTTGTGTTATTTACCTATCTATTACCTGTTTTACCTGTTGAAAGAGGATTTTACTGGATTTTTCACTGATTTACTATTTCAAATGATGTTTTATTGCTTTATTATAGAATGCCTTGTGGTTTACTGTTTTCTTACTTTCAGTCATTAATTATATTTGTTACTCACTGGGTCGGAGTACTCACATTACTCCATGCGCCATGTGCGTAGATTTAAGCGTCGCTGATTCCGCTCCTGAATGCTGATTTCCCCAGTTCCAGACTATATTCGGAGACTACGAAGTAGCTATTGGCATCGGCAGCCCTGTGTCTCTACTCTATCATTTCTGTCCCTTTTCAAACATTGTAGTGGTTTATGACTTTAGCAGACTTGTATTATAGCAATAGATGCTCGTGACTTGTGTCATCCCCATTAGGCTTGTGTCGAGTTGAATTTCCATATTTGTTATCTGTATTTCCGCTATTCAGTATTATCAAACCATGTTTAGACTACTTTGTGTTTCTTAACTGTTTAAAAAACGAGAATTTGTTTCAATTGGCTGGCCTTGTCTTCACGAGAGGAGCCATCACAATCAAGTTTGGGGTTAGGGTCGTGACACAGAGAGAGTTTCTTGGATATTCCTATAGGGAAATAACACCAAAAAATAATGATGATAATACTTTAATAATATTATTTGTAAGCATACATACACAAATTGACTTGAGGCGTGCTAAGCAATATTCTAAGAAACTATTTCAGTAATGTGAAATATTTTTCCAGGATTAAACAAGCATATCACTAGTTTTATTTAGGGAATACAGGAATCGGCAAAATATTTATATTACAATATTCCAATAAGATTGAAAAAAAATATGGTAGAGAAAATGGAAATAAGAGAAGGTAAAAATATAGTATTTCTACGAACCAATAATTCTTATTGTAAGTCAGGGATTTTATCAATCACATTTTGACCCCCAGTAATTTTACTTTTCAATGCGATTTTGCGCCCAATAGGCCATGCACTTACCTGGTTGTTCATGAGAGCTCTAGATACTAGGCTAACATCTCATAGGAGCGGCCCACTCCACTCTCATATAGGTGAATTCATCAAGTATATTTTTTTTTTAAATACACCATCCACAAGTACTATGGATTTCATTAGGAGTTATAACTCAGCCTCTTAATTAGTAGCAGTCAAGCATTCTCTTTTAGTATTTCAATGCCAATATCGACTTGTTATTACCCATATGAACCTACTTCATGGGATCTCCAATCACATAGGTTGGATTACCATCTCTATTGACAATATCTCGGCCTTAACCCCATCTCTTTTGAGGTCTGAAGGATTAATTTTCTTCCCACGGGTTTAGTTAGAGGATCGGCCAAATTAACTTCTGACTTCACATAATCAATGAAAATTATTCCATCTCTCAGTAGCTGCTTTATGACATCATGTCTCAATTTCATGTGTCTACTTCTACAATTATAAGATTTATTCTTTGCTGTAACTATTACTGACTGACAATCACAATATATAGACACAGAAGGCAATACGTCCTTTATTAAAGAGATATTATCTAAGAAGTTTCTTAGCCACCCAGCCTCACACAAACTCTGATTTCATAGTCGATCTAGCAATGATCGTCTGTTTAGCTGATTTCCAAGATATTGCACCACTACCAAGGGTGAATACATAATCACTAGTGGATTTTGTCTCATCTGAATCAGAGATCCAGTTTGCATCACCGTACCCTTATAAAGTAGAAAGAAATCCACTATATAGGATATCATAATTCATGGTTCATCTCAAATATTTCATTGGTCTATCTAATGCAGTCTCATGCTCTCTATTGGGATTATGAGTATATTTGCTCAGCCTACACACTGCATAGGTTGTATCATGCCTTGTAAAATTTATTAAATGCATCACTCTCAATAATTTAAGCATATTTAGAACGAGCAACTGGTCACCATTATTCTTTTTCAACTTAGAGTTAGCATCAAAAGGAGTGCTCACAGATGTGTCATTAATATATTCAAACTTCTTAAGAAGTCTCTCAATGTAATGTTTCTTGTGACAATACTATTTCATCTTTATTCCTTATAGCTTTAACTCCCAATATTGTATTTACTTCATCCATATATTTCGTATCAAAATTAGCAGACAGAAATAATTTAATACTTTGCACAATATTTAAACTTGTACCAAATATAAGTATGTCATCAACATACAGACATATTATCACATAATCATTGTCTACCACTATTAGTATAAATATATTTATCCACTTTAACTGAAGAAAAATCGCATCTCAGTAAGACTTGCTCAAATTTCTCATACCACAACTTAGGAGCTTGTTTAACGCCATAAAGAGATTTAGTTAATTTACAAACTTTATTTTCTTGTCTGGGAATGATACAATCTTCAGGTTGAACCATATAAATATCTTCTTCTAAATTACCATTTAAAAAATTAGTTTTCACATCCATTTGATGGATAAAAAGCTTACAGATTGAAGCTAAGGCGATTAAAACTCGAATAGAAAAAATTTTAGTCACTGGTGCAAATGTATCAAAATAATCTATATTTTGTTTTTGAGAAAATCCTTTCTCTACTAACGAGCTTTATATTTATCTAAGGATCCACCAAGATTAAATATTCTTTTGAAAATTCATTTACAACCAATAGGTTTTATACCAGGAGGTAAATCGGTTAAAATTTATGTACTACCTACATTCCAGTTTATGCGTACCTACATCCTTTTTAGTCCATTCTAAAAAGAATAAACCCTTTCTAAAATTGAAAATAATTTAGCGACTTACAATTGTACCCTTAATGAGAAGCTTTTATAATCACACAAATATTCTGGACCTCTTTTTGAGTTGTTTAGGACCATGAATTTTAAGTCTTAATTTTTTCTTAAACTCCATGCCCAGTCAAACAGGTTCACATAAATTGAAATGAAGGGAGTATTATTTTTCTTTATAAAATCAATTTCAATTTTTATTGCCTCTTTCAAAAATTTAGCATCTGAAGAAGAAATAGCTTCAAAATAATTTGATGGTTCATTATCGATAAGAAAATGATAAAAATCATTTTCATAAGAAAAATATTCCCTCCTAGGCCTTTTACTCCTTCTTTGTTCCTCATTAAAGGTAATTTCTCTATTTGTTTCAACATGCGTATGAGAAATTTTATCAGACAGTGGATGAATATATTCAAAGAACTCGACATTCTTTGTTTCAATTATAGTATTGCAATCAAATATATCACTTTTCAAAACAAGGACTTATATGCAACACTATGTTCAGCGTATCCAATAAGTACGCAATCAGCAATTTTTAGAATTTATGTTTCTTTTTTAAGATTCAGGCAAAAGAACTTTAGCAAGGCACCCCACACATTTAAATATTTTAAATTAGGTTTATAACCCTTCCACAATTCATTAAGAGTTTTGTATGTTCTTCCATGTGGTATTCTATTTTGTAAGTGACATGCAGATAAAATAGCTTCATCCCACAAATTATGAGTAGCATTAGAACTTAACATAGAATTCATCAATACTTTCAAAGTTTTATTTTTTCTTTCAACTACTCCATTTGACTTTGGTGAATAAGGCGGAGTTGCTTCATTAATAATTTCATTATTTTCACAAAATTCATTTAAAAATAAATATTCTCCACTTCTATCTGCCCTAATTCTTTTGATTTTTCTGCTAAGTTGATTTTCTACCTTAGTTTTATAAGAAATAAAAGCATTAAATGCATAATCTTTATTTTTAAGCAAATATAACTTAGTATATCTAAAAAAAATTATCAATAAAAGCCACATAAAAATTTTTACCACCTCTAGTCATAGTCTGCTTCAAATCGCCTAAATTAGTTTGAATTAAAGATAACAATTCAGTTTCTCTATTTTCAGAAAAATATGTCTTTCTAGTACTTTAAGCTTCAGCTCATATTTTATAGTTGTTAATATTATTTCAGTCTAAACCAATATTAATCCTAGTTACTGTATTTTCTTTATATAAGCAATATTAACATGTCCTACTCTAGTATGCCACAAAGAAATAGACCCAACCATATAAACAGAAGATGCATTTTCATGCTAGTATCAGAAATATTTAGCACAAATAAACCATGATTACAATATTCAATGCCCACAAAAATATCATTTTTGGTCAATACGACCTCATTATTTTCAAATGAAACTTTCACTTCAATTTTTCCTAATAACCCCACAGAAACCAAATTGGTTTGGATATTAGGAACATGCAATACATTACTCAATGCTAGAGTTTTACCAGATGTGAGTTTGAGAAGAATTTTTCTTCTCCCAAGAATGCAAGTTGTTCTTGAGTCACCAAGATAAATAGTTTTTTTATCCTTCCTCAACTTCGGTGTAGACAAAAATTCATTTTTGTTTGAACAAATGCGCCTAGTAACACCAGAGTCTATCACCCAATCTCTCATATTGGCAGCATTATTTATTTGAAAAATGACCGCAATAATTATATTATCCGCTTTAGTCAAATTTAATTTTGACGTAGTGAGATTATTATTTATCCCAACTCTTCTCTTACATTGAAGTGCATTTTTCTTGAAGGTTTTAATTTTAATATGTAACCATGTCTATTTACATACTTATATTTTGATATTAGTGTCTGCCAAAGTTGTGGATACAATAACGTATTTGAAACACCATGGATCTCTGGCAGGACAGCTGGAATAGTAGCAACAGAGGCATCACCAAAATTGGTAGACCCATCAAAAATTTCTGCGGTAGTATTACTTGCCATAGTTTGTTATTTTGTAGGAAAATGACATCGGAAAATAGCAATGATAATCCTCAATTCTCTTATTTGTAAGCGTATACACGAATTGACTTGAGTCGTACTAGGCACTGTCCTAAAAAACTATTTCAACATGTGAAATGTTTTTTCCAGGATTAAATAAGCCCATCACTAATTTTATTTAGAGGAAACAAAAAATCGGCAAAATACTTATATTATAATAATCTAACAAAATTGAAAAGAGAATAGGACAAAAAATAAAAATAAAAAAAGCTAAGAGAGAAAAAGAAGAAGAAAAGCACTTCTGATGGAACGATTATTGTGCAGCCACGTAATGACTATTTATACTCATAATTGCATGTAAATTTATAATATTTGACAAGAAAATAGCTAATTAAATTTGCCACTTAACATAAACTTTTAAAAGGCTAAAACACTTATCTAAATATTGCCACAATTCCTCCTGTGTATTCTTATTGGTGCCTTTTACTTTCTCCAGAGGGAATTAGAATCACTTATAAACAAATAGAATCGACTAGACATCCACTAGGTTTTCATTGTTTTCAATACATAGTTTCTGTAATGTATATGTTTCTTTCTTTGACTAATCTTTCAACTCACATTATACCCTGGCTAACATATATTCAAGTTTGTCTTGTCTAAGCCTAAACATATGTTATACTAGCTATTCTTCTTTTCATTCATTTTGTAGAGAATCTTCTATTAAAGAATTGGTTTTGTCCACGATAAAAATTGGGGGAAGGTTATTCCAAGATCGAGATCAAAATAGATCAGGAGCGAGTTCGATGGGAGGCTTCAAATATCGAAGTGCTTGATGAATATCGAGGTTAAATATGACCGACCTCGAGATAATACTGCTATAGTCTCATAATAGAAAGAGCAAGATTCCCCCAGTGACCCTATGATTATGACGTAAATTTTGGAAACGATTTAGGCGATTAGACAGCTGTATAATAAGATTCCCAACTACAATTAAAATTGTACCTTACTTAGAATTTCCCTACTATATACATGGGCCTCCAATCATTTATAAAGACCATCAATCATTTGCAAAAGAATCTATTCTCTTACTTTTTTGCTCATTACTTATCAGAATTGTCTCTTAATTTTATTATCTTTACCCTACTGTTCTTATTGACGTACCTCGAGACTATCATAGCTCAAGATCAAAATTTGATTAAGCACTGATTTGATTCAACTTACTTCTTTAATTTATACGTTTGATTTCTTGGTTATTAATTATCATTGAGCTAAATTACATATTTTTAAAATTATAAATAAATTTAATTATTACTTATATTTTCAAGATAAACAGGTTTAAATCTAATACCGCTGGAAATTAACTTTGCTACAAAACTCAAGGCTAAACGTAATTGATTCTTTATTATTCTTCCTCATGTAAATGACCATATTGGAGAGGAGAAGGCGTCACTCAGAAAATGCTTAATAACTGGCCAGCAAACAAAGAGATCTGATGCTCTATAAAATGGCGCTTTCACTTTTTTTTTTGTCACTGCGTGGACGTCCATAAACCATGAGACACTGAAAGTTGTTAAACACATCTTAATTAATAATTTTAGTTATTGTGCATTTATAAGATACGGGAGGAGTGTCCAGATATGTAAGTATGAGAATCTAATAAAAGTTTCTTTTAAATATTTAATAACAGAAATTAAGGCCACATTGGAGGTTTAAATTTGGATGACCTCAATAAAATATCCACTTTTAGCATTCTTTTCATTAATGAAACCCGCCAGTTATTATGAACTCAAATAAAAAAAAATTGGATTTAGAAGGCTTGTTCGATAAAAGTACCGATCCAAAGAAAACTAGAAAATTAACTAATTTTTAATTGATTTTAATTCAATATAATTAAGCTGATCAGTAATAAATAGTAATTTAAGTCGATCATAATTTTTAACTAATTTCGGTCGGTTAATTAAATTTTTTTTTAAAAATGCGTGATTGGTTTTTTCGACTAAAGTTGGTCGGTATTTTGATTATATAATTAAAAAATGCACCATCTAGAAATTGAACAGGGGTTTGTACTGTGGCAAAATACTAATCTACTAGTAGACCATTGGTATATTTTATTTTAAGATTGTCTTTTATTTCATTTATACTCCTTAATTGTATTTTTACACGAAAATAATCGACTGATGTCGGTCGGTTTTATTAGACAATAAAATTAGCGACCGAATTTGGTCATTTTTTAAAAATGATCGGCCGAATTAATCGGCCGATTTCAGTCATTTTTAAATATTAATTTTAATTTGTTTTAAATAAAAAATCGATCAAAGTTGGTCGGTTTCTTGAAAAATAAAAAAATAATTTACCGCTTTTTTGCGCCAAAAAAGACCAAAATTGATTGATTTTGTAAAAAACATATTTGCAAAAACCGTACGAATTTGGTCAGTTTCTTGGTCGGTTTTTGACCCACCAAAATTGGTTGGATGACCGTGATCGATTTTTACCGAATTTCTAGTAGTAGCTAATTGCATATTTCGCGAAAATTACCGATTGATTTCGGTCGATTTTATTAAAAATGTAAAATTACCTACCGAAATCGGTCGTTTTTTTAAAATGATCAGCTGAAATAACCGAACAATGTAGTTCAGTTTTTTAATACTAATTTTAATTTATTTTATATGAATGTGACGACCCCAAAGGGGTCATCACTTATTTTCTTACTCATTCTGTACTTTTGAGGCCTTAAAAACCTTTCCTAGAATTATTTTGATTTGCGTGCGCAGTTCGGACGCATAGACGGAAAGCTTAAATATGAATTCTGTGGGAAATGCTAAATTTTGATATTAAGTTGAATAAATTTGACTTCGATCAATATTTTGGGTAAACGGATCTGGACTCGTGATTTGATGGTCCCGAAAGGTCCATAGGAAAATATGGGACTTGGGCGTATGCCCGGAATCGAATTTCGAGTCCCCAAGTCCGAGAAATAAATTTTTCTGTGAAATTATTTTCTGAAAATAAGGAAATTGAAAATGAAATTTGATTAGAAGATTGTGGTATCGGGCCCGTATTTTAGTTCTGGCACTCGATACAAGTTTTATATATGATTTAAGTAATTTCTGTAAAGTTTGGTTAAAAACGGACGTCGTTTGACGTGTTTCGGACATAAAATGGGAATTTAATGATTTATGAAAATTTGGAAGAAATCATGAGTTTGGAGGCTTGATTCGATGTATGTGTGGTTATTTTGGCAATTTGATTGCACGGATATGTCCGTAAGATATTTTAAGATTATGTGCAAATTTGGTTTGGAGCCTCGAGGGCTCAGACGAGTTTTGGATAGGTATCGGATTGTATTTTTGAACTTTGTAAAATCTGGTATGTTTTCTTCTGTGATCTTCGCATTTGCGAAGATGTGCCTCGCAATTGCGAAGCCTGAGACTTGGGCCTATAATCGCAAATGCGATCCCTTGCTAGTAAATGCGAACAGGGGGATTTTTGGCACTGATCGCAAATGCGATCTCAGCCCTCATATATGCGAAAGTAGGATGGTCGCAAATGCGGCTTTCCCTTTGCAAATGCAAGTATTGGCAAAACAATAAGGGTCAGCAAATGCGAACCCAGCTTCGCAATTCCCACAAATGATCAATTGTAAACCCTAGTTCGCAATTTTCATATATGAGGCTCAGCAAATTTTATACTTAGTCGAATTTTCACCATTCTTTCAAAATCCAAACTCCATAGGCGAATTTTCAACGACAAGACTTCTTTCAAATCATTTGTAAGTTGAATTTTACTCATTTTTTTCAATCATTAACATCATTTATCATGTTTCCACTTAAAATCAATGATTTTCATGGGCGAAACTGGAAGTTTTGGGTAGAACCTAGGCTTTTTTTTAAAAACATTGGGGATTAAGACCTCAATCTGAGGTCCAATTTCAAAACAAATCATATATTTAGGTTCGTGGGGGAATGGGTAACCGGGTTTTGGTTCGAACCTCGCGTCTTGACCACGTTGGCCAGAGGGGTGTTTTGGTTATTTTACCTAAATTCGCGTCTTAGCTTTAAATTAAATAGTAGAATCAGTTGCTTGAGATTTTATTTACGAGATGTAATTGAAAAGAATAGATTTGGGCCATTGGAGTCGGATACTCGTGGCAAAAGTGTGGTTCGGGTTGACTTTGGACTCGGTTTGAGGTAAGTGGCTTGTCTAACCTTGTGTGGGGGACTTCTTCCTCTTAGGACATGATGTTTGGTATTTGAATGCCTCGTACGTGAGGTGACGAGTGCGTAATTGAGCAAATTATTAGAAATCCGTTGTTACATGAAGTATTTAAATTGAGTTTTCTTACTTACCTGTTTATTTTAAATTGCAAATTTATTCTATGCTAGTTTAGAGAAGCATATTTATTTGACTTACTTGCCTAAGTGCTTAAATTGTCTTGTTTGTGCTCCGTGTAGTATGTTTGGGTAGGATTTTCTATTTCTTGTCCTGAGTTTCATATCTATCCTAATGTTTAGGTTGCTATTGTGTGTTTTAAATTGGGACCACGGGTTAGCCTCCTAGGATATCCCCTTGCACTTGATATGTTCTGGACTGAGGGTGCGGGATACCAAGAGATCCGTGGCACATGAAATTGTAAGTTTTAAGGATACCAAGAGATCCCTGGCACATGAACTGTCAGTTTTGAGGTTACCAAGAGATCACTGTCACATGAAATTGTAAGTTTTGAGGATAACAAGAGATCCTCGGGATACCAAGAGATCCTCGGGATACCAAGAGATCCCTGACACAGGAAATTATAAGTTTTGAGGATACCAAGAGATCCTCGAGGTACCAAGAAATCCCTCGTGTATCTGGTGAGGATACCAAGAGATCCTCGAAATACCAAGAGATCCATGGTTGTGGTTCCTGTTGTAGGTAGTATTTACTAGTATTGTCCTATTTTTCTGCTTTCTATTACGGTTTTCATATTTATCATGTTTAGATTCTCGCTGCACACTTTATCTATATTGTTTTTCCCTCGTCTTATTATTTATTATATTATATCTCAGTAGAGCCTGGATCTTTCCCAGTCACTATCCAATCGAGGTTACGCTTGGCACTTACTGAGTACCGCTGTGGTATACTCATGCTTCTCCTGCACATGTTTTTCATGTGCAGATACAGGTACTTCATCTCAAGCACACTACCCTTGAGGCAGGGAGGGCTACGGAGACTTTGAGGTACTTCTGCAGCGTCCGCAGACCAAGGAGTCTCCCTATAGTATTTAGCATTCTTTCGTACTTTTGTTTAGACAAATTCTGGAGATTTGAGCCGTATATTACCTTCCATTAGCTTGTGTTCCTGTGATTTTCCGAGTTTTAGGGTGTTACAGTAGATTTTTGCTTTTATTTTGAGTTGTATATGCCGAGCGGCAGTTATATACAGATTTCTTTTAGTTGTTCAGTTTTAATTAATTATCCTGCAAAGTTGTGTTGTTTCCCGCATTGTTAGGATTGCCTAGTTATAGGAACTAGGTGTCATCACGACATATTCACGAAGGGTGAACTGGGGTCGTGACAATGAACAACCGATCAAAGTTAGTCGGTTTCTTAAAAGTTAATTTTGTGAGACGCCAAAATAGTTTCCAACATTTTGCGCCAAAAAAAGCCGACCGAAGTTGGTCCATCAAAAAAATAAATAAAATACTTTTTAAAATATCGACCGACTACGGTCGGATTTTGACCAATCGAAGTCTGTCAGTTTTGGCTGAATTTCTAATAGTGTATTATACTTAGTAGGAAAAAGTCATAATTATCCCCTAAATATTCCTGAAGTTTCAGGACACATTCCTGACATATTTTAAAGTATAATAAAAGTCACCTTAAGTGATGACATAGCATAAATAATCAAACTCTTAGTAGACGGTAAAATACATGCGCTGTCACATGTAATTTTGCATTTTTTAATCCCAAAATATAATGGAAAAATAGAAAGGACAATTGTTATTGTTATCATTCTTGTATGAAATTGAAAAGGATTTAGAGGTCCTAAGCAGATTCGAAGGTTGATGTCGTTTTGAAGCTGAGATTCAAGGTTTAAACTCATTCTAGGTCCCTAGTTGCTGCTGAGATTCAAAAATGGAGAAAGAATTTTGAATTCATTATTATTGAACATTGAAAATCTTGAAGAACAAAGAGATGGAATTTTTGAAATTCTTGTTTGTTTGCCAACCCGCACTTCCAACCGAGAGGTTGTGAGTTCGAGTCTCCCCAAGAGCAAGGTGGGAAGTTCTTGGAGGGAAGGATGCTGGGGGTCTATTTGGAAATAGCCTCTCTACCCAAGGGTAGGGGTGAGGTCTGCTACACACTATCCTCCCCAGACCCTAATAAGTGAGATTATACTGGGTTATTGTTGTTGTTGTTGTTTGTTTGCCAAATTGATGATCACAGGTGTCCGGTAATGATGTTGTAGTTGCATTTTCAGCTTGGTTGTTTCGGATTTGGTTGAATTTTTTGAATTTTGAGACTTTAATCAGATTTGAAGCTCTTGAAAATGATTAATAAAATAATACTTCTTCCCAGTCCAAAATAAGTAAATTTTTGGCATTTTTCTTGTGATCCAAAAGAAATGATTTTTTTAGATTTCAATAGTGAATTAATTATTTTTTTATTATATTATCCTTGAACTAAATATTAGAATATATTGTGTGTATCTTTTTATTATTGGTAGAATATTCTTTCATTATTGTACAGTCCTATAATTTGTAGGATTTGATTTCTTCCATTATTGTACATTCCTATAGTTGGTAGGATTTGATACCTCTCTGTACTCTATATATACTTTTTTGAGCAATACGAAAAATTTAATTCTCCCAAAACTCTCTACATGGTATCATATGCCAGTGGCTTATCGCCAAAGAAACCCTAATTCTTTCCTACACGCGCCGCCGCCGCCGCTGCACTAATCGGCAGCCCGCCGCCGCCGACCTTCTCGGTCCACCGCCTCTCTTCGGCGTCTTGACGCGCCACCGCTGTACTAACCGGCAGCCCTCTCTCTCTCCTCGTCGATCAGCGCCTCCTCTGCCTCGCGCTTCATGGCCGCTACGACATCCAACGATCTTCTCCAGCCGATTGCCATCAATGCATCGGCTCAGATCCCACATAAATTGGATTCCACTAATTACCTGGCGTGGAAATTCCAATTCCGAACCCATCTTACGGGTTACGACCTCCTCGGCTTCTTGGACGGATCAAAGCCGTGCCCACCAGCCACTATCGTCGACAAGGAGGTAACTTCCCCCAATCCAGCATATCCTTACTGGATTCGCTAGGACAATCTTATTCTCAGTGTCATCATCTCATCGATCAAACTGATGATCATTTCCTTTATTGCCGCTGCGGAAACCTCTAAAGAGGCCTGGGACATCCTCGCGCGCACATACGGCACTGCTTCTCGTGGTCGTATCATGGCTCTCAAACAGCAGCTCCATGATCCGGTAAAAGGTTCTAAATCTGTTACTGATTTTATGCACGGTATTCGCTTAATTGTGGATGAATTATCTCTCCTGGGTGTTACTGTTGATTCTGAGGATCTTGTCATTTAGGTTCTAAATAGTCTTGATGATCCGTATATGGAGCTCTCTCATGCTATCCAAGCCCGTGAATCTCCGATCTCTTTTGCTGAATTACATGACAAGCTATTAAGCATGGAGGCTCAGATTACTTCCCGTGCGCCGACCACCTCCGCCGCATCTGATTTGGCTCCGTCGGCTGCCTTCGTCGCCGGACAGCAGTCTGACTATAGCCGCTTCGGTGGCCGCGGGCGCGGCCGTGGCAGCCGTGGTTTATCCTCCGGCCGCGGTAGTTACTCCACCAATGGCCAATCTCGTGGGTACAGCAGAAAGTGCCAGCTCTGCAGTGAATTTGGCCACTCCGCGCGCCGCTGCATATCCTATCCTATTTCCGGCGCAAATCAGCCCCCTTACGGTGGACCACTACCGCGACCAGCATACGCTGCATCATCTTATCTGGCTGCTCACACAGCCCATCACTATCCATCTGATTGGATCCTGGACTCTGGTGCCACTCATCACATAACCAATGATCTTGCCAACATGTCTCTTCACGGTCCTTAGACTGGTTCCGATGATGTGGTTATTGGTAACGGTGAAGGTTTAAAAATTACACATACTGGCCAACTTTTCAGTTATTCATCTCTTTTATTGCCTGGGGCTCTCTGTGTTCCACATATTCGTAAAAATTTGATCTCTGTTGCTCAATTATGTCGTCACAATAATGTTAATGTTGTTTTCTCTGATACTGATTTTCAGGTGAACGATCGTCGCACGTGGGCAACACTCGTCAGCGGCCCACGTAAGAACGACGCCTATTACTGGCCGGCTGCTTCCCGTCTACCGTCCGCCCTCACGGCACAAAAGCTCCTTGCGTCATTGTGGCATTCTCGGTTTGGTCATCCGTCAGCTAAAATCCTACGTCATTTAGCGTCTTTTACAGTATAGCGTCCAGTAGTGTGTCTGATTTTGCTTGTGTCTCTTGCAAGCTTCATAAGTATCATAAGTTATCTTTCTCTGAGTCAAGTTTATCTTCTACTGCTCCGCTGAAGCTTATTTTTTCTGATGTATGGACCTCTCCAATTATTTCTAATGAATGATTTAAATATTATGTCATTTTTGTTGATCATTTTTCTAAGTACGTTTGGTTTTTCCCTTTACGCCGTAAATCTGATGTCTTACAAACCTTCCCCACTTTTAAGTCCATTGTCGAAAAATACTTCTCTTCTAAAATCATTACTCTGTATACTGATAATGGGGGTGAATTCCTAGCTTTACGCTCTTTTCTTGCCTCCTATGGCATCTCACATCTCACTTCACCCCCTCATACACCTCAACACAATGACTATGCTGAACGCCGTCATCGTCATATTGTCGATACTGGTCTCACTCTCCTTCACTATGCCTCTGTCCCTCTCATTTATTGGCCTTATACCTTTGCCACAGCAGTCTACCTCATTAATCGTCTTCCCAAGACAAATCTATCGATGCTCTCCTCCTTTGAGTCTCTCTTAGATAGGTGCCCCAACCTTGCCAAACTGCGTGTCTTCGGCTGTCAATGCTTCCCTTCGCTTCGGCCATACACCTCACACAAAATGGAACCCAGATCTCGTGCCTGTATCCTCTTTGGCTACTCATATACTCAAAGCGAATATCTATGCTTTGATCCCTCAACGTCTAAAATCTTCATCTCCCGTCATGTCACCTTCCATGAAGATATCTTCCCGTTCTCCAAATTGTCTAACCCCGAGTCTCCACCCGTACCTATTCCGGTCACCCTAGAAGTCCTTTCGCTGCCTCCGCCAGTACCTGCCGCCGCTCCCACCAGCGATCCTTCACCGGACGCACTGCCGGCGCCAACGCCCGAGCCACCAGCGCCTCTTACGGCACGGCCAGCGGCCCCCACTGCTGCTACACCCACTATGCCGCCACCTTCATCCTCTCAGGGTGGTCATCACATGCAAACTCACAGCAAAAATAACATCTTTACGCCCAACAAGAAGTTTGATATGTCTGCTGTATCCTCTTCAGCTGTTACAGAACCTCAGAATTTGTCTAGTGCTATGTCTGATGAGCGCTGGCGCGCTGCAATGTCATTGGAGTTTGATGCTCTGCTACGGAATGGCACCTGGGGTCTTGTTCCACCTGATTCTTCATAGAATGTTGTGGTCAAAGTGGGTTGATCGTATCAAACGAAAGCCTGACGGTAATGTGGATAAGTTCAAAGCCCGACTTGTTGCGAAAGGCTTTCATCAGCGACCAGGTGTCGACTTCCAGGAGACTTTCAGTCCGGTTATTAAGCCGGCAACTGTGCGTTTGGTTCTCAGTTTAGCTGTATCCAAGGGCTGGCCTCTTCGTCAAATGGATGTGAACAATGCCTTTCTCCACGGGAGGCTTACAGAGGATGTCTATATGGCACAACCACTGGGTTTTGTTGACAAAGTCTATCCATCTTATATCTGTAAGTTACAGAAAGCTATTTTCTCAAACAGCCACCCCGTGTTAGATATATGGACTTATATCTACATACATATGAGCAATATATGGATTAATTATATGTTATGTGCTATCTTTTGGTTTGGCCAAAATTGGTGGTCTTATGGACATTGTTAAGGGGGCCAATATATTGTCATATAAAGTGTAGGACTAATGTGTAGATACCCAAAGGGTAACCTTAGTTAATGATGGGCTAACTAAGGTTACATATATGTAACCATGGTTACACGCTTATGACTTTTGAATTTCATAACTCATGTGTTATAAGTGGGGGTTATGGTTCCCATAAGAATGCAAGACATTCTCTTCTTCTTCCACCCATCTTGAGAGAGAGAACCATTGTTGTCTTGCATATCAAGTGGAAAACCATTCTCCATTTTTGGTCTTAGATAAATTCTTGTGAAAGCCAATACTTCAAGAAGGACAGTCTTCAAGAAGGATCAAAGACCCTTCAAAGCCAAACATTTGGACAATCATCAAGAAGGACTAAGGATTTCCACTTATGGATTCAAGTACGCTTCCGCTTATGTTGTTATTCTAAATAATTTGATATGAAGGCTATAATGTTTTAGTGGATATTATAATCCTATCAATTGGTATCAGAGCCTCCTTCATATTTGGATTATTTGGAAGTTCATGAAATTCATGTTATATAAAGTTCATGTTTAAATTAAGATAGAATTTTGATTATGAAATTCTAGTACCATGATATAGCATGATTTCATGAATGATATGTTATTGATGAACTTTGGTGTTTCAATATCTTGTTACCACTAGATGAAATGAAATATTGAAATTTGCATGATTTTGGTTGATGAACAACATGATTTCTTGTTTAAGTTTCTTGTTGAAAATCATATTAAGTCGTTGGACAGAATAGTAGGATAATCGATTATTGTCTGAAGATAATCGACTATCTTAAAAAGTTCACCAAAATTTTGCAAAACAGAAGCCTCACATAATCGATTATTCTGTTGAAATAATCAATTATGTAATTTTGTTCATCAAAATTTTTTTGAAGCAGAACAGCAGAATAATCGATTATTCTCCTGGAATAATCGATTATCTGGTTTTTTCAGCAAAAAATTTGAGATTCCAGAAGGCCCAGATAATCGATTATCAGGCTCAGATAATCGATTATCTGGCCATAAATTGCAGAAACATTTTGTTTTCTGGCTGTTTAATGAGGACATAATGTAAGAAACGTTTTTCATAATTAATGAATCGTTCTAAGTATTAAGTTTTCAGATTTTAATTGTACATTAATTATATGTCAATTAATATTAAGTTTTTTTATTATTAATATTTTATACATTAATATTCAGTTTTGAAGATTAATTGTTTTTAGTCCATCATGGCTTCAGATTTTGGTATTATCTAATTAAGTTTAAAAATAATTAATATTCAGATGTTACATGTCAAAACATGTAACATATTCAGTTAAGATTCAATATATGGCTTAAGGAACTATATGATTTAGCATCTAATATTTTAAATTAGTCAATAGAAGCATTATGTTGCCAAAGTAACCTCTTTTGTGTAGATTGATTAATCTTGAAATATAAGATGAATGTGGATGTTAGTCTTCCATGCGTTTAACACCGGCCCAAAGGAAGGTTGTTATTTGGTAGGAATTCGAACATGCTTGTGGTGATAAATATGTGACAATTATTCGGTTTTCCATGTGAATATTAAGTCCGCCCAAAGGAAGGCTTGATATTTGATAGGAGTTTATTGTCAATATTTGATCACTACACCAAGAGTACCACTTACAAGTTGATTTTCTGTCCAAAGACTAAAATCAATGTTGTGCTAGGTATCTTGTAATGGGATTTGCCTATTTTGAATCTATAAACTAAAGTTAAAGTTCAAGTAATTGTAAGCATGTATTCAGTTATCCTTGTTCTATTTTTAGTGAATTCTTCTGCTGCTTCGATATCTGCAAACATAAACAGCATCCCTGTGCTTAACGGCACAAACTTTAAGTTATGGAAAGAGAACATTATGATCGTTCTCGGTTGCATGGATCTAGACCTTGCACTTCGGATTGAGCAACCTGCTTCTCTTGAGGATACATCTTCTTCTGATGAAAAGAAGGAGATGGAGAAGTGGGAACGCTCAAATCGCATGAGTCTAATGATCATGAAACGTGCAATTCCAAAATCATTAAGGGGCACTATGAATGATGAAAGTAATGCCAAAGTTTTCCTTGA
The DNA here is from genome assembly GCA_034376525.1 of Nicotiana benthamiana. NCBI lineage: Eukaryota > Viridiplantae > Streptophyta > Magnoliopsida > Solanales > Solanaceae > Nicotiana > Nicotiana benthamiana. Next base: position 106,971,254 of record CM067331.1, read on the forward strand.
AAACCTGGAAAAGCGTTTTGCACAAAACGAAAAGGCGGAAACAAGTACTCTTTTGAGTAAACTTGTTTTCATGAGGTATAAAGGCAAGGGAAACATATGGGAGTACATTTTGGAAATGTCTCATCTTGCTTCGAAACTTAAGTCACTCAAGCTGGAATTACCTGAGGAACTGCTTGTGTACTTAGTTTTGATATCTCTTCCTGCACACTTTAATCAATTTAAGGTCAGTTACAACTGCCTGAAGGAGAAATGGACTCTTAATGAGCTCATTTCACATTGTGTGCAAGAGGAGGAAAGGATAAAGCAAGATAAGACAGAAAGTGCTCATTTGGCATCCTCTTCTAAGGATACTAAGAAGAGGAAAGGTAAGGAAGTTGCGGTTGCAAGGCCCCAGAAAAAGCAAATAAGGAACCTAAGGTTGAAACTTCAGAATCAGGTTGCTTTTTCTGTAAGGGGACTAATCATGTGAAGAAAGATTGTACCAAGTACCACGCTTGGCGTTCGAAAAAAGGTACATTTCTTTCTCTTGTTTGTTCTGAAGTTAATTTAATTTTGGTACCTAAGGATACTTGGTGGGTAGATTCTGCTGCTACTACTCACATAAGTATATCTATGCAGGGTTGCCTGAACTGCCGAAAACCAAATGATGGTGAAAGATACATCTATGTGGGTGACGGCAAGAAGGTGCTAGTTGAGGCTATTGGAAAATTTAGGCTGTTGTTTAAGACCGGTTTTTATTTAGATTTGGATGAGATCTTTGTTGTACCGTCTTTTAGACGGAATTTAATTTCTGTTCCCAAATTGGATATATCCGGTTATTCATGTTCATTTGGTGACAATAAAGTTAGTCTCTTTCAAAATTCAAATCTTATCGGTACTGGTCTTTTATCAACATATGATAGCCTATATTTGGTTGACACAATAACCTCACATAATGAAACCTTGCATACAAGTTCAAGTAGTACCAAAAGAAAATTAACTAATGAGAATTCTATATCACTCTGGCACAAACGTTTGGGTCACATATCCATTCAAAGAATTCAGAAACTCGTTTCAGATGGAATTCTTGATTCTCTTGATTCCTCAAATTCGGATATTTTTGTTGAGTGTATCAAGGGTAAACAAACAAACAAGACGAGATTAGGTGCTAAGAGAGATTCGGACGTCATAGAGTTGATACATACGGATATTTGTGGGCCATTCCCTACTCCTTGTAGGAATGGTCAACAATACTTTATCACATTCATAGACTATTACTCTCGCTATGGGTACCTATATCTTATTCATGAAAATTCCCAATCCATAGACGTGTTCAAATCATATAAGGCCGAAGTTGAAAATCAACTAAGCAAAAGGATTAAATCCGTTAGATCTGACCGTGGTGGTGAATACTATGGTAGATATGATGGTTCAGGTGAACAACGTCCAGGGCCATTTGCAAAATTCCTAGATGAGTGTGGGATCGTCCCTCAGTATACTATGCCAGGCAGTCCTACGATGAATGGTGTAGCTGAAAGACGAAATCGGACCCTTAAGGATATGGTAAGAAGTATGTTTTGTCGTACTACTTTGCCAGACTCACTCTGGGGAGAAGCATTAAAAACCACAGCTTATATTCTTAATAGAGTTCCAACTAAAGCTGCAATCAAAACCCCATATGAACTTTGGAATGGGCATAAACCCAGTATTAAGAACTTACACATTTGGGGTTGTCCAGCTGAGGCAAGGCCTTATAGGCCGAATGAAAAGAAACTGGATGCTAAAACGGTTAGTAGCTATTTTGTTGATACTCTGAAAGATCCAGGAGGTTTAAGTTTTATGATCCCACTTCTAGAACTATATTTGAGACGGGTAATGCTAGGTTTTTTGAGGATATTGAGTTTGGGGGTGGGGAGATAAAGTTGTTAGAGATTTTGTCTTTGAGGAAGAACATGTGTCTTTCCCTCAAGTTGTTGATCTTGGTCAGGGTGTTCTCGTTCCTGACACGGATCACACAACTCCAGTTCAAGACAATCTCGAAAATCTCCCCAATCAAGATCCTGATATTACTAATAAAAATCAAACTCAACAACCTCAAGAAACTGAAGTGCCATTAAGGAGATCCATTAGAGAGAGGAGAAATGCAATTCCGGATGATTATGTTGTATTTCTCCAAGAACAAGTAAGTGATATTGGACTTGAGGAAGATGATCCAATCAACTTCCGTCAAGTCATTAAGGGTTCTAACTCTCAAAAGTGGATTGATGCCATGAATGATGAGATGAAGTCTATGAGCGATAATGACGTTTGGGAGCTTGTTACATTGCCCGAAGGTATTAAACCGATTGGTTGTAAATGGATATTTAAAACCAAGAGGGATTCGGGGGGCAATGTCATTAAGTATAAAGCTCGTCTTGTCGCAAAAGGCTACACTCAAAAGGAAGGCATTGATTATAAAGAGACTTTCTCTCCAGTTTCATCGAAAGACTCTTTCAGGACTATAATGGCACTAGTAGCACATTTTGATCTTGAACTTCATCAGATGGATGTTAAGACAGCGTTTCTCAATGGCGACATTGAGGAAACAATTTATATGGTGCAACCTGAAAACTTTGTTTCGGAAGAATCAAAGAAAAGGGTTTGCAAATTAAAGAAATCCATCTATGGGCTCAAGCAGGCTTCCCGTCAATGGTATTATAAGTTTCATGCAGTCATTACATCTTTTGGTTTTGAACCGAATATTGCTGATGACTGTATATACCATAAGTTCAGTGGGAGTAAGTATATTTTTCTGGTTTTATATGTCGATGACATACTGCTTGCCTGTAACGATATAGCATTATTGCATGAAACTAAGAAATTTCTTTCAAAGAAATTTGAAATGAAAGATCTTGGTGATGCCTCTTTTGTATTAGGAATTCAGATACATCAAGATCGCTCAAAAGCTGTTCTCGGTCTGTCACAAAAGGGCTATATCGATAAGGTTCTTAAAAGATTTGGCATGCAGGATTGTAAACCAGGCAACACCCCTGTTGCTAAGGGAGACAAGTTTAGTCTCAAATAGTGCCCAAATAATAATTATGAAACTTTGGAAATGCAGAAGACACCTTATGCTTCGGCTGTAGGTAGTCTGATGTATGCTCAGGTATGTACACGACCTGATATAGCATACATTGTTGGGATGTTAGGCAGATATCTAAGCAATCTGGGAATGGACCATTGGAAGGAAGCCAAAAGGGTCATGAGGTACTTACAGAGAACAAAGGATTACATGCTTACATATCGGAGATCGGACCAGCTTGAGATCATCGGGTATACCGACTCTGATTTTGCTGGATGTCAGGATAGTCTGAAGTCTACATCAGGCTATATTTACATGCTTGCTGGCGGTGCTATCTCTTGGAGAAGCATTAAGCAAACTCTTACGGCCACTTCCACCATGGAAGCGGAATTCATGGCATGTTATGAAGCATCCAATGAGGCATTATGGCTGCGGAATTTTGTTAGTGGACTGCGCATAGTTGACAGCATTAAAAAGCCACTTAGGCTATTATGCGACAACAGATCGGCAGTCCTTTATGCTAATAACAACAGTAGTTTGACGAAAGCAAAACATATGGACGTCAAATTTCGGGTTGTTAAAGAAAGAGTACAGAATGGACAATTGTGCATTGAGCACATCAGTACAAACTCCATGATTGCGGATCCGCTAACTAAGGGATTGACACCAAAAGTATTTCATGAGCATATTGCTTGTATGGGTGTCAAATTTGTTAAGGATTATGAATTTTAGTGGGAGTTTGTATTATACAATTATGTATTGTCCATTACATTCAGTAATTCAGTTTTAAAGTTATATCAGCAGATATTCAGTTTTAAAGTTTTTGTACTCTTAAATTTTATGATTGATCTCAATAAAGAGAACCAGTTGGAAATAGACATTCTATTTCAGACCACACTTTATGTTATTTCCATGCTACACACCTATACTTGATCCATGTTGTTGGTTATATTGATATACGTGATCTATGTTGGTTCTAGTTACGAAAGAGTAACTAAGAGCTCTTAGTTCCTATGTTGGTATGATTGATGGACCGGATTGTTCATGACAATTTTATTATGATAGCAATTTTGAGCAAATAAGGTTATATTGTAACATATAATGCTAAGGTTTGAACATATGTATGAGTATATCGCCCAAGTGGGAGATTGTTAGATATATGGACTTATATCTACATACATATGAGCAATATATGGATTATTATATGTTATGTGCTATCTTTTGGTTTGGCCTAAATTGGTGGTCTTATGGACATTGTTAAGGGGGCCAATATATTGTCATATAAAGTGTAGGACTAATGTGTAGATACCCAAAAGGGTAACCTTAGTTAATGATGGGCTAACTAAGGTTACATATATGTAAACATGGTTACATGCTTATGACTTTTGAGTTTCATAACTCATGTGTTATAAGTGAGGGTCATGGTTCCCATAAGAATGCAAGACATTCTCTTCTTCTTCCACCCATCTTGAGAGAGAGAACCATTGTTGTCTTGCATATCAAGTGGAAAACCATTCTCCATTTTTTGGTCTTAGATAAATTCTTGTGAAAGCCAATACTTCAAGAAGGACAATCTTCAAGAAGGATCAAGGAGCTTTCAAAGCCAAACATTTGGACAATCATCAAGAAGGACTAAGGATTTCCACTTATGGATTCTGGTACGCTTCCGCTTATGTTGTTATTCCAAATAATTTGATATGAAGGCTATAATATTTTAGTGGATATTATAATCCTATCAATTTGTATCAGAGCCTCCTTCATATTTGGATTATTTGGAAGTTCATGAAATTCATGTTATATAAAGTTCATGTTTAAATTAAGTTAGAATTTTGATTATGAAATTCTAGTACCATGATATAGCATGATTTCATGAATGATATGTTATTGATGAACTTTGGTGTTTCAATATCTTGTTATCACTAGATGAAATGAAATATTGAAATTTGCATGATTTTGGTTCATGAACAACATGATTTCTTGTTTAAGTTTCTTGTTGAAAATCATATTAAGTCGTTGGACAGAATAGTAGGATAATCGATTACTGTCTGAAGATAATCGACTATCTTAAAAAGTTCACCAAAATTTTGCAAAACAGAAGCCTCACATAATCGATTATTCTGTTGAAATAATCGATTATGTAATTTTGTTCATCAAAATTTTTTTGAAGCAGAACAGCAGAATAATCGATTATTCTCCTGGAATAATCGATTATCTGGTTTTTTCAGCAAAAAATTTGAGATTCCAGAAGGCCCAGATAATCGATTATCAGCCTCAGAAAATCGATTATCTGGCCATAAATTGCAGAAACGTTTTGTTTTCTGGCTGTTTAATGAGGACATAATGTAAGAAACGTTTTCATAACTAATGAAACGTTTTAAGTATTAAGTTTTCAGATTTTAATTGTACATTAATTATATGTCAATTAATATTAAGTTTTTTTATTATTAATATTTTATACATTAATATTCAGTTTTGAAGATTAATTGTTTTTAGTCCATCATGGCTTCAGATTTTGGTATTATCTAATTAAGCTTAAGAACAATTAATATTCAGATGTTATATGTCAAAACATGTAACTTATTTAGTAACATTCAATATATGGCTTAAGGAACTATATGATTTAGCATCTAATATTTTAAATTAGTCAATAGAAGCATTATGTTGCCAAAGTAACCTCTTTTATGTAGATTGATTAATCTTGAAATATAAGATGACTGTGGATGTTAGTCTTCCATGCGTTTAACACCGGCCCAAAGGAAGGTTGTTATTTGGCAGGAATTCGAACATGCTTGTGGTGATAAATATGTGACAATTATTCGGTTTTCCAAGTGAATATTAAGTCGGCCCAAAGGAAGGCTTGATATTTGACAGGAGTTTATTGTCAATATTTGATCACTACACCAAGAGTACCACTTACAAGTTGATTTTCTGTCCAAAGACTAAAATCAATGTTGTGCTAGGTATCTTGTAATGGGATTTGCCTATTTTGAATCTATAAACTAAAGTTAAAGTTCAAGTAATTGTAAGCATGTATTAAGTTATCCTTGTTCTATTTTTAGTGAATTCTTCTGCTGCTTCGATATCTGCAAACATAAATAGCATCCCTTTGCATAATGGCACAAACTTTAAGGAATGGAAAGAGAACATTATGATCGTTCTCGGTTGCATGGATCTAGACCTTGCACTTCGGATTGAGCAACCTGCTTCTCTTGAGGATACATCTTCTTCTGATGAAAAGAAGGAGATGGAGAAGTGGGAACGCTCAAATCGCATGAGTCTAATGATCATGAAACGTGCAATTCCAGAATCATTAAGGGGCACTATGAATGATGAAAGTAATGCCAAAGTTTTCCTTGAAAACCTTGAAAAGCGTTTTGCACAAAACGAAAAGGCGGAAACAAGTACTCTTTAGAGTAAACTTGTTTCCATGAGGTATAAAGGCAAGGGAAACATAAGGGAGTACATTTTGGAAATGTCACATCTTGCTTCGAAACTTAAGTCACTCAAGCTGGAATTACCTGAGGAACTGCTTGTGTACTTAGTTTTGATATCTCTTCCTGCACACTTTAATCAATTTAAGGTCAGTTACAACTGCCTGAAGGAGAAATGGACTCTTAATGAGCTCATTTCACATTGTGTGCAAGAGGAGGAAAGGATAAAGCAAGATAAGACAAAAGTGCTCATTTGGCATCCTCTTCTAAGGATACTAAGAAGAGGAAAGGTAAATAAGTTGCGGTTGCAAGGCCCCAGAAAAAGCAAAATAAGGAACCTAAGGTTGAAACTTCAGAATCATGTTGCTTTTTCTATAAGGGGACTAATCATGTGAAGAAAGATTGTACCAAGTACCACGCTTGGCGTGCGAAAAAAGGTACATCTCTTTCTCTTGTTTGTTCTGAAGTTAATTTAATTTCGGTACCTAAGGATACTTGGTGGGTAGATTCTGCTGCTACTACTCACATAAGTATATCTATGCAGGGTTGCCTGAACTGCCGAAAACCAAATGATGGTGAAAGATACATCTATATGGGTGACGGCAAGAAGGTGCCAGTTGAGGCTATTGGAAAATTTAGGCTGTTGTTTAAGACCGGTTTTTATTTAGATTTGAATGAGACTTTTGTTGTACCGTCTTTTAGACGGAATTTAATTTCTGTTCCCAAATTGGATATATCCAGTTATTCATGTTCATTTGGTGACAATAAAGTTAGTCTCTTTCAAAATTCAAATCTTATCGGTACTGGTCTTTTATCAACATATGATAGCCTATATTTGGTTGACACAATAACCTCACATAATGAAACCTTGCATACAAGTTCAAGTAGTACCAAAAGAAAATTAACTAATGAGAATTCTATATCACTCTGGCACAAACATTTGGGTCACATATCCATTCAAAGAATTCAGAAACTCGTGTCATATGGAATTCCTGATTCTCTTGATTCCTCAAATTCGGATATTTGTGTTGAGTGTATCAAGGGTAAACAAACAAACAAAACGAGATTAGGTGCTAAGAGAGCTTCGGACGCCTTAGAGTTGATACATACGGATATTTGTGGGCCATTCCCTACTCCTTGTAGGAATGGTCAACAATACTTTATCACATTCATAGACGATTACTCTCGTTATGGGTACCTATATCTTAATCATGAAAAGTCCCAATCCATAGACGTGTTCAAATCATATAAGGCCGAAGTTGAAAATCAACTAAGCAAAAGGATTAAATCCGTTAGATCTGACCGTGGTGGTGAATACTATGGTAGATATGATGGTTCAGGTGAACAACGTCCAGGGCCATTTGCATAATTCCTAGATGAGTGTGGGATCGTCCCTCAGTATACTATGTCGTCCCTCAGTATACTATGCTAGGCAGTCCTACGATGAATGGTGTAGCTGAAAGACGAAATCGGACCCTTAAGGATATGGTAAGAAGTATGTTTTGCCGTACTACTTTGCCAGACTCACTCTGGGGAGAAGCATTAAAAACCGCAGCTTATATTCTTAATAGAGTTCCAACTAAAGCTACAATCAAAACCCCATATGAACTTTGGACTGGGCATAAACCCAGTATTAAGCACTTACACATTTGGGGTTGTCCAGCTAAGGCAAGGCCTTATAGGCCGAATGAAAAGAAACTGGATGATAAAACGGTTAGTAGCTATTTTGTTGATACTCTGAAAGATCCAGGGGGTTTAAGTTTTATGATCCCACTTCTAGAACTATTTTTGAGACGGGTAATGCTAGGTTTTTTGAGGATATTGAGTTTGGGGGTGGGGAGATAAAGTTGTTAGAGATTTTGTCTTTGAGGAAGAACATGTGTCTTTCCCTCAAGTTGTTGATCTTGGTCATGGTGTTCTCATTCCTGACACGGATCACACAACTCCAGTTCAAGACAATTGAGCAATATATGGATTAATTATATGTTATGTGCTATCTTTTGGTTTGGCCTAAATTGGTGGTCTTATGGACATTGTTAAGGGGGCCAATATATTGTCATATAAAGTATAGGACTAATGTGTAGATACCCAAAAGGGTAACCTTAATTAATGATGGGCTAACTAAGGTTACATATATGTAACCATGGTTACATGCTTATGACTTTTGAGTTTCATAACTCATGTGTTATAAGTGGGGGTTATGGTTCCCATAAGAATGCAAGACATTCTCTTCTTCTTCCACCCATCTTGAGAGAGAGAACCATTGTTGTCTTGCATATCAAGTGGAAAACCATTCTCCATTTTTGGTCTTAGATAAATTCTTGTGAAAGCCAATACTTCAAGAAGGACAATCTTCAAGAAGGATCAAGGAGCTTCCAAAGCCAAACATTTGGACAATCATCAAGACGGACTAAGGATTTCCACTTATGGATTCAAGTACGCTTCCGCTTATGTTGTTATTCCAAATAATTTGATATGAAGGCTATAATGTTTTAGTGGATATTATAATCCTATCACCCCGGGCATGGTACAGTGAGCTCCGCCAATGCCTTTTGACCATGGGTTTCGTCAACACTACCTCTGACACTTCGCTCTTCGTCTTTCAGCACTCTGGTATTACAGCCTGTTTTTTGGTATATGTTGATGATCTCATATTGACTGGTAATGACTCTGCCTTCTTGAACCGTGTGATTGACTCTCTTGGGACTAAATTTTCTCTTAAAGACATGGGTGATCTAAGCTAATTTCTTGGTGTTGAGGTTCTGTGCAGCTCCAAGGGGTGTTTTCTTTCTCAGCGTAAGTATGTTGTTGATTTTTTGACTCGTCATAATATGCTGGAATCTAACCCTGTTCAGACGCCAACAGCGGCGTCCACCCGCCTTCATCTGGCCGACGGCTCGGCTCCTGCCGACGCTTCCGCCTATCGACAGGCCCTTAGGGCCCTCCAGTATCTCTCCTTCACTCGTCTGTATATCTCCTTTGCTGTGAATAAACTCTCACAGTTCATGCACGCTCCTACTGTCACTCATTGGGGTGCAGTTAAGCGCCTCTTCCGGTATCTGAATGGGACGCATGACTTCGGAGTTTGGCTGCGTCCTTTATCTGCTATACCTCTGCATTGTTTCTCTGATGCTGATTAAGGTGGAAACTGTGATGACCGCTCCTCCACTGGTGCCTATGTTGTCTTTCTGGGGCCTAATCCTATTTCCTAGAGCTCCAAAAAGCAGCGTTCCGTTGCACGATCTTCTACTGAGGCTGAATATCGTGCCATTGCTTCTGCTGAAGTCCGTTGGCTTCATTCACTGCTGCGCGAGCTTCATGTCCCTCTTCCGGCTGCTCCCGTCATTTACAGCGACAACATTGGCGCCACTTACCTCTGTGCCAATCCTGTGTTTCATTCGCGCATGAAACACATCTCCATTGATTATCACTTTGTTCGTCAATTGGTTCAGAATGGGTCTCTTCGTGTTGCTCACGTATCCTCTGCTGATTAGCTTGTTCATGCTCTCACCAAGCACTTATCTCGTCCTCGGCTTCTTCTGCTGATGTCCAAGATTGGCGTGTCCTCCGGCCCTCCATCTTGAGGGGGCGTATTAGAATATATTGTGTGTATCTTTTTATTATTGGTAGAATATTCTTTCATTATTGTACAGTCCTATAATTGGTAGGATTTGATTTCTTCCATTTTTGTACAGTCCTATAGTTGGTAGGATTTGATACCTCTATGTACTCTATACATACTTTTGTGAGCAATACGAGAAATTTAATTCTCCCAAAACTCTTTACACTAAATAGTGTTGGAATATGTGTTAGGAGTGATTATATGAAATATTAAAGGTTAATTCTATGCCGTTTCTCTAATTAGTATTTGCAAAATAACTGTATGAGAACTTGACAAGTCTTCTTCTTCGCCGCTTCTTCTATCTGTTTACTTTGGCAGCTTTTTCATGTCCTCAGTGCAACAATTTGCGATTTGAAACCAATCTGTACACTGCCACTGTTATCGTCGTTGTCATTTGAACTTAGTGGGTTTATTCTCATGTTTTTAGTTTTTAGTTTTTACTTTTCCGATTAAACCTTTTGTTTGCATTGTCTATGGAACTGTAATATCATTGTCCAGACTCCAGAGTCGATGTTAAAAATACATAATTAATTAGATTATGATTTTTCCTTTGGAGAAGTTTAAGAAAAGAATAGTAGAAAATGACAACCAAAATAGTATTCTAAAGTAGGGATGTGCATTCGGGCAATTCAGATTGCATATGAGAATTTCAATTTGGATTTTTAGTTTTCAGATTGAAGAAATGACAATCTAAATCCAATCCAAATAAGTTCGGATTAGATCGTATTTTTTAAGTTTGGTTTTGGATTAATCGGTTTGGAACTTTGGATATTTTGAATTTTCGGATTGAGCTTATAACTTGAGATGTTTCTTCTTTTTGAAAAAATGAATATCCAAATGAAGCCTTCATGTTATATTGTCTGAAAAGTTTCTCATTCTTACCGCAATCAATCCAAATGAAGTATTCAAATAATGAAATTATTATTAAAAAATATAATAGAGACATTAAATATGACAGATAAAGAGTAAAAATAGTAAAATTATGTCCAAATAAAAAATATTCTCATAGTAACTTAGTAACTAATATTGAATATATGAGATAATATCTAATGGCTAGGGTATTGAACGTAGGATTTTTTTCATTCATATACACTATTTGAAACTATTACCCTTAATATTCATGTTTAGCTAATTACCCATCATAAACAAGTTTTGTTTATAAAACATATACAATCCACATTGAAAGCCTCTCAAATCCATTATTTGTGCCTACAATCGAGAGATTTACTTATACCCTTTATTTTTTTGCTTATTTTCTTCCGCCTTATTTTTCTTGGAACTATTGCTTTCACCAAAAATATACAACATAAATATAGAGCCTTGCATATACCATCATTAGGCAAATACAATGGAAATATAGGGCCTTCCATCTTGCCGAGGGCTTAATTCTTCCAAAGTCAAATTGTCTTGAATGTTGGGTCAACAATGCAGCGTAGTTACATAATACTCTTATTTGAGCAGTTAATCATAGATAGCTCAAAAATAAACTATAAGTAAAAGAAAATTAAAGGAAGAAAAGATCACTAAGACATCTAGAATTTCCAAATAATACATGAAATTATAAACCACTAAATTCAAGGAATGCCAAGAACGTTAAAGTTAACAAACAAATCGAATATCTAGAAAATTATTCAAGAAATTGTAGAAAAGATCCATCGAAAATTCTAGGTTTGATATAAAAGTCAAGATCAAATTACTACTAGTTATCACATAAACTCCATTAGAGTATCAAAATTAAGACATGAAGCTCCATTCAAGATTAAGTACGTGGTAATGAATCAAGTTCTTAAGAAAAATATGTGCGACATCTATATTCTTCACGAATAAATCTACTTTGAAAGAGAAATAGTGAATAGGCCCATGGTTTATGGGAAAAAGGGCTAATCACCTATTTATCTACAACTTATCTAAATTTATCTACACTTTCACGTATTATTTCTACTCAGTTAAATACAACTATAATAATATACAATTTAAATATAAATTTTATACAATATGTCTTTTGTATATTTTATATTTGATTTATACATAGTAAAAGAAATTCCATACATCTAATTATATATTATACAACTTATCTATAATTTTCATACGTTATTTCTACTCAGTTATATACTATCATACAACTTAAATATAATTTTTATACAATCTTGTTCAATTTTCATACAATAGTTAAATAAATAAAATGAAAAATATATAAACAACATAATACCTTTTTTCTATAATTTTTCTATAAATTCGTAAATATAATGTATATCATGTCTTCTTCTTCTTCTGAAATTCAGCCAAATCAATTCTAATTTTCACCAAACCCCTCAAAATTGAGATATAAAAATCAAACCATATTCCCAATTATTTGCAATAATACTCAATCCAAACAAATAATGATTTTTGAAAACCCAAATTCGAATTCAAAGCTTCAAAGCTGTTTAATAGTTGTAAATGATGGAATTGTTACTCTTTTTTTCTTGCTTTACATTACTGAAATTAGGGATTGAGAGATAGAGAGAGACATAGAGAGAATTCCTAATTCTTTGGAACAATATCCAATTTGAACAAATAATACCTTTTTAAAAATTCAAATTCGAATTCAAAGTTTCAAAACTTTTAAATGATCGTCAATGGTGGAATCGTGGGTGGGTGCAAGATATGTGGGGAGGGGGGTCGAATGCGGAGAGAAAAACGTGAGGGTGAAAGATAAGTTAGAGTAATTTTAGGATATTAATTATTATCATTAATTCCCTTAAAATGTACGCAAATGGTGATAATGTATATAAAATGTAATTATAGTAAAACTTGAGTAATGGATGGTAATTTTATTTCATATAGTGTATAGGAATGTAAAAAATCCATAAACTTATTACTATTGACATATGGATAATGGACTAAATATAAAGTAAGAATATCAGATTTTTAGATATCCAAAAATTCGATATACTAAATCTAATATCTAATCCTAAATTTAAAAATTTTAAAAAGTAAATCCAAAATTCAATTCGTAATCCGAAAATCCAAACCAAAAATTCAAAAAAATTATATTTCGGTTTGGATTTTGTGTTTGCCAAAACTATGCCTACCTCTATTATAAAGTTTGTAAAAATTACACGGGGCGCCCTATTTGGTCACCCCCATTTAACCTATGCCCATTTTTTTAAAAAAAAATTAACTTATACCCACTTTTTAAACAACTTCAACCCCCTTTCTCCTCTTCCTTCCCCTCCTTCTTCTTCTTCTTCTTCTTCTTCTTCTTCTTCTTCTTTCTTCTGTTGCTGTTGGTGCTACTATGAAACTTCAGTTTATGGGATGATTGTCATAAATATACTTATCAGATTATTTAAAAATAAATTATAAATAATTACGTAAGTTACTAGACAATAATTTGTGAATATTTTCACGTACATAAGTTAGTATACAATGATATTTCTGTTCTTTTCACGTTTATTGTTTTCAAAATTTATGATTTAGATACTTTTGGCAATCTAATTATTTATCTAGTATGTTAGAAAGCTTTTTAAAAAACTTTAACGTATATACTGCTGAAGTTTTTACAAATGAACTAAATAACTTCAGAATCTTCTGCTGAATTTTTTAAAAAAAATTATGACAAAATTAATGAATCCAGGACAAAAAAGACTTCAGCTTTTAGTGCTGAAGTTTTTGAAAAAACTTATCCAAGACATAAAAAACTTCAGCTTATTTAGTGTTGAAGTTTTTATAAATAAACTAAATAACTTCAGCATCTTCTGCTGAATTTTTTGAAAAATCTAATGACAAAACAAATGAATCTAGGACAAAAAAATTTCAGCTTATTTGGGCAATTACAAATAAAAACTTCAGCAAAATAGAGAATAAATCTTCAACCATTATGCTTAAGTTCAACAATTACAAACAAAAACTTCAGCAAATAGAGAGCAAAAGTTCAGCTACTATGCTTAAGTTCAGCAATTACAAACAAAAACTATATCACAATTGGTTCAGCAAACTTGCTACTTTAGGCCCGTCTACTAGAATACTGAAGTTTTGCGTGATTGTCTTTGCTACTTCAGCCATGTATGCCGAGTTACGCAAAAAAGCAGGTATGCTTGCAATTTTATTTGCAAAACAGACACAAGTTAAAACGTGACCCAAAAAACGGGTATAGATGCAAATGCCTCTAAAGTTAACTTATACAACTTTTGAACTTCTAGACATCGTCAAAATATAATTGAGCATAATTTTTAAGAATATATAATGTATATTATAAAAATACCTTTATTTAAATAATTATTTTTATGTTACGTGCATGGAAAATATATTTTATAATCTTTATTTTCTTTCATTCTGAATTGTGTAAACAAATTTTGAATTTTTTTGTTAATACTAAAATTATTTTAATTAACTTTTTTACTATGCTCATTATTTTGTTATTCCAACATTATATACGCTTAAATACTTTCTATTTTTTTAGTTTATAAATATTATTTATTTATTCTATAGGTAAGTCCATAATATAAATTAAAAAGAAAAAATTATAATATTAAAAAAAATATAAAAATAAATATTTATAATTTAGAGGGTAAAATAGGTATTTGGCAATTCAAAATTTAAAAATTTTAGTTGAGCGACATTATGAGCGCAATATGCATAGTTCAATGACTTTATTGTTACATACAAAAGTATAGTGACCTTAGAAGATAATTTGAGATAATTAAGTAATCATTTAGTATTGGACTCAGATAACATATGTTCTCTACTTTGTAGAGATAATTCTCACCTAATCAAACATATCTTCGCAAAGAAAGAAAAGAGATGGCATGATATGATAACACATAAAGATAATCGATAATTTCCTTAAAAATAGTAAAAAAAAATATATTTAGAACTGCTCCCTCCCCTCTCCAATTCTTCGTTGTGCATCATGTAAACAAAGTAACTGTTTTCCGCCTTCTACTTTCCATATCCTCTTCCAAAAATGGTGCCTTTTTCATTTATTCTCTTTAGTTTTTTTTTTTAATTAAAGAATCTCTTTCTCTTCTCTCTTCTAATTGGTTGCCGCCATCTTCCTAAAGATTAGGTTTTATTTCCTTTCAAAAGTATCTGAAAATTTCTCCAAAGTTTCTTTACATCTCTTTTTTTATTTTAATTTTAATTTCCACTATAGGAATGTATATAAGTTTAGAGCAAGTTCTAAGACATAAAAACAATAAATATAATTGTGGGAGTAAGTAAATTTTTAATATACATTTTGATATACAAAAAATGAACATAATTTTTTGATATACACAAAGAAGAAAAATTAATAAATACACACACGCACATTATTCTATATATTATATGCTGTGATATACAAATATTATTATTATTTTTATTATAATATATGTCAGTATAGAGACAACAATAAATTTTGAATAACTATATTTGTAGAATCATAATTTGGATATACAAATAAGGAAAATAAAAGTTTAATAATCATTTTCGTGTACACAAAGAACGAAAATAAAATCGTGATATACAATTCGCAAATAATCACCAATACGTGTATTGGCTGTTATATATCAGTGTGTATATCATACAAGATCTATGTATATCACACAATAGTTTCATTGATATACATAGACATGTATATAGATATGCATGATATACATGAAAAAAAAAGATATACAAGGTGATATATATTGATATATAAGTCGATATCACTGAGATATGTATTAACCAAAATTTAAAAGTTAAAATAAACTTGGAATATGTAGAGTCACCCAAATTCATTCTTCTTTCGATTCAAAACAGATTTGTGCAAATTTGTGAAAAGTTTGCTTGATTTCGTCCATTAATATTAAGTGAGAATGAAAAAAAGCTTGTACCAACTTTGAAAACGAGCCACGAGAATTCACTTTCATGGTTAATCCGTTCCTTTGGGCTCTAAAATTTTCTGGAGAATGAGGAGATACAATAAGTTGTGTTGTTTGATGCCATTTATTAGGTTAGGTGGTCATACAATGCCAAATAAGAAAAATATTCAAGTGGCTAGCTAAATTACAAAGACCCAAATTTTTGTCAAATATCACCAAAGAATGTGGTGCAGTAGATGAGGCTGTTCTTCCTTGAGGTCTAGAGTTCGAGCTCTGGGTATGAAAATATCCTTAATAAGAAGTGTTATATATCGAATGGGGCCCTACTCGGTATTAAATCGGATTAATCGGGCTCCAATGTGAGTACTCAATATCGAGTGAGAGAAAAAAAAGAGGTAAAAACTTTAAACTAGCAAGTACAAACGCTTAATGCTGCGTAGAACAGGGATGTACAATCCTTCGATTAAATAGTGCGTCGAATAATTGCCACTAGTTCCAATATACTCTTAGGAAAAAAATCATAATTTAAAGAAAAAATGTCAACAATAATTGATCAACCGAAGCTGATATAATATAAACATATTTTAACTTACAGTTATTCCCACAAATTTTCTTTACGTAGTACATTTTAAATGGTGCCAAAATATTTCCTTCATCACAATAAATTTGTCAAATTGTTGTCTCATTTTCCTTTAAGCTTCATTCCTGTGACTTACAGAATTTCTTAGTCATTATTCAACTTATAATCATAATATGCACTTTCCCGAAGGGATAGAGTAATTATCCAAGCGAATTTAAGGCTGTAAAATATCAAAGGAGCTTATATTTATCGGTCACCTCAAAGTTGAGGAGAGTAACGATCTGACCGATCGTTTTGCTTTATAGAACTCCGTTCTCTTAAATAAGACTCATACTTAATATTACTGATTTATGACTTGCGGGATGGTTGGTTGGGATTTGGAAGAATTTGGATTGAAATCGGAACATTTGGTTCCTTAAGGCTGGCTTAAAAGGCCTAGTTTGACTTCGGTCAATATTTTGAGTAAACGACTTTGGAATCGGGATTTGACGATTCCAATAGGTTAGTATGATGATTTCAGACTTAGGCGTATGTTTGGCGCGGGTTTTGGACGACCCCGAAGCATTTCAGCGCCTAATAGTAAAAGTTGGCATTTTGAGCAAATTCCATAAGTTTGGGTTGAGATGGATATTTACATTTCAGATGTATGTTTGAAATTCCGAGCTTGGGAATAGCTCTATATGATGATTCTGGACTTAGGAGCACGTCCGGAAGTGAATTCGGAGGTCCGTAGGTCGTTTCAGAGTCATTTGACGAAAGTTAGAACTTGAAGTTTTTGGAAAGTTTCACCGAGGGTGGAATTTTTTTATATTGGGTTCGGATTCCAGTTCTTGAAATTGGAGTAGGCTCCTAATGTCATTTAAGACTTGCATGCAAAGTTTGGCGTCATTCCGAGTTGATTTGATAGGAATTGGACGCGTGGAAGTGTTTTAGAAGTTTTGGAGTTCATGAGCCAATTCTTGCATTTTGGCGTCCAATTCATAGTCAAAGTTTTTTGTAACGACCCGACTGGTCGCTTTAAGTTTTAGCGCGTTGTTCAGAAGTTTGAGACCATGAGCAGCTTCATTTCAGGTATTTTGACTTATACGCATGGCCGGAATTAAATTTCGGGAAGTTCAGAGTTGATTTGGAAAGAAAATTCTCATTTCGGAAGATTTAAGTTGAAAGAATTAACTAAGATTGGATTTTTAAGTAAACGACTTCGGAATCGGGATCTGAAGGTTCCTGCAGGTTCATATAACGATTTCGGACTTGAATGCGACTTCTACGTCTGGAACTATGGCTTTTTATTCTAAGACTTAGCCTATTTCCCTCATTTCTCACTTGGCCTTAGGCAATTTTTAAGAGCATCTGAGGAGGGATTCTATCATCATCAAAGATGTAAGTAATTTTTGCATATCATAAGTTAAATACATAGATTATGGGTAGATTTAACATGTGAAAATTAAGAAAAATCAAGGCTTTTAGATGAAAACTAAGAATTTGGTAAAAACGAGGTTTAACCACGAAAATTATTAGGAAATGAAGTAAAAATCGTATATTCTTAATCTTTAGGTTATGAGTACCAATTTTCTTCAAAAATTTTTGGAATCTGGGAGCGTGGGGCCGAGAATGAATATTAGGAACCTTATATTTAAAGTTGGGAAATTGATTTAATAATTAGAATGTGAACTTTTGAGCATGTATTGACTAGTTCTTACCAGATTCGAATAGTTTTGGAGTGTTCGTCTCCGAATATGGAGGTTTGAGTGCGTTCTTGAATAGGAATATAGGCTTCGGAGCAAGGTGAGTTTTCTTTCTAACCTTATAAGAGGGAATTATCCCCATATGTGAGTTAATTAGTTATATGCTCTTATTTGTGGGGGCTACCTACGCACGAGGTAATCAGAGTTTGTGCATAGCTACTATTATGCTATTGTCTGGGTCATCAAGGACCTAAAAGCATGATGTACTTGGATTATTTGTAAACTTATTGACAGCTTGAATTGCTTAAATCAAATCGAATCAGTAAATGAATTTTAAAAAGGATTAAACATCATTTTCTTGACCATTAAAGAGAATTGCTATTTCTTTGGGTAATTGTTTCCCTTGATGAAGTCTTGATTGACTGTTTGAAAGCATGCTTCTATGTGTACCTGCATCGCATGAATAATTCTTGAGCCGGGTTCTTCTATATTTATATTTGACCGTGTCGCATGGATTATTCGCGAGCAGGGTGCTTATTTGTTTATATTTGACCGCGTCGCATGGATGATTCACGAGCAGGGTAATAAATGCATTTATGGTCGAGTCGTTCGACCCTCGGTAGTGCACAAATTACATTTTTGTTGGATTGGGACGTACAACCTCGACATAATTTGCGTATGGTTGTATTGCTTGCCCTGAGATTATTTGAGATTGATAATTTCTCTCCCCGGCTTGAGATAATTGGAAACTATTGGATTATGAATCCGGAGACTTTAAATATAAAAAGGAACTTTCACCTAATCATGCCTTACTTGAATTTACTGTCATCCTTAATAATTCCTTGGTTATTCGCATTAATACTATATCATTATTAGACCAATAGTAAGAGTCGAAGTCGACCATCTCGTCTCTACTTATTCGGGATTAGACAGGATACTCATTGAGTACAAGTTGTTTTCGTACTCATACTACACTTCTGTGAATTTGTTTTGCACATGCACCTGTATCTCTAGTGGCTTACTGGCGTAGCAGCATGGTTGATACATAGATTTAGGTGTACTGCACTTTTCGAGACGACCCGCAGCTAGCAGAGTCTCTTTCATTTTTCTGTATTTATTTCTATCCAATATTGTATTCCAGACTATTGTTGCACTTTATTATTTCATAGAAATTGCTCATACACTTGTGACACCAGTTCTGGGATGATTTTTGGATTATTCAATATTTAGTTTGTTGAAGACTTCATGGTTATTTCTATAAATTTTATTATTCGTTATTTATTGTATAAAGAAAAATGATTTTAAACAAGTACTAAAGTTTGAATTTAATCAAATATTTTGGTTGGCTTGCCTAACATCGGTGTCCGGCGCCACCACGATCCTTAGTGGATTTTGGGTCGTAACAACATTCCATCAGAGCACTAGGTTCCAAGGGTCTCACGAGTCATGAGCAAGTCTAGTATAGTCTCGCGGATCGGTACGGAGACGTCTGTACTTATCCTCGGGAGGCTGTAGGACTGTTAGTAGTACTTCCCTTCTTGATTCTTTATCATGCGATTTGATTCCTCGAGACTTATGCCTTTACTTCTTTCCTACTCAATCTTATGCGACGCAAACCGCTTGTTATAAATTGAGAATTAAAGAATTGTCAATGGTACTACAGATATGGTGCGGGATATTTCTCCCGATATAGCTAACCGGATTATTATCGTCGTTTTGTGGAAGGATATTCTATTGTTTCAGCCTAGTAGCGGTATGAGGGCTCTAAGGCTAGGCACAATTTTCCACGATGCTTAAGAACGATTGTTTCACAGTATTGATATTTTATATGATGGTGGGATGTTTGCCTCGGGGCAATGAATGATTTGGAGGGAGGTTTACTCAGTGCATGATCTAGAGATTCGGTATGTAATTCTCGGAAGGGGAAAAGCAATTGGCCTATGAATGTCCAGATTTGGGCTGAGGGAGTACCAAGGCTTGGTGTTGCAAGCGTGGCGGAGTTTTCTCCTATGATGAGGTGTTGTTGTCCCTACGGAATGTACTAAGTTTGTCAGTGTTATAATCTTCTACAATTCGCCTTAGGAGCAGGAAATAGTGAGATAGTATTGAAGAAACGACTGTCAGAGATTGCATGGTGCGGTGGTTCAGGATTGAATCAGTGTTTCTAATGTCAATAGCTCGAGGAAGATGATCTCCAGAATGTTCAATTCAGTAACTTTTGTGGGTCCAAGAGCTATGAAGAAGGATTTTATTTGAGGCAATAACTGAACAACAAAGGATGAGAAAGGACATGTGGGAAGCGTCAGGCGGTGTTCAAAATTCTAAAAGGCCAGGTATATGAAGTGAAGGTCGAGTAGTTGATTAAGGAAGGGGCTTGCCCAAAGTGGGAGAGTCGTGGAGTTACATACGGGCTTTATAGTAGGATGACCACGTACCTTAAGGGGAGTTTAAAGGGATTTGAGAATATTAGTGATTCGTGATTGTGGTCTACAGATTTAATCAAACATATGGGCTACTATGCGGCATGAAACTTTGTATAATGGAAAGCAGTTGCTTGAAATGAAGAAGGATACAACATAACTTTGAATGCGAAGGATGTTGCCACACATTTAATTGATGTCCACGAGAGGTGAAATGACTTATATAACTAGAGGGTTAGCTCAGACTCAGGATGGGTTATTGATGTCATGGTGATTGTACCCTATGCAACAGTGTTGGAAGATGCCGGAAAGTGATTTCCATAGGTGGGTTATTACCTGTGAGCAGGTTAGCGGTCGTGTGGTTGGCGAATATTCTGTGAAGAGTTCAATTGGTTATACAACAAAGAGATCGGTTGTGCAAATGTGTTTGATGATTAGAATATAAAAAGGAGTTTTACAGAAAGATTTCAAGAAATTTGGCAGTTGATTGCACAAAGTTGTGTCAATAAGAGATTAAGAACCCTGGCGAATTCCAGAATTGTGTAATAAATGGCTTCAAGCCAAGCAGGAGAGTCCCACCGCCTACGATTGGGTTGTATGGTTATCTTCTTGTGAGGTTTCGAGTTACTGGCATATTGGTAAGTTATTTTAACAACGAGAAAAAACATAAGTGGTAATTTGAGCAAAGGGATTGTTAAAGGTGTTATATGGTTGGCCGTGTTGGCTCATGTTCGGACTTGGGGAGTAATTTTGCCGGGTGTTCCGTCGAGAGGGTATGGTTGTGCTGGAATAATCATGGAGTTGATTATATTCGGGCCAAGTTCGAGACGGTGGCTCTCAGTACCGTTCCTAGTAGATTCAAAGGGGTAAGGTATGGTGTCTAATGATTTAGAGCTTATAGATACGGTTAAGAACCAAGCTATGTAGCAGCTTATGAGAAGGGCCCAAAATGTTCTATGATGTTTTGACTTGCAATGTAGCAATTGAGAGGTACGAAGTGGTTCATGGGATTTGAGACGGCATGGTCTCATGGTTCAAGGTCAATCGGGACGAGTGCGGATGGAATGTGTTAAGTGGTGAATGGAGTTATTATTATTTCTATGAAATTAAGGATGAATTGGAAGAAGATGGATTGGTTAGCCACAGTTGAATTGGCATATTGCTGGTAGTGATCAGTTCCTTCAGCGTGATCAAGTTATGCAAGTGATTTATGACAGTGCGTGTAAGGCTTGTCGGCCGTTGCTATTGGTGTTAATCATAAAGTATTCTACTGTGATGGCATGTTATGTGGAGGCAGGTCCTCGAAGGGGCTATGGTGGCTTAGACCACTACTTAGAGATTCGCATGTTCTACGGTTATGAGAATTCACCTGTATGATGCTATGATTCTCCTTAAGCGAGTTAAGTGAAAAGCTGTATTATGATGAAGTGTTAGTCTATTAGTGGTTCTGAAGTCATGATGAAGATCGTGTTCTATCGTATATTGGCAGGTTTACTGTAGAGAGTAGTATGGAATTTGAAGTGAAGACCAAGGTTGTAGTACGACATTGACAAGGATGTCACGAGCTCGAATGAGCAGGAAAGGAGTTTCGATGTTCGAAGTAAGCTGGTATTGTCCTCAGCGTCGCTTGAGATCGGTGTTTTGTGAAAAAGGCTTTGCATCCCGGTTAATGATTCTTGGTCACTTTTCAGCGATAGTGCAGCCAGTGGTTTGGAGGTACGACCCAGTTATTTGTAATAGAAGGTTGTGAGAGCGTGTCCCACTAGAAGATTGGTAGTTACTTGATTGATTAAAGATTAAAACCAAGTATGAAGGTTATGAATGGTGTCGTTAAATTGAGAATTTGATATCGAGAGGGCACTCAGTTTATTATGTTATGGATTGTAGGGGTTACTCCGATTGTGGTGGTTGTGCTTGTATGCTATGAGGAGAGGGAAGTTAGTATGGACCTTTAAAATGTTTAGCCTAGCTTAGTGCGATCAGAATCAGCTTGAAGTCTATGGATATATCTAAATGGGAATATAGGCTCTAAATCAGACTAGATGTGTTCATTTCAGTAATGCACTCCTTATGGAAGAGTAGTCAGGGTGTTAGTTTATCGTAAACTATTTCATGTAATCATGTATTGCGTCGTGCGAGTTGTAAGGCGGCTTGGTGAATTTCTTGTGTGTTGAGGTCCCTCTTAGAAATGTCGTTATATGAGCAAGATGGCTCTTGAGATTCAGATCATATATCACACCTCAGTTGTGCTTGAGTTTGTAGCTTATGGCGCTACATGTCTCCCAGGGATGGTATTATGCACTTGGCGTGGTAGTGATCGATATTCGATATCTTATTGTAATGAGAAATTTAGGTCAATGTATATCTCCTTATGTGAGTTCTATGTGTGGATAGGGTGGCATGCCGCCATGGTTATGTTGCTTGGATCGGGTTGCACACCGCAACGAAGTGATACTGAGTATAGTTCCCCGTATCCGTTTTTAATTGTTTGGTTTCCTGTTTTTGTGAGGGAAGCTCATACTAGTTGTGCGCCCCCGTCGCATGTATGATTCGCGAACAAGGAGTTTGTTAAATTATGTAGACCGCATCACATGTATGATTCGCGAGCGGTGTAATTGGATTTCTTTTCCAAAGTTTATTTTCCTTTTGTATCGCGTTCAAATTGGTAGCCTATTAGTACAATGCGACATTATATAAGGCTTTTGGTCATGTTGGGATGGCTTATTGCCTGAGCAGATTGTACTGGGTGAGACAAGATCATTGAATTCAGGATCAGTGCAATCTGATTATATGAAGCATATTAAGGAGCTAAGACCAATATTTGGATCAGAATGGGGTGATAGTTCTTGTCAGGGGTATAGACCCAATGATTATTGATTCAGCAGTTGGTTATGAATTTTTACACATCTCTTTCATTGTATCGGTATTGTAAGAGTTAGAACAAGACCCATGTATGTCATGCGGTGCCGTGGGAGCATCAGATTCGTGGAATTTCGACTAAATTGATCAGAGAATGTCGTTATGGTCCTATGAGTAAACTAGTTCAAGGTATGAAATCAGCTAAGGTATGTAGTCGGGTTTTGGTGTTGGGTGTAGTTATTGATACGATGTTCATATATTGGAAGCAGTCCAGGCAGAGAATTCCGGATGTTGGGATTAAGCTCTACGCTTATTTTCTTGAATAAAAAGGGAATATCTTAGAAATTAACGTGCTCAACTAAGGTGTGATAGCGCGGTAAGGTGCATGAGGTGTTAAACAGTGATTTCATAATACTTTAGTGTAGTCCTCAGCACGTTCGAGGACAAACGTATGTTTAAGTGGGAGAGAATGTAACGACACGACCGGTTGTTTTGAGGTCTAGCATGCCGTTCAGCAGTCTGAGGCCATGAGCAACTTCATTTCAGGTATTATGACTTGTATGTGTGGTCAGAATTGAATTTCGGTGAATTCAGAGTTGATTTGGAAAGAAAATTCTCATTTCAGAAGCTTTCAGTTGAAAGAATTAACTAAGATTGGATTTTTGAGTAAGCGACCTCAGAATCACGATATGAAGGTTCCAACAGGTTTGTATGACGATTTTGGACTTGGGCGTATGCCCGGATCGGGATCTTGGATGACCTGGGAGCGTTTTGGTGCCTATTGTAGAAGTTATCATTTTGGAAGAAATTTTGTAAGTTTGGGTTGAAATGCATTTCAGGGTTATCGACGTCGGTTAGGGATTCCGAGTTTGTGAATAGCTCTATATGGTGATTCTGGAGTTGGGAGCAATCAGAAATGAATCCGGAGGCCGTAGGTCATTTTGGAGTCATTTGGCTAAAGATAGAAATTTGAAGGTTTTTGAGAAGTTTGACCGAAAGTGGACTTTTTGATATCGGGGTCGGAATCCAATTCTAGAAGTGGCAGTAGGTTCGTAATGTCAAATATGAATTGTCTGCAAAATTTGAAATAAATCACATGTAATTTGGTAGGTTTAACATCGAAAGTAGAAGTTGAAAATTTCAAAGTTCATTAAGCTTGGATTGGGGCACGATTCATGGTTCTAGCATTGTTTGATGTGATTTGAGACTTCGAGCAAGTGCGTATTATGTTTATAGACTTGTGCAGGTGTTTGTTTTGGAGCCTTGGGGGCTCGAGTGTGATTCGCGATAGTTCGATGTGATTTGCTGGGAAATAGGATTGCTGGTACTGGTATGATCGCATTTGCGATGTATTGGTCGCAAATGCAACCTCGCATTTGCGAGTTTTCGTTTGCATTTGAAAGCTTGAATTCTAGGGGAAAGCTCGCATTTTGCGAGGCTATCACCTTCGTGATTGCGAAGTATATTGTCGCAAATGCGACCAGGACATGGTGGGATAGGCTTCACATTTGCGATGCAATTGTCGCAAATGCGACATTGCAATTGTTAGCCTGAGTCGCAAATTCGACTTTTGCGTCTGAAGCTGTGGCCTTTTATTCGGAGACTTAGCCTATTTCCCTCATTTCCCACTTGGCCTTAGACGATTTTAGAGAGCATCTGAGGAAGGATTCTATCATCATCAAAGAGGTAAGTAATTTCTACATATCATAAGTTAAATACATAGATTATCGATAGATTTAACATGTGAAAATTAAGGAAAATCAAGGGTTTTAGATGAAAACCTAGAATTTGGTAAAAACGAGATTTAACCACGAAAATTGTTAGGGAATGAAGTAAAAATCATATATTCCTGATCCTTTGTTTATGGGTAACAATTTTCTTCAAAAAGTTTGGAATCCGGGTACGTGGGCCGGGAACGAATATTAGGAACCTTGCATTTAAAGTTGGAAAATTGGTTTAGTAATTGGAATGTGAACTTTTGAGCATGTATTGACTAGTTCTTAGCATATTTGAATAGTTTTGGAGTGTTCGGCTCCGAATGTGGAGGTTTGAGCGTGTTCTTAAATAGAAATATAGGCTTCGGAGCGAGGTGAGTCTCCTTTCTAACCTTGTAAAAGGGAATTGTCCCCATAGATGAGCTAATTGGTTATGTGCTCCTATTTGTGGGGGATACGTATGCACGATGTGATGAGAGTCCGTGCATAGCTGCTATTATGCTATTGCCTGGGTAGTCTAGGACCCAAAAACATGTTGTTCTTGGATTATTTGTAAACTTATTGACAGCTTGAATTGCTTAAATCATATCGAATCAGTAAATGAATTTCAAAAAGTATTGAACATTTTTTCTTGACCGTCAAAGAGAATTGCTATTTCTTTGGGTAATTATTTTCCTTGATGAAGTCGATTGACTGTTTGAATGCATGCTTCTATGTGTATATGCGTCGTATGGATGATTCACGAGCAGGGTTTTGTTTATTTCTATTTGATCGCGTCGCATGGATGATTCGCGAGCAGGGTCCTTTTTTATTTATATTTGACCGTGTCGCATGGATGACTCGCGAACGGGGTAGGAGATGCATGTATGGTTCGAGCCGTTCGACCCTTGGCAATGCGCAGTTTATATTTCCGTTAGATTGGGCCGTACGACCTCGGCATGATTTGGCATACTTGTATTGCTTGCCTTTATATTATTTGAGATTGATAATTCCTCTTCCCGACTTGAGATAATTGAAAACTATTGGATTATGAATCCGGAGACTTTATATATAAAAAGGAAGGCAAAATACCTTAAATCACCCCTAAACTTGCTCAGAGTATTAGTATCCTCCTCGAATTGAGCCCCGTCTTAATTATCCCCCTCAAATTGGCCTTTCGAGAGTCATTAACCCCCTAGATGGTAATGTGCCAAAAAGTGTAGA
This sequence comes from Nicotiana benthamiana, assembly GCA_034376525.1. NCBI lineage: Eukaryota > Viridiplantae > Streptophyta > Magnoliopsida > Solanales > Solanaceae > Nicotiana > Nicotiana benthamiana. The sequence goes on from CM067331.1 coordinate 106,997,634, forward strand.
TGCACTCACCTTCCATAGGATTTTTTGTCTATATGGCATTTTTTGAAAAATAATTTTTTTCCCTTTTTACGAATATTACTTTCTAGATAATTTTTTTAATACAATTTATAATAAAACTTGGATAGCAGGATATTAATTAGGTTCAATATTTTTATTTTCCCAAAACTAATAAAATTTAGTTAATTTATTTTTTGAATTTACCTGAAAATAAAGATTTATACAATTGGAATAAATGTCAAAGAATCGAAAAAGTTATAAAATATAGTTTGAAATTAATTATTTCGACTATAATTTTTTTATAGCTCTAAATTACGGTGCTCTAAATTTTTCTATATAGATTTTACCTAAAAAAAGTAAAAATATACAGTTGAAATAAATAGTCATTGCATCACAAAATAAGAAATAAAAAGAGTATACAATTACAAGAAATTACAAGTGCAATTGTACACTCTTTTTATTTCTTCTTTTGATGCAATGACTATTTATTTCAACTACGTATTTTTTATAAATTTTTAGATGTCTTGATTATTTATTTCAATTAGATAAATCTTTATTTTCAGGTCAAATTCAAAAAACGATTAACGAAAACTTTATTATTTTTGGCTAAATAAAATATTTAGCCTAAATAATATAGTTATATCCAAGTTTTATTATAACTTTTTATTCGGAAAAAATTATCTAAAAAAGTAAATTTTTAAAAGGTAAAAAAATATTTTATTTTTTCAAAAAATACCACAGACAGAAAAATCCATATGGCAGGTGAGTGCACTCACACTTTTTTCCACGTCAGCATCTAAGGAGATAATGACTCTGAAAAGGCCAAATTGAGGGGGGCAATTACGACCGTGCATAGTTCGGGGAGGATATTAATAATCTGAACCAAGTTTAGGGATGGTTTAAGGTATTTTTCCAAAAAGGAACTTTCACCTGATCATGCCTTACTTGAATTTACTGTTATCCTTAATAATTCCTTGGTTATTCCCATTAATAATATATCATTATTGGACCACTAGTAAGAGTCGAAGTCGACCATCTCGTCTCTACTTCTTCGAGATTAGACTGGATACTCATTGAGTACACGTTATTTTTGTACTCATAATACACTTTCTGTGCATTTTTGTTGCACAGACACTTATATCTCTAGTGGCTTACTGGTCGTAGCAGCATGGTTGATACGGAGACTTAGGTAAACTGCACTTTTCGAGACGACCCACAGCCAGAAGAGTCTCTTATATTTTTTGTATTTATTTCTGTCAAATATTATATTCCGGATGATTGTTGTACTTTATTATTTCATAGAAATTGCTCATGCACTTCTGACATCGGGTTGTGGGATGATTTTTAGATTATTTAATATTTAGTTTGTTGAAGACTTCATGGTTATTTCTATAAATTTCATTATTTGTTATTTATTGTATAAAGAAAAATGAAACAAGTACTTAAGTTGGAATTTAAGCAAGTACTTTGGTTGGCTTGCCTAACAACGGTGTCCGACGCCACCACGACCCATAGTGGATTTTGGTTCGTGACATTTTTAATGTTATTTTGGTGTTTCGATCACGCATATAAGTTTGTATGATGCTTCTAGACTTGTGTGTGTGATTAGTGTGGAGCCCCGAGGGCTTAGGTGAGTTTCAGACGTTAGAAAGGAGTGAAAAACACATAATATTTTTAATGTTTCTTGGCATCAGTTGCATGACTCGAAAAATGTGAACCTCGCATTTGCGAGAAGAGCTTCACAATTGCGAAGAAGCTCGACTGGGGCATTGTTTGCATTTGCGACACCTAAGCCGCAATTGTCTCGGCGATAATCGCATTTTCGACCCCTGCGTCGCATTTGCAACCTGAGCTGCGAAAGTCAGGCTTCACATTTGCGAACTTTGGTGTCACAAATGCGACATCAGAGGCCTGTGTCCAGCTCTTTTAATGTGGGTCTTAGGCCATTTATTTCATTTCATTTTGGGCTATTTTTGGAGCTTTTGGAAGAGGGTTTTCACCTAGCACTTTGAGGTAAGTAATTTCTACACAACATTAGTTAAATACATAGATTGTGGGTGGATTAACATGTAAAAATTAGTGAAAATCAAGGGTTCAGATGAAACCTAGGTTTTTGATAAAAAAGAGATTTGACCACAAAATTAGTTATGGAACTTAGTAAAACTCATATATTTATGTCACTAAGTAGAGCCGTCAATATGGGCTTGGTCCGTTGGGCCAGCCCAGCCCGTGATTTAATAGGGCTGGGCTAGAACTATTGGAGCCTATTTATGAACGAGGCTTTTAAGCCCGGCCCCAAAAAGCCCATGGCCCGTGAGGCTTGACTGAGGATGGGTTGGTTTGGCTCGTGGGCCTAATAAAAATATGTATTTAAAATATATAAAATTTAAAATTAAAATTATATGACATAAAAAATATCAAGAAGAGTATCCCATGTTCAAAGTTTATTAAGCTCATCATATTAAAAGATCAAAGTCTTATAACGTTAATTAGTTTTAAAAATTTAATTATTTTTAATAATAACTAACTAATATTTTATACCGATTTTAGATGTAAATGAAAGTAAAGATGTTAAGACAACCTTCTTACAAGCGGATTCATATGTGATTGATGAAGATGATGTGTTGGATATCTCATACGCATCATGGACGTTCTCTTGAATAGTTTGTTTCGAGTTTTGACTTTTCGTGAATGAAATATAGTCTTGTCTTTCTTCTTTTTAGCATTTATTGTGATATATTGAAACAGTATAAGTATTAAGTTTTTTGAAATTTTACCAATAAGATTTTTTAGCTTTTAAATATTTATCTTTTTTAAGTCAGAACTTTAAAAAAAATTATATTTTAAAAAATAATGGGCCGGCCCGTGGGGTCCCGCAGCCCACATAGGGCTAGGGTGTGCCAATCATTGTAAGTCCCATCAAAATAGTGTCATTTGTTAAAGCCCATGTGGGCTAGGCTGGGCTAGCCCGACCCCGCCCATATTGACATCTCTATTCCTAAGGTTATAGGTAACAACTTTCTTCAAAGATTTTCAGGATACGGGCATGTTGGCCTGGGGTGAATTTTAGAAATCTTGCAATTTAGGTTGGGTAACCACTTAAATGGTAGAATTATGAACTTTTGATCATAGATTGATTAGTTTATGTAATATTTGACTAGTTTCGAGTCGTTTTGAGTCAAATTTGGAGGTTTGAGCGCGTTCTTAAATTGGAAAGTAGGCTTTGAGACGAGGTAAATCACTTTTCTAACCTTTCAAGAGGGAATTATCCTTATAGGTGAATTAAAAAATGTATGTACCTATTTGTTGGGGCTACGTACGTAGGAAGTGACGAGAGTTAAAACGTAGCTACTATTACGTTATTGTCTGGATAGTTTAGGGACCATATCATACTTTATTTTAAATATTTGTGCCCTGCTTGCTAATTTAATTACTCTGAGTCATGTTAGAATTTGACAAAAGAATTCATAAAAGACTAAGTCGCCTATTTGAAGAATTTATTGGAATACTTGATTGTAAATGAGAAATTTATGTTTTCTAAAAAACAATTGCTATTTGTGGATCGGGCCGAGAGCCTCGATAGAAAATATATGTATCTATGGGTTGTGCCGTTCGACCCTCCGACAGTAAAAGTTTTAATATTATGTTTGATCGGGCCGTACGACCTCGGTATAATTTGTGTATGTTGATTATTTGAAACTCTTCGTGATTTATACTACTTAATTATCTTGAAATGTAAGCTGTTAAATGATATGGATGGAAATAAAAATATATTGTGAACGAAAAACTTATCACTTTCTGTTATTGAGCTTTCTGTATTGTTCATGATATACATGCTTAGATTAACACTGTAATTATATTATTGTTAGCCCATAGTAAGTATCTAAGTCGACCCCTCGTCACTACTTCTTCGAGGTAAATTGGAAACTTTCGTTGTCTGTGTACTCATACTATGCTTTTGTACTCAATTGTATAGGATCTAAGGTAGGTGCATCTAGTTACCCGCCAGATGCGCATACTTAATCTTGGATTGAGACTTCACGGTGAGCTGCCCCCTTTCGAGCCGTTCAGCAGCATGCCGGAGTTTTTCTTTTGCTTGTATATGTCTATTCTATTTCAGATAGTAGGATAGTCATCTTCTGTATATTTTACTGGTTGCCCACACACTTATGACACTAGATCTTGACACATATTAGTAGACTTTGATTTTTGAGTACATTTCTATAGTTATGATTTCTTTTAGTTGTTTCCATTTTGTTTGCCTTATAAAATTCTATTATCTATCAAATGCTTTAAATTTAAGTCAAGTTAGATGTTGGGATGACTTAATAAAAGATGAAAAATTACTAAGTTGTTCACTGTTGACTTGTCTAGCAATGGTGCTGGACACCATCATGGCCTAACATGGAGTTGGGTCGTGACACAGCCAAACTTTTCCATGAGTAGTGGTGACAAACGGACGGGTGGGGACGGACATGAGCGGGTACAAAAAAGGTAATTTAAAAAATGGTAAATTATCTAACTCCTTCCATATTTGATACGAATAAAAAATGAATAACGCGATGAATACTATGGATATACATATTATATATAGCTTCTTGAATATGATCATTTTTGGGAGAATTTCTAGTCTCCCAAATTTAAAAACTCCCACTTTGAGGCTTTACAAAGTAAAAATTAAACCAATTAGTTATTTGTTGATTATCCATTTTCTAAATGGATAATATAGTTGTTATCTATATTTGACCCGTTTTTAAAAAGTTCATTATCCAACCTATTTTTTAGTGGATAATATGAATAGTTAACTATTTTCTTTTAACCATTTTGCCACCCCTAATGTTTGATATATCGAGATTGATACAAGTGCCTAGAAGCATAATTGTTGCTATGAATTGTAATTATCAATACACTAGCCACACCTAATACAAAGGCTACTAAACTATTGCAGTTTGGAATTTTTACATTCCTATGCCATATAGGAAATTATATTACAATCCATGTATAAGGTTTGATATAATTACATTTAATATACTTAATTACCAATTATATACTATTAGTGATTTTTAAGGGTATTAAGTACACTCCTAATTTAATGGTACCATATTTTCTATCTAATACTAATTCTGCTACGTTTCTCTCTCTAATTCTCTATACCTTCAGCAATTTTACTATCTGGGTTGAATTCTGGATTTTCTCCAGTAATAATCATTGATGTTCAAATCTTTATCTAATTTTTGCTGCTGGATTATTTAAAAAAAATGTTTTTGTTATAAATAGAACTCTATTTAAGGTGAATGTCTATAATTAGAGAGATTCTAGGGTTTACTACTTGGTGGCTAAGTCACCACCTCCCTATAAATATAGGGGTTCTATTCTATTGTAAACCATCTAAAAGTATCAATAAGAATACTCCTCTCTCTACTTCTCTCTATATTGTTCTTGTTCTTCTATTATTGTTCTTGTTCTTATATTATTTCATTACACGTTATCAGCACAAGTCTCTAACCAATTGAAATTTTCGATTGTTTTAACTTTTGTTTGTGTAGGGTTTTGCTTCATAGCCGATCCTGCTCTCTGAATTTCTATACGGACAAAAAGGAAAAAGAAAGAAGGAAAAGAAACGAAAAAAAGAAGAAGAAGGTGGAAACGAAAGAGAAAAACGTGAGAGAAAGAAAGGAATTTACACAAGAGGTATATTTGATATCACAACATTTATTGGTATACCTTAAAGGTAAGTAATTTACCTTTCCCTTTCAAATTCTTGAAATTCTACGATTTGATTTTATATACAAACAAAGACAACAAAGTTTGTTTATAACTCTAATAGAGTTTGTAAGAAATTACACTCACATGAAGTGGTAAAATTTCTATGCCTTGCCATGATCAAATTCATGTATGATTGTGGGCAAAAGATTGAAAATCCGTCCAATTGAATTTGCTCCATTCCCTTTAGAGAATGTGATAGCAGTATGTGATAAGTCTGAAAGAAGATAAAATTATTACCGTGAAGGTATCAATGGATGTGGACGTGGCAATAGACGAAATTATAATCGTCATTATTGTGATAATGAGAATAATAAAGATTCTCAAAATAATCTTTCACTTTATGAAAGTAATATTTGACATGAGATTGTGTAAAGCACATGATTATGATCCATTCCCTGAAGTGAATGTGATAATTGTAATAGAGCCAGTAAGTATGAACACGCTCTTGATGTAATTTTGTTTTATGTCTGACATTATGAAAAGAAAGTTCGTTGCCCTTGAAATTTCGGGCAAGAACTATATGTCATGGGTGTTGGATGCTGAAATCCATTTGGATGCAATGGGTCCTGGAAACGCCATTAAAGACAAAAATAATGCATCCACCCAAAACTATGCTAAAGCCTTGATTTTCTTGCGCCATCACCTTGATGAAGGTTTGAAACTATGCTAAGGCCTTGATTTTCTTGCGCCATCACCTTGATGAAGGTTTGAAAATTGAATATATCACAGTCAAAGATCCACCTATCTTGTGGAATGGCTTAAAGAAGAGATATGACAACCTGAAGTTGGTCACTCTGCCACAAGCACGATACGATGAGAATCCAAAAGCAAATAGTTCATAAACTATATATTATCGTTGCGGTGGAAAAGGGCACTGGGCGAAAATTTGCCGTGTACCAAGACATTTGGTTGAGCTTTATCAAGAATCTCCAAAGAGTAAAGGCCCTGAAACCAATTTTGTCTCTGACGACAATTTTGACATCACCCACTTGGATGTGGCAGACTTCTTTGAGCAACCTGAGGGGAAAATAGACCACCTAATCGGTGATGGATCTGTGATGAAAGAAGATGGAGTTGTTTGATTTTATTTCACCTATTTGTAATAGTTAGTGAATAAACTAATAGTCATTAGTATCAGCTCGTATTAGTTAGTTTATGATATAATGTTAGTATTAGTTCGTTAGAATGTTTCAATATGCTCAAATTTCAATAATATTTTTATTTTCAAGTAGAGGTAATCGACTAACCTAACAGTTAGTCGATTATCTAATATTTCGCATTAAAACTGCAAAACAATCGATTGTCAATGTTCAACAATCAATTGTCAATGTTCAACAATCGATTGTCTATGTTTAACAATCGATTGTCTTAAGACAGTGTGATCTGGAATTTTTTCAAAATAGTCAACAATCGATTGTCTACGTTTAACAATCGATTGTCTTAAGACAGTGTGATCTGGAATTATTTCAAAATAGTCAACAATCGATTGTCTATGTTTAACAATCGATTGTCTGAAGACAGTGTGATCTGGAATTTTTTCAAAATAGCAAATAATCGATTGTCTATGTTTAACAATCGATTGTCTTAAGACAGTGTGATCTGGAATTTTTTAAAATAGCAAATAATCGATTGTCTATGTTTAACAGTCGATTGTCTTAAGACAGTGTGATCTGAAGTTTTTCAAAATATCAAATAATCGATTGTGTGTGTTTAACAATTGATTGTCAATGTTCAACAATCGATTGTGTGTGTTTAACAATCGATTGTTTTAAGAAAATGCTTAAACTGAAATTTTTAAACTGCATAGTAATCGATTATGGAAATATATAATCAACTATCTGATTTAGTTAGTCAACTGACCTCAGCAGATTTTGAAAATATTGTTTAAATGTGAAACAAAAGAATTGAAGTTGTTTATTCTCATGTTCGTATATTTTCTTTTGTATGTCAAACCATGGGAAGTAAATTGATTGAAGGCTCCGGAAGAGCAACTGTAACTCTGCCCAAAGGCACGACGTTTATCTTAGAGAATGCAATATTCTCCTCCAAGTCTAAGAAGAACTTGTTGAGTTTTAATGATATCAATCAAAATGTTCTCCTCCAAGTCTAAAAGGAACTTGTTGAGTTTTAAAGATATCATTCAAAATGGATATCAGATTGAGACAATACATGAGTATAATCTTGAATACCTCATGAAAACGAGGCTGCCCACTTCGGCTTGGGGTCACGCCATTTTGCATGCAGCAATGCTAGTTTGTCGGCTGCCCACTTCGGCTTGGGGTCACGCCATTTTGCATGCAGCAATGCTAGTTCGTCTCTGACTGACGAATTGACACAAATATTCCCCGTTGCAATTGGTTTTGGGTCATGAACCTAATATATCCCATTTAAGAATCTTTGGATGCGCAGTATATGTGCCTATAGCACCGCCATCCCGCACCAAAATGGGTCCGCAAAGAAGGTTAGGAATATATGTTGAGTTTGAATCGTCCTCCATTATTCGCTACCTCGAAACATTGACAGGGGATTTGTACACTGCACGATTTGCAGACTGTCAATTTGATGAGACACTTTTCCCAAAATTAGGGGGAGAAGTTGGTGAAACCAAACGGGAAATTTTGTGGAAAAATGCATCATTATCTCATCTTGATCCACATACCTCTATTTGTGAAAAAGAGGCGCAAAATATTATCCATTTGCAAAGAATAGCAAATCGAATGCCAGACGCATTTACAGATTTGAAAAGGATAACAAAATCACATATCCCCGCAGTGAATGTGACAACATCTGATTCACGAACACATATTCATTATTGGAAGAATATGAAATGAAATTGGTATTGAATATACCACACTCACCCCTAGAAGGAGGTTTGAGATGATACCACACTCACCCCTAGAAGGAGGTTTGAGATAATACCACACTCACCCCTAGAAGGAGGTTTGAGATGATATATGGCATAAATGATCGTTGGTCACGTACCTATTGTACGCCAAAGTATTTTGGAAATAAGACTATTAAAGGAAAACGATAATGCAAGAAACCTATCTTGCATATAAGTTTGACATGACCATAATGGTATAACTTTCTCTTTAAGAAAGATATTCACCACATGGATGTTGATGAATTTGTGGTAGTACAAAATTAATTGAGAGCTCTAGAAGAGCCAATTATTACTATGTTGGAGAAACACAATTGAGTATTGTGCTGTAGTGAGTCTCAAAGAAACTTATTCAGTTTCCAAAGTACACGCGAAAGCGCTGATTATATTGAGACTATAAATAAAGGAAAGATTTGATATCTTCTATCACTGCAACTTGTAGCGGGATAATTTGTATATGAAAAGCTACCCGCTTTATTCTCCAGTTTATACTACACAAACAAAGGAATGCCACAATAAAGTGGATATCTATTGGTATAAAAACCCATGTCATAATAAACCTGAAGTTTATTGATAAGTGCACATGTCATGGTGTAAATTTGAAGTTTACCAATATTGATAATTTATTCAGTTGGCATTCGGGTTAGCCATCTCATTTTAAGTATGATGTGCAATAATAGAGAATTCACATGGGTGAATATTAAAGAACTAGAAAGTTCTTTACGAATTCTCTTGTATCACTTGTTCTCATTATCAACTGACCAACTAAAGAGTTCGGGTTGAAGCCCATAAATTCTGGAAATATCAAAGGTGAATATGGGCCCATTCACCTGCCATGTATACCACATATGATGCATCTATGATATGGTTACATGTGCGATTGTTATTGACCCGCAGCCTGGCCGGTGCTTGCGAGGTAAATTGCTCAGTAATCTAACTTCGAGCATAATTTCCAGATTTCCTACTCAAGATAGTTCATCTTGATAAGTTGGTTTATATCAAAGTTGGTTTAGCAAGATAATTATTGAGTGCCTCCACTTAATAGCTAAACTGTTTCTTGTGAGAACAAAGTTATATATATCAGTTTGATATACGTTGTATACGAGAGTATATTATATTCTCCCCTCACAAATGGTTCAGGGTCAGGAACCAAATAATTTCATCTTATTATTAATGTGCTGTGTATATTGACATGATAATGCACAAAGATGATTTCCCAAAGTTGAGGAAACAAGTTAGCTTTTCTAACATGATGGGGAGACATGATAAACACTTGAGAAAAGGTTACATGGGATGAATTATCATTTGTATATGTAAATCCCCGAATATCATGATATGAACCTGAAGTTCATAAAAGGGATAATTCAATTGCAACATATTGCAAAGCATGATATACTCATTTGCTGACCCAAAGAAAGTAACTATATTCTCACTACAAATGCTCATTTTAAGTCCCAGAAGGACAAAGTCTTTGATACGCTTAAAGCGTATAGACAAATACTTGATTCCATGTTGATTTGGACATATAGTTCAAATACTTGAAAGTATAAAGTCAAAGTTGCTTGAAGCATACACAATTCTTGGTCCTGAAGTACCACATCCTAAGTACAATTTGTGTACATATGTATCTTGCTATAAGCATGATGGCATCGAGAATACATCTATGGAGATATTGAAGAGTTATTACACGACATTATATGAAGATGTTCATATTTATCAAGAATGATGGTGCGGAATATTTAATCAAGTCAATATGGTTGATTTATTTATCAAACATCTACCAAAGATTGTTTTGAAGATGGTGCACAAGATTGGAATGCAAATGCTCAAGGATATAAATTGATGTTCTTATCAGGGGGAGTTAATGCGCGTTGCACTCTTTTTCCCTTACAAGGTTTTGTCCCAACTGGGTTTTCCTTGCGAGGTTTTTAACGAAGCAACCAATAGGCGCATATTCAAACATGTGTACTCTTTTTCCTTCTCTTTAATTTTTTCCATTGGGTTTTGGTTTTAAGGTTTTAACGAGGCACATTGTTGAATAGACATTCAAGGGGGAGTGTTATAAATAGAACTCTATTTAAGGTGAATGTCTATAATTAGAGAGATTCTAGGGTTTACTACTTGGTGGCTAAGTCACCACCTCCCTATAAATATAGGGGTTCTATTCTATTGTAAACCATCTAAAAGTATCAATAAGAATACTCCTCTCTCTACTTCTCCCTATATTGTTCTTGTTCTTCTATTATTGTTCTTGTTCTTATATTACTTCATAACAGTTTTTTCCGTATTGACGTCGATATATTTTTAAATTTTTTGCAATTTTTGGCGGTTGGGTTGTTTTAAAAAATTATTTTTTTTCCACTATAGTATAATATTCAAATCTTTCTGCAATTTTAGCTGGAGGAAATTTGATTTTTTTTCCTTTATTATCATTGATTATTCAAATGTTTCTGCAATTTTAGCTACTTAATGTTTTAACAATTAATTTTTAACTTGTTGTTTTTACGGAGTTTCAGTTCTTTCTGCAATTTTAGCAGCTAGATCATCTTCCGAAATTCATTTTTACACTATTGCGTCTGATATTCAAGTCATTTTTGTTTGAAAATAATTTTAGCATCTATTTTCTTAAGGATTTCAGTAATATAAGAGGAAAGGAAAAGAGAGCAGCAATTTCACCAATGACAACCATTAAAAAGCTTTGAAGCTTTGAATTCTAATTTGGATTTTAAAAAATTATTATTTGTTTGGATTGGGTGTTGTTGTAAATAATTGAGAATATGATTTGGAGTTTATATCTCGATTTTGAGGGGTTTTGGTGAAGATTAGACTTGGTTTTGGCTGAATTTCAGATTGAAACTCGAAGAAGAAGAAGACATGACATATATTATATTACAGAAATTGTAGAAAATTTGTAAACTGTTGTTTATTTATTTTTCAGCTTTGTATTTTTGTAGTAAAAGTTTTGATGGGAGCTTGTTATTCCACTTCGTCTGTTTTGGAGCTAACTTGTGCAGAGAAGAAGATATTTTTTTAAGTTATATATATTGCTATACCTTTAAATTCAATAAGTATGGGTGTATTGTATTTAAAGAGGCGTGAATTTGTAAAATATGTTGAATGTGAGAAACGAGACAAATAAGACTCACAATGACTCGTTTTATACATTAAATCTACAACAAAACTGCGTATCATTTGAAAATTTAAAATAAAAATACAGAATTTTTATGTTTCTATGAATTATCTACAAAATATCTAAAAACTGGGTATATTGAATTTTATTATCCCAATTTCCATTCAATTGTAGCATAATTGAGATTTTCAATATAATTGAGTTTTTTTCCAGAAGATTTGTAGAAGTTATAGTCGTTTTTAATTTGTGAAAAAGAAAACAAAACATCTACAATCAGAATACAAATAATCTACAGAATATCTAAAAACTAGCTAATATCCCAATTCCTATTCAATTGTAGCATAATTGGGAATTTTGACATAATTGTGTTTCTACAGAAGATCTATAAAAGTTCTAGTCGTTTTTTATTTGCGAAAACAGAAAATAAAGTATCTACAATCAAAATACAAATAATCTACAACTTATTTACAATATATTTACGAACTGGGTACATATTTGGACTCGATATGCTTTCCCTGAAATATGTGTTTCACATTTTTTATACTTGTCCAAAACAGACTCAATCATCCACTTAAGTACATTTTTATACAATGTTGTTCAACTTTCATACAATAGGTAAATGAATAAAAGAAAAATAAATAAACAGACTACAATTTTTCTATAATTTATCTATAATTTTGCAACATATTCTGCCATATTATGTCATGTTTTCTTCTTCTTCTTCTTCGAGTTTCAATCCGAAATTCAGCCAAGTGTGACATAAAAAAAGTTTGAAACAAAATGTATTGAAAAAGTAGAGACCACTAAATTTGAAACAAAATTGATGAAGAAGATTAATATGCATAATTTGCGTTGTGAAAGATCTATATATAATTCCCCTTTTTACAGGGCTTAAATAAGGAATCATAAAGTGATTCCTTGGTTAATGCAACAACAACAACAACAACAACAACTACCCAGTATATTCCCACCGGGTGGGAGTCTGGGAAGGGTAATATGTAGACAAGCCTTACCCCTACCCGAAAGGGCAGGGAGGCTGTTTTCAATCGACCCTCGACGCATAGGACAAAAAGAAAAACAGCTGTAAAACAAAACAAAAACAAAAAGCATTAGTTACTTGATTCCTTGGTTAATGCATTATATATATTTTATAGAAATACTATTAGCATGAATTATGAACATATTTGGTAATATACTGTCATATATGATACATATATCAAAATTCCCCTTGCGGTTTCTAGTGCGGCCCAACGAAGAATCAAAGGTCAGCCCAATCTGATATCAGTTCTGAGCAACGAGTAAATTTCATTTTACCCTGGAACTTGGGTGAGGGATAACATATCTTCTCAACTTCAGAGATAATTCTCACCTAATAAAACATAATTTCCGCAAAGAAAGAAAAATTATTGAAGTAAATTAAGTAGACCAAAAGATTTGTCAAATGAAGAGGTAAAAACTTTAAACTAGCAAGTACAAACGCTTAATGCTGCGTAGAACACGGATGTATAATCCTTCGATTAAATAGTGCGTCGACAAATTGCAACTAGTTCCAATACTCTCTAATATGTCAATAGCAATTGATAGATTGAAGCCGATATGTATAAAAACATTTGGTATGATATCATCCCCAAATATCATGGCTGATATACTTTTGACAAAACAGAGACCCTGCAATTTAAAAATTCAGCTAACAATGTTCTAATAGGATAACCCATTTGGTATGATATCACCAAATAATGCACAAAAAGAAACCACCCACAAGTATATTAGGGAATAATATCATAACAAGTAAACAACATACACTACTCAGCCCCTTGCTACATTAAGAGAAAATGTGAAATGAAATGGCACAGCTTCATCTATATTTTCTTTGCACTGGGACAACTAATTAGACGTTTTAGCAAACAAGATATGCGGTAAAATGGTCAAACTAACAAAGATGGGGGAATGCAACCGGAGATATTTAAACTTCTTTTTGTTAAACTCAAACCGGAGAATCACAAATAAGAAATCAGAGGAGAAGGGCATGTAAATATTTGCTACAATTGATATTTAGGGAAGAAGAAAAACCGGCCAGAGAAGACATGAACAAAAAAACCCAAGTTTCAACTATCCAAATGTGAGCAGAGTGGAGGGAGCTTCCTCTATGTCAATCACAACTTCATCTACATTTTCTACTCAGCCCGAACAAAGAAATTGACAGGCAGACCGCCACTTCCTTCTCTTCAACATGGTCAGCCTCAGAAATATTGCAGCAATGGCTTGGATGCAATCTTAAGCCTATTTCATATTTTGATCATTCAACTTCCTCTCTTTTTTTTACAACACAATGCAAACGCCCTTGTCACAAAAAGAACGACAAACGAATATCTTCCTCTCAACCCAACATTACTCCCTCCCTTTTTCCTTTTCACGTATAATTAGTCACTCCCTATAAGTCGTTACATCCTAAAAGTTGAATGCATTGACATAGGAATCACCAAACTACAACACTGACAACCATAAGTTGTTACAGACAAGCTGCAAAAATATATATTTAATTATAGTTTCATGTTTGAGCATATATCAGCTATCTCCTAAATGCTAAAATGAATGTACACATTTCTACAACACTTGCTACATGAGCACAACTTGAAGCCTCATATACAGCTCCTGATCAACACATATTAATAAACTATACCAATAATCATATTTATTCAAATCCACCAAAATAATTACAAAACAACTCCTCGTAATATTAATATCGATCTGACCAAGAAAAACATTGTAGCAAAATCATCATATCTGGATAAGATTAAGCCTCCAAAACAAAATCTGCTACAAGATCACTTCTATTCGAGATACAATTACCTCAGATCTGTTGAACTTGAACACCATAAAATGTACATACTATAGCAGGAGAATATCATTAAATTTTTTCACAAAGTTATCATTCAGAAATAGAGTGCAATACTGCTATATCATCAGAAAACATCAAATGGAATGTCTAAAAAAAAAGGCACAAAACAGATCATGAAACTAACAGCAGCCAAAACATTTAAATATATGCTGATTTGCATCAATAGGCGATTTAATAGTCAACATCTTAAATATATTTCAAAGCAGTAAATACCAAGGTTCAAATATTCCATTGACTAATTGAAAACAATAACTTTAACCAAAAAACCTCGAAAAAGCGCAACTAATAAAACCAAACCTAAGCAGTAAGCACAACAGCACCACCAGCTTCCTTAATCTTCTTCTCAGCATTCTTCGAAACCAACTTAGCTTTCACAACAACAGGCTGTCCCGTCGGCAAAACACCTTTACCCAGAACCTTAAAGTAACCAAACTGGGTAACATCAATCAAAGGAGCAGCACCATTATTGGCTTTAGCCTTGTCCTTCACTTCTTGTGGAAGAAGTGACCAAAGCTTGTCGATGTTAACAGTTGGACAATGGAACTTGTTACGGAGTTTGTGGAAATAACGCATACCGACTTTACCGAAGTAACCAGGATGGTACTTGTCGAAAAGAATACGATGATGGTGCATACCTCCGGCGTTACCTCGTCCACCTGGATGCTTCCTGTGCTTTCCGACACGACCGTGTCCGGCGCTCACGTGACCACGCTTCTTCCTGTTCTTCTTGAATCTGGTCGTCATTTTCTCAAGGCTGCGAAATGGAGTAGGGATAGGGGAAAGGGAAGAGGGGCACTGAGAGAATGGCGAGGTTAGGGTTTTGTGAGATTTTATAGATGGAAGATTGTTGGATTGGGCCAGATACAGGTTCAGCCCTTAGGGTTTAGAGAGATTTGTTAGTAGTTTATATGGGCTTGGGCCTTCATCCAGCAAATGGCTCATTGTCTCTCCTTTTTTTATCCAGAATTTTATCCTTTTTCTTCTCTAATATTTTTTCTTTTTAATATAACGATTAGTTACATTCAGGTCCAAGAAAATAAGATGTGTTAAAATGAAAGGATTTTTACATAGGAAAATTTTTGTTCATATATCATATATGAAATTACATTACCAAACATGTTTATAATTTGTATATTATTCGTCATACTAATAATATTTCTACAAAATACAGAAAACTCATCAAATACGGAATCATTGTAGCTGTAAATTTCCTTATTTAGGCGCGTAATATTGGGAAATTAAATATTCTAACAGATATTTTAAAACGCAAATCACGCATTAATAATTATTGGGTATTTTGATTCAAAATTCAGTTACTCTGTTTTGGCGATACATTGTGTTTCAATATTTTTCTGGTTTAACAAATAAAAAATGACTAAGTCTTCTATAATTCTTCTACAACAAACGCAATTATGTCCAAAAGTCTTAATTATGCTACAACTAAATGAGAATTGGAATAGCTATGTGAGATTTAGAGAATTTCAGGTTGATGGCATTGTAGTCGATGTGGATGTGAGTTATACTTTATTGATTTATACAATAGTACAACAATTAATGATCGATACATCCGAATAAATTAAAGAAACCAAATACATTGTCAACGAGCACCGCCCTCCAACACAAATTAGGAACGATATGAGTGTTCATATATACAAGGAGATGAAAAAGGAAAACAAAAGCTTAGGATCATATCCGCTCTGTATAAATGCTCGCGATTTCAATATGGAATTCAGTATCACCAATAAGAACATTGTTGCAGGTTTGTGTTGTTACATTTTCTATCAAATTCTGGTTGTATATCAATGTCCTACGCTTTATTTACATTTTATCTACAAATAAACTACATGTCAGATTAAATATATATATCAGTATGGAATTTCACAATATCTACAAAATTTCTACATTTATTCTACAATAAAACTATATATCATTTGAAAAATTAATAAGAAATACAACATTTCAATGTTCCTACAAATTATCTACAAAATTTCTACAAAACTGGTCATAACATCATTTATCGTTATTTTCATACAGGTTCGTCTATAGCACTAAAGTTACTTGATATGGCAACATCTCCCATTATAGAGGAATATAAAAGTATAATAATAACAGATAGTACACCAAGTTTTATTGAAGTAGGATAAGTATACCGAGACAAACAAACAATTGAAACTGCAATGAAGTACTATTCTGTCATGCACAAGTTCTAATTCAGGGTTAAAATATCTAGTGTTAGAAGGTATGAACATATGAATGGTCAAAGATCATTATTTTCTTTAGTTTTGTAGTTTATTTGTAATTTTACTTCTTTAGTTTTTTCTTGTGATAATGTTTATCAGTATTGTAGATGAATTGTATTTATACTATATATAAATTGTATAATGTGATCCCTTAAGCTAAAATATTCTTTTTTTTAATCTACATTTTAAACCAGTGTTTAAATTATATTTATTTTGTAGCTACTAGTTGTTATACTATTAACAATACGTTTAGATATAATATGTTCGAACAATTATTGTGGTTAAAAATCTAATTTATAAGGTGTTAAAATATTGAATCTTTCATTGAAATATCAGTCTACTATCAAGTTCAGTTGCATATCACAATTTCTAATGCATGGAACAAGTTTCTACATGTTTATATTTTTGCTTCCAGAACTTGTAGGAACCAAAAAATAAATTAATGATTCCCAAAACAATTTATGGAAACAAAAGAATACCGAAAATGGATTTATTAATACAACTCGGAAACTCTCAAATATAAAAGTATTTCATACAAACATTCCTTACACTCAAGCTATTGATCACTCAATACTTGCTTGAAAACTTTATAATAACCAAATGAATTACAAGGCCTATTTATACTAGTTAAACCCTAGTGTGAACAATTAATGTGAAACAAAGAACCAAAAATCTAACACACCATGGCCGGTGCCTAACTTTGGTAGGTGAAGTTTATTTTAAAATCCCATTTTAACAACTAAAACATGTGTTTTAAAAGACATGGCCGGTGGTCAATTTTTTGGATAAATTATTATTTCAACAGCCTCCCTTAATTTATCAAAAATTACCTATACCAAGCATTGACTTCAGATTCTCGAACAATTCTGCTCTCAGCGGTTTTGTAAGGATATCCGCTATTTGATCTTCAGATCTACAGAACTCAAGTTCGATTTCACCATCCTTAACAAGATCCCGTATGTAGTGATACTTAATTCCGATATGCTTACTCCTGCCATGAAATACCGGATTCCTGGCTAATGCGATTGCTGACCTGTTATCACACATAATTCTTGTCGGACCAATCTGCTCGTGTTTTAGCTCTCCAAGCATCCTTCGAAGCCAAACTGCTTGACAAGCCGCAGAAGTCGCTGCCATGTACTCTGCTTCTACTGTAGAAAGAGCAACTATTTGTTGCTTCTTTGATGACCATGAAAATACTCCTTTCTCAATAAAGAAAGCATAACCTGAAGTAGTCTTTCGAATCTCCACATCACCTGTCCAATCACTGTCTGTATATCCTACTAGACTGCAGTTGTCAGAGTAGGTATAGAAAATTCCATGATCATGGGTACCTTTAATATACCTCAAAATCCTTTTTGCCGCTTGCAAATATGACTGATGTGGTGTCTCCATGAATCTACTGATAATTCCCACGACATAAACAATATCTGGCCGAGTTGAAGCCAAATAACACAGACTTCCTGGTATGCTTTTGAAATAAGTGGGATCAACTAGCTCACCACTTCCTTCTTTCTTCATTTCCAGGCGTTCAGCAACTGGAGTTCGGATTGGAGTCGCAGATTCCATCTTGAATTTCTTCAAGACATCATTGGCATATTTCTTTTGCAAATGAAAATGCAATCTTTACGTTGTTGTACTTCTATGCCCAAGAAGTAAGACATAAGCCCCATGGCTGTCATTTCGAACTGACTAGTCATGGCCTCCCTGAATTCTGCAAACATTGATTCACAATTGCCTGTGAAAATCAAATCATCAACATAAAGACATACAAACATCATGTCGCCATTCACTTTTGACCTGATGCATAATGTATGCTCATAAGGACACTTCTGGAATCCTGCCTGCAACATGTACGTATCAATGCGTGTATACCAAGCTCGTGGTGCCTGTTTCAGTCCGTATAATGCCTTCTTCAATTTGTAGACCCGATTCTCCTGTCCTTTTCTTACAAAACCTGGTGGTTGCTCAACATAGACCTCCTCCTCAAGAAAGCCATGCAGGAAAGCTGACTTGAAATCCATTTGATGGATCTTCCACCTGTTCTGAGCTGCAAGTGCTACTATCATGCGAATAGTATCCATTCTGGCCACTGGTGCAAAGACTTCATAGTAATCAATTCCAGGCTTTTGCTGATTGCCTTTGACTACCAATCTTGCTTTGAATCGGTCCACCTGACCGTCGGGTTGATACTTGGTCTTGTACACCCACTTGACACCGATAGGATTCTTTCCGGCTGGTAAAGAAGTTAATTCCCATGTGTCATTTTTTTCAATGGAATGAATTTCTTCATTCGTTGCCTTGATCCACCTTTCATTATCATCAGCATCCTCGAATGAAACTGGATCACAATCTGCAAAAAGACAAAAATTTACCAATGTTTCATCGGTAAAGTCAGGACTGCTGTCATTGTCAACACCTTCTTCGTTTCTCCTCATATCAAAATCCTTGAATCGTGGTGGCATGTTTGTTTGCCGGCGAGGCTGCTCTTCTCGTTCAACTTCTTCTTCTGATTGTGTAGATGGAATCTCTACTGCCTGCGGAGATGGAACTGGCTCCGGAGATGGAATATCTTCTGATGGTTCTGGGGTTAAGACATTTGCTCATCTGCCTCTTCTATTTTCATCAGCACACCTCTTCCAGTGTCATCTTTTCTGCTCCAGTTCCAAGCTCCATCTTCTACGGATTGCACATCTCTGCTTACGATGACTTCTCTCCTGACAGGATTATAAAGTCTATAACCCTTAGTCCCTTCACTGTAGCCAATAAAGATGCACTTTTGACTTTTATCATCCAGCTTCTTCCTACGTTCGTTTGGTACATGGGGATATGCAATACACCCAAATACCCTCAGCAAAGAAACATCAGGTTTGTTGCCACTCCACGCTTCTTGCGGAGTCCTCTCGAGCACAGCTTTTGTCGGACACCGATTTAGCACGAACCCTGCACAAGCAACAGCTTCCGCCCAAAATTCCTTTGGTAAGCCTTTTGCCTTCAACATGCTTCGTGCCATCTCAAAGATCATCCTACTCTTTCTTTCTGCCACACCATTTTGCTGCGGTGTATAGCTGGCAGTTAACTGATGAAGAATTCCTTGGGACTTGCAGTAATTATGAAATTCGTTAGAGGTAAATTCAACGCCTCTATCGGATCTCAGAGTCTTCAAGCTAAAGCCGTTTTGCTTTTCAACAAAGGCTTTAAACTCTTTAAACTTTCCGAACGCTTCAGATTTTTCATGTATAAAATAAACCCAAGTTTTTCTTGTAATATCATCTACGAAAACAAGCATGTACTTTTTGTTTCCAAAAGATTCTACCCCAACTGGGCCACACAGATCCGTGTGTACTAGCTCCAATGGTTGCTCTGCCCGTATGGATTTCCCTGTTGGAAACACGTCTCTGTGCTGCTTCCCAAGTAGACATCCTTCGCACGTTCGATATGGAACATCAATCACTGGTAAACCTGTCACCATCTTCTTTTGCGCCAACAACTTCAAGCCTCTGAAGTGTAAGTGACCAAACCGAAGATGCCATAGCCAATTGCTATCCATTGCCACAGCTTGAAAATTCATTACTCCCTTCGTATTAAGAGTAAGAGCGAACATTCGGTTTTTGGCCATTTCTACCTGCGTGATTAACTTGTTGTTCTTGCTCCGGATCGTGCAGACTCCGTCTTGAAAAAGAATCTTGTGCCCCTTTTCTGAAAGCTGCCCAATGCTTAATAAGTTCCAGAAAAGCCCAGGTACGAAGAAAACATCGGTGACAGTAACATCCGTACCATCCTTTGACTGGATTTTGATGTCACCCCTACCTTTGACACTCACCTTCGTCTTGTTGCCAAAGTTGACTTCACCGCCTTCGTACTCTTCTAGCTTCGTAAACAGGTCCTTGCATCCGCACATATGATTCGAGCAACCGCTATCAATATAACAAATATCTGAGTGATTTTTATTTGGTTCTCCAGCGTTGCATGCTAGAACCATATTGTCACTTGCCTCTGCAACATGCGCCTGCTGCGTTCGTCCGTGTCGGTTGCCACGCGAACATTCCCTTTTGTAATGCCCAAATTGTTGACACCTGTAACATTTGACATTGGACTTGTCAAATTTACCAGAAGAATTATTTTTCCAATTTCCTCCACCTTGTCCGCCACCGCGTCCATAGCTGTTGTTTCCTTGACTGCCACCGCGATTTCCTAGGACATAGCTGCTTTGCAAAGCTTGTTCTTGGTTACTGCTACTCGCCGTCTGGTTCATTCTCTACTCATGAGAACTTAACGAACCCAACAACTAGTCTGCCGACATAGTTGTTGTATCTTGACCTTTTTCGATTGCAGCTACTACGTAGTTAAATCTTGTGCTCAAAGACCGTAAGATTTTTTCTACCACCCTCTGCTCGTCCAACGATTCATCGTTAGCCCGCAATTGGTTTACGACTGACTGCACACGATCAAAGTAGCTTGCAACATTTTCGGAGTCCTTCATGCGCAAGAACTCAAAATCTGCACGGAGTTTTTGTAACCGGACCCGCTTCACTCGATCGTCACCTTTGTAGGCTTTCTGCATAATAACTCATGCTTGATTGACGTCTGTGCCGTTGATATTTTTTCGAATACCAGTTCATCGACAACCTGAATGATAGCGTACAATGCCTTCTGCTCCTTTTTCCGAGTTTCAATTAAAGCGCCTTTTTCCTCCTTCTTCAACGCCTCGAACGCTTTGGCGTCTGGAACTTCGGTATAGCCATTTTCCACAACTTCCCATAAAGCTTGTAATCGGAAAAATACTTTCAATTAGATAGCCCAATTGTTGTAATTTTTACCGTTGAGTTTTGGGAGTTGAAACTGAATCGAGTTATTGCCTGACATGACTCAATTTTCTAACACCTCACAGGACTCAAACTAGCTCTGATACCAAATGTAGGAACCAAATAATAAATTAATGATTCCAAAAGAATTTATGGAGACAAAAGAATACCGAAAATGGATTTATTAATACAACTCGGAAACTCTCAAATACAAAAGTATTTCTTACAAACATTCCTTACACTCAAGCTATTGATCACCCAATACTTGCTTGAAAACTTTATAATAACCAAATGAATTACAAGGCCTATTTATACTAGCTAACCCCTAGTGTGAACAAATAATGTGAAACAAAGAACCAAAAATCTAGCACACCATGGCCGGTGCCTAACCTTGGTAGGTGAAATTTATTTTAAAATTTTATTTTAACAACTAAAATATGTATTTCAAAAGACATGGCCGGTGGTCAGTCTACTACCAGGTTCAGTTGCATATCACAATTTCTAATACATGGAACAAGTTTCTACATGTTTATATTTTTGCTTCCAGAACTTGCCCGAAAAGCATATGCATTCAAGGAAATTCCTTTCAGAATGTCTTGCAATGGAGGAAGGATTACTTGTCTCTTTTAGCTGCTGCACTTGGCCATTATTCTTCCTTTTCCCTTTCCCTTCAGAATTAACTACTTTAACCTCACAGAACTCAGGGGCATTCTTTTTAACGTGTTCTCCTTTACCTTGTCCCTTCCTCACTCCCCTGAAATGGATTGGCCAATTTCATCTTTTCGCGTAAAAATTATACAACTTAAAAAGCTGTTGTGCAGAAGTATGTTTACCTGGCGGAAAGAGCTTGTTTAGATCCAATGACTAGACTGGTAATGTTGACAATAGGAATTAACTCAAGTAATGCTGTAGCTGTTGAATTGCTCTCCACAAGCATAGTATCAACTGGTACCTAGCAGCCAAATTTAAATCAAGAATTGTTAGTATGTTATGAATTGGGTGTGGAGTTTCCAATCAGGTGCACTCACTTTGGCATCATTGCATAGGTGGATGTATTTCTCCAAGAGATTCTTCCTCTTGTTGTTTTCTTCATTGATGTAGATTTGCACCTGCTCTTGGTTCAATTGGCTTCTTTTTAACTTCCCAACTATATATATTAAACAAAATTCAGCTCATTAGCAAGTCGTCTCATTTTGCTCTCTTTTTTTCCCCTCTCTTTGTAATTTGAAGGTAACAAGAAACAAGAAAATTGAACAAGTATATTCAATATACTTTTCATGTTCTTGAATTCCCTGCTTCTTTTGAGTTAATTGACATGCCCCTTATGTGATGTCCTGAATACTACCATCTTGTTTGGGGTATAGGTAAAACTTAGATGAATACAAAAACTGAAAAAGAAAAAGATATTGAGTGGTAGAAACAGAGAGGAAATTGAATTCCTTAACAACCACACATATCCTTTATATGTGTGCTTCTGTTATTTCTAGTTTAAGAATTACCTGGAGTAGGGATGTAGTTAATGGGGGGAAAAACGTGCACAAGGCAGATACGAAATCCAGGGGAAATGGCATAATCAAGTGCCCACTCAAGAACATGCAAATCATTTTTCCCAACAGCAACATAAACATCATTAATTTCAGCTGCATCTCTGTTGCTTATTGTACTCTTGATATCTTCTTCAATCTCTTCGATTTCACCAGACATATCTTGAATTATAGCAAGTTGTAATATTGATGCTGCTTGTTCTCTTTTACTAGCTCCTCATCTTTGTTTTCATCTTTCATCCCTTCCAATAGTTCAAAAAAGTTACAATTGTGGACTTAAAAGTATGTGTGGAATGGTCGTTGCTATCAATGACACCAAAAGTTTTATTCTATTTTGTCGCATTGTGAGTAAAAGAAACTTTGTATTTCTCCTTAGTAGCATTCTCCCCTTGGACGGAATTCATTACGGAAGCATCTGGTCTTTTTTTTTGGACATAAACCTTTTTCCACGTGGGAAAGTTCTCTTGGACCATAACATGATGTTGTGACATTGCAATTCAATTTCTAATGCTAGCCATCTTTGGCTTTTTCTTTCACTTACCTTCTCTTACACTATGATTTTACTTTCCATATCTAAAGGATCACTTAACTCTGTTTTATAAGACAACTTATTCTTTAAATGCAGAAATATACACGTGGTGGGAGCTTTGAAATTGTTTAGGCAAGAAGATTTCCTGATGAAATATGAACAAGTAACCCTTGGTTTTAGAATCCTCTATCTATATCAACCCCACGTTTTCCTTAATGTTAGAAATGCATGGTAGCCTCATGGCCCCGAGTGCACTCCTCGATACGAGGTGCCACCATCGTTCTACCACCGAGCGGCCGCGATGATGAGAGAATTTTTCTTTTCGAGGAACAGTTATAGATATTTTAGCCATCACTATTGTGAACTTAAGAGAAGAGAAGAAGCTAGAAGAAGTTGATGTTGCAACAGGCACAAATTGAAGAAAATGATAGGGTCAAAGAAGATAAAGAAGCTAGTAAAGATTTGGGAAAGGTTTAAAAAGTAAAGATTGCAAAGGTTGAGGAAATGAACTATTTTTAGTGGCTGCTTCAACGGTTTGAGGAAGTCATTGATCGACCATCAACCACCTTCAATTAATGACCTTGGGAACTATGCGGACACAACCTTTCAATCACTTATGCTGCTAACGTCACGAGACATCATAATCGAGGCATCAAAGGATCGATGATCAAATCGTTTCTTATCATCTTACTCTAAGAAATGTGGGGACTATCTGTATACGATCAAAATGAGGCATGCTCGATTATGTAGACTCGAGGGGTTACTTCGAGAACAAGTTAGAAATAGACCATGCTCGAGCTCGAGGGCAGAGTAGGAGGCTCGAAGATTGAAGCGCTCGATAAACACCGAGACCAAGCATGACCAACCTCGAGATAAATACCGTTATGATTTCATAACATAAAGAGCGAGATTCCCGCAGTGGTCCTAAAATCATGGCGTAAATTTCGAAACGGATTCGTACTAGGCGGTTAGACAGTTGTGTAATAAGATTCTCTACTATAATTAGAGATATACCTTATTTAATATTCTCTTACTATATAAAGGGGATCCCAATCATTTGTAACGCATCAATCATTGACAAAGGAATATACATTCTTCTATTTCTTTTGATATTCATCAGAATTGTCTTATTATTTCATTGTTCTTACTAGCCTACCTCGAGGTCATACCTACTCGAGATCGAGATTTGCTTAAACAGTGGATTGATTTACTTTACCCTTTAATTTTTACACTTGATTCCTTATTTATCAATTAACATTGGATTAAATAAAATATCTTTAAAATTACAATACAAATTTAATTATTACTCAAATTTTAGGATAAATAAACTTCATGTTTAAAGTGCAAGAAAGTTATTACTTACAACCAGTGTATCTTATTAAGTACTTTGTGTTCGTTTCCTATTTATGAGTTTCCATAGATATATGATTCAAAAACTTTTATTCTCTTCTTTACTAAGAGGTGTGGATAAAACATTTCCAACAAAATTTCATCTTTGTTGTAAATTATTACTCCCTGAATTTCAATTTAGAAGATAAGTTGTCTTTACTAGTCATCTAAAAAAGAATGATATGTTTTTATAATTAAAAATAATTTTATTTTAAACTATTTATTTACTCAGTTTACCATTAATGAGAAATTTTTATAACCACATAAATTTCATGGGCCCATAACGCTTTTAACTCTTAAGCTTTTAAGAACATAAATTTCAAAAGTTTCATTTTTTTTTGCCGAGTCAAACTACCTTATCTAAATTAAAATGAAGGGGAGTAGCTTATATGGATGTCCATTACTCTCATTGCTTTCTTCCATGGTGTAAAAAAACTCTCACTACTCCTTACATCCACACTTCATAACTTCCCCCAGTATCTTCCCTAAAATCCCAATGGTGAATACCATTTTTAAGACAATCCTTTTGTAAGCTTCTATGTAATAGTATAAATATAGGCATAAAATATGGTATGGACATTTGAATACCTGATAAAATAAGAAAGTTCTCTATTTTTCTCTTATTCCACTGCTTATTTTCTTATTTTTTGTTGTTACTTTGCACTATATTTCTTAATATGTTATCAGCACGAAGTCTCTAACTTCAAGAATGAATTTCACTTCTTGTAAGTTTTCACTATGTTGAATTTGTCAAAGCTTGAGTTTGTGACACTTAAAATTCTGGAAAGAATTACCTATCACGGGTTCTCGATATTGAGATTCACTTAGACCCTAAGGGTCTTGGCGGCACCATTGCTCAGGGTAATGAGGCATCAAGCCAGGATAAAGTGAAGGCCATAATTTTCCTTCGTCATCATCTGAATGAAGGTTTAAAGGCTGAATATTTGAAAGTGAAAGATTCACTTGAATTATGGACTAACTTGATGAAAAGGTATGATCATCTTAAGGCTAGGGTATTGCCAAGGGCTTGATATAAGTGGATACACTTACATTGCAAGATTTTAAGACGGTAAGTGATGACAACTCTGTTGTATTTCGAATAACTTCCCAATTAAAATTATGTGAGGATATTATGAATTGTGAAGGCTTGTTGAAAAAGACTCTTACAACTTTTCATGCCTCAAATATGGTGTTACAACAACAATATTAAAAAGTAATTTTAAACAATATTCTAAATTGATCTAATATTTTTTTGTAGCTGAGCAATATAATACCCTTTTAATGAAAAATTATGAAGCTCGTATCACGGGATCAGCTCCATTCCTGAAGCAAAATATGGTAGCGAAACTTGACAAGTCTGAAAAAATAAAATAATTATCATGGCCATATTAATGAATATGGTCTTGGAAATGGTAAGACACGATATAATAATCGTCATCATGGTGATCATGATAGATAAGGGAATAATATAGATTCTCAAAACAATCATTCAAGAGGTAAAGGCGGTAACTGTCACTATTGTGTCATGAAAGATCATTGAAAAATTAAACGTTGCACGCCTGAGCATTTTGTTAGGATTTACTAAACTTTCATTAAAAGAAAGAGAAATTATGTTGAGACATCTTCTGTTAACACCCCAGTGGAGTCTCACTTGACCTTCCATAATGATTTTGAGGTAGAGTTGTCAAATTAAAATAATGATAATGCTGGGGTAAATCTTGCTTCGAAACATGTTAATTTTAAAGGCCTCAACGATCTTACTCTTTTGGAAGTTAAAGACTTCTTTGGGGATCAAACTAAAGTTTAATTATTTTATTAGAGAATGTAATTATGTTGTTATTTTTTATTTTAGTATTTTTTTCTTGTTGGTAAAGTTATTTTTATTTTTATGTAGTACTTAATTTGCCATATGGTAATATTAGTTTTTTCATATTACTTATGGTGTACTTTTATTTTATAAAGAACATAAAATCTTCAGTCTTCAACTAGATCCAAGACGAGTAATGAAGATTTATGCCTTCTGGATAGTGCTACAATCCACACATATTAAGAGAAAAGAAATATTTCTCTAATTTAGTTATGAAAAGGGCCAATGTAAATACAATATATGATAGTACAAAACTAATTGAGGGCTCTGGAAGAGCCTTATTACTACTTGGAGGAACGATTTTGACCATTAATAATGCACTATCTTGTAGTAAGTCTCAAAAAAATTTGTTGAATTTCAAAGCTATTGGCAAAAATGACTACTATGTTGAGACCGTAAATGAAAAAAATATTAAATACTTTTATATTACTACAATAAAATGGGAAAAAATGTGTGCATGAAACTGTCACGACCTAAAATCTAACTAGTTGTGATGGCACCTAACACAACCCGCTAGGTAAGCTAATTAACAACTATTCAATTTAATAAGACTTATCAAGAGAAGAAATGATAATACAACTATTTAATACAAGAATCCTCCTAAGAATTGGTAGTACAAATCATGAGCTTCTGAGATTAGAATTTACAAAGATAGTATGAAATAAATACATCATATGTTCGAAAAGTACATAAACAGATCTATATATTCGAAGGCTACCATGAACAAGAGGCAGATGTGATTGGAACACAGGTACAACTTTCGATCCAGCTCCCATCATACGCAATAATATCAACAGCCAACATCTGCATGCAAGGTGTAAAAGTGTAGTATGAGTACAACCGACTACACTCAATAAGTAGCAAACCTAACCTTAGGTTGAAAGCAATCACGAGCTGGAACAAAGGTCAGGTCTGACCCTAATAGCCAACAACAATTCATAACAACATAGTGCAAGTAATAAAAGAAGTATCTCAAAAATAGAATGCGCAGCTCTTTCACAGTTCAAGAAAATAGGCATGCTTTTCAAGTATCTCAGTGAATACCCAAATCTTTTACCGAAATTTCCAAGAAAATATGAATAAGCTTGAAAATTGTGATTTTTTCAAAAATCCTTTCTATAACAAAATAAGATATTTTATTTTTAGATAGCATGAGAAAAGTACATCTCTATGCCCACATGTCAAGATACAGGTAAAATCATGAATGTCACCAAAATTAGGTAGCAGAAGGAAATGCATCTCTATGCATGTATCTCAAGTACGTATGTCAAATGCAATGCATCTCAGTGATGAACTCATGTACTCATACTTTCAGAGTACTCAATCTCATTGTTTTACATTTTCTCTCACCATGCTCAATACTTAGCACACTTAATCACTCAACACTGTACAATACTTGCTACGGTGTGCAACTCAATCCATATATATCCATAATGCATGTTATGACATACAATCCGATCCATATATAGCCATAAAGTCTATTGCAGTGTGCAACCCGATTCACATATATAGCCATAAGGCTTGTTTCAACGTGCAACCCAATCCATATTTGTATATATAATTAACTTCTATTACCGGGTGTGTGTGTAGACTCTGAATAGGCTCCTTCAGACCAAGCGCTATCATAAATAAGTAAAACTCATTGTAGCATGCAATCTGATCCTATAAATGTCACTTATATTCAGGCTCTCGACCTCTCTCAGTGATCAATCTCTGCAGTCTCTCTCTTACGGGCTCACAATGTCATGAAACTAGCCCGAAAATAATGACATGATGTAATGACAGATACTAAGATATGATATGTAATGAATGAATATGACCGAGTACGAAACTTCAATAAATCAATACGTCAAAAACATATAGCCTAAACATGATCTCTAGCATGATTGATAGCTCAATTGCTTTAGTACATAGGGATTTCATGGTTATAGATAAAATCATATAACTACACAGTACTATAGAAATAACAGATTCATAACTTACATGGTGCACATACACACGCCCGTCACCTAGTATGTGCGTCAACACCAAACACATAACACGTAATTCGGGTTATCATACCCTCAACACTAAGTTTAGAAGTGTTACTTACCTTGAACAAGCCAAATCCAACGTCGATCAAGTTAAATAATGCTCCAAACATTCCATCTCATGCGTACCTACCTTCGAACGGCTCGAAACTAGCCAAAAGCAACTCTATTATATCAAATGACACCAAAGGAAACAAACCTGTCGACAAATGTTGAATATTTAATCAAAATCCCAAAAGTCATTCCAAAATTCCAACCTCGGACCGCACTTCGAAAATCGATAAAATTACAAAATCCGACAACCCATTCAATTGCGAGTGCAACCATACTAGTTTCACTCAAATCTGACTCCAAATCGATGTTTAAAACTCAAAATTTTGCTTTATGAAACTTTAGGCTAAAACCCCTAATTCCTTTTTAAAATTCATAAACCATTTGCCAAAAATAAAGATAGATTCATGAAATAGAATCAAAACCAAGTGTAGAACACTTACCCCAATCCTTGTGATGAAAATTGCTCCAAAAATTGCCTCAATCTGAGTCCCACATCTCAAAATATGAAGAAAGAACCAAAACCTCGATTATACAGCTTCTGCCCAGCATTTTTGCATATGCGGCTAAAATGTTGCATTTGCAACCTCCGCTTCTGCGGAACAAATTTCTCTTTTGCAGAGAAATCCCTGAATAGCCATCACCGTTTTCTATTATCTCTTACCGCTTCTGCGACCACGCTCCTGGGCTCAGTGATCCACATATGCGGTTGTGCAGGTGCGCCCAAGTGCCCACACCTACGATCCTCAAGCCCAATTCCCCTTCACACTTCTGCGATGACACTGCCCCTTTTGCGTCTCCTTACCTGCGCCCATAACTCCGCAGGTGCGGTCACACCATAACCATCAGCTTCAGCAATTCAACATGAAATGAAAATGATTCGAACCTCATCCGAAACTCACCGGAGCCACTAGGGACCCTGTCCAAATATACCAACAAGTCACATAACATAACACAAACCTACTCAAGGCCTCAAATCATACCTAACAACATCGAAACAACGAATCAAACCTCAATTTAGACTTGATGAACTTTGAACTTTTAACTTTTCAACGTCCAAAACTCATGCCGAAACTTAGCAAATCAATCCAGAGTAAATTCAAATTTTTCATAAAAGTCCCAAATGACATAACGAAGCTATTCCGACTCGTGAAACCACAATCCAAAAACCAATATCCACAAGGTCAACTTTCGGTCAGATTTTTTAACTTTCTAAACCTTCAAATTTCTTTCCGCCAATTTGTGCTGAAACCTTTTAGAAATATCCAAATGCAAATCCGGGCATATTCCCGAGTTGAAAATCACCATCCGGACCTAACGGAACCATCAAAACTCCGTTCTAAGGTCAAATTACACAAAAATATCAAACTTGGTCAACTCTTCCAATTTAAAGACTCAACAACAAAATCCATTCTTCCAAATCGATTCTGAATAAGCTGAAAACCAAAACTAACGATTTACATAAGTCATAATACATCATAGGGAGATGCTCATGCCCATAAAGTACCGAGCAAAGTGCAAATGATCAAAACAACCGGTCGGGTCGTTACATCCTCCCCCACTTAAACATATGTTCGTCCTTGAACGTGCCAAGAGTTGTTCCGAAAGCCATCAAACTCCCGTATAACATTGGAATGCACAGACTCAGGGGTGATCCCATATCACCCTAATCCATATAAGCCTAAAAACACAACCTAATTGAAGATCCTTAATTCAACCTTGGCCCATAAACCTTGGAATCCAATTTTTCCAGCAACCGAAATTTCCTATAAGACCCAAATCTCGCATCTATGCACTATATGAGTGTGAACAATCTATATCAAGCTATAACCACAACCCATGACACAATCGCATGATACGCCGCATAATTCCAATGCTCATAGAAATAATTTTTAATCACCATAGTTGTTTAAAAATAAACCTCATATCAAACTAAACCTCATTCTAATAACTTCATATACCGTCGACGTGAAAGAAACATGTAGAAACTCGTAACCACTTATCAGACCGACAAGTCATGAAACTCTCACTCCTTCAACAAAAACTATAGCCAATTTCTAATCCAACTCCCGATTTTATTCTTCCGTAATCAAATCCAATAGTATCCATTCTAGGTCCAATGATCTCATCTCATCAAACACAAAAAGGTTACTTGCCGTATCAATACAACCTAAAACCATGACCCATGCAATCCTTGCACCAATAAGCAATATCCCATATGTACTCAATCATGGAAAATGACTCAAACGAGAGAACCATCCCCCAAGTTCAACAAGTACCACCACAACCGCAATGCTAATAACCCATCATACACCGTAGAAATATGACACACGAATCTAACACAAAGAATCATATCTCAATATAACTCTGTTGCAATGTGTGGAGCCATCCAAATATTGGTCCATATAAAATACTCTAAGCCACACTGCTCAAAATCAATAACCAAGCATAGTTCGACATCAAGTACCCAATGTGCATGACTATAACTATGGAGAAGCAAATGACTCAATGCCACATATACCTGAAAGAAAATAACCAATGCGCAATTAATCATGCATCAACCCAATGCCCATCTCGCTCAATTTTCACTATAAATCCTCAATAAAATCGTACCATGTGTGCATTTAACCAATGGATCACAACCCCTTGTAGTATAGAAGAGTAACTTATAGAATATATCAGAGCACAAACAAGCTCAACTCTAGCTGACTGGCTCACCCCTCAACACTAATCGTGCTGACTTAACAAATCCAAACCGGTGTAGGATACACATCCTCATTATGCTTGACAATGGGCCTCAAATCAACTTTGGTCATCCACAATTAGATAAATAACCCTCCAACGTCCTCAATTATCTAAGAATAACATGTATCACCATCTATTAACTTTGCATCTTCACAGTCCAACCATGAAACAATCTGCTTCTAAGAACTCCCGATCTCCAAATCCACAGAACACATGAATCACTATATTTGATCCCAACTCCACCATATTAATGTCTAACATATCTCTAATACCATATTATTCCATGAGGAATACTTTTCTAATTTTTCCGTGCTACATATCAATATTTGAAAATCAAGAGTCGATCAACCAGGAGAGTGCCACAATACCAATAAAGTATTCATAAATCAAAACACAATGCGCATTATGAAATATACACTCTCCTCAAGTAAGGCCAAGCATTTACCCAAACAATGGAACTGTCCATGTTGTCTAAGAATAAAGACCTTCCCTTCAAAACAAATCATGACCTTTCACATAAATCTCCATATTACACAGCACACCACACATATTGCCATCATATGAAAAATATGAGAATATCATAATCAACTCTGAGCCACTAGCAAATTACATACCTAATTAGCCAGGAACCTTCTATTTGGTCTCGTCGAGGAGAAATGTCAATATGCAACATATTCATCATGCTGGTAGGAAAATACACCTCAAACTATGGTAGAAACCATTGAGAAACCTCTGAAGCCCATTTGTACATAACCAAGCTGATAGAACTGAATCTCTACAGCTCAACCAAGCCATGTAGGTCTTCAAACCCAAGAGTATCACCACAAAACACCTGTAGAAACTCACTATGTCAGAAGTATGCAAAGAACAGATCATAACTATTAAAGTGTCGATCCAATATACTACTAAACTATCCTATTTCTCTGAGTTCCTTCCAAATTTGTCTTCAAATTGATACTCCTACTTACTAGAACATCCCGATCTTTATCCACAACTCACCCAAGGAAACCTAGCATAGAACCATAATACCCTAAGGCCCATAAGTCGTTTAATTCTCTCTTAAGCACCGCAAAAGTACCACAACCAAGATACCTACTTTAAAGAGGCCTTCTGTAAGTCTAAAGTCGTTGTGACGACCCGACCGGTTGTCGTAAGAATTAATGCCTTGATCCCATGTTAACTTCTTCCCCTGAGTTTATTTCTACTATTTTGATTTTTCACAATGTTCGGTTTTAAGTTTGGGAGAATTTTGGGACGATTAATCCCTAAATGAGAGCTTAAGTGTTGGAAAGTTGATCATAGTCAGAAAAGCATAAAGATAGCCTCGAAATAGAAATTCGATGGATCCGTTAGCTCCGTTGGGTGATTTTGGGCTTAGGGGCATGTTTGGATTGTGGAGGTTCGTAGAAAATTTAGGCTTGAAATGTCAAAAGTTGAATTATTAAAGTTTCCGGTTTGATAGTGAGATATTGATCCGAGGGTCGGAATAGAATTCTGAGAGTTTCAGTAGTTGCGTTATTCCATTTGGGATTTGTGTGCAAAATTTCAGGTCATTCGGATGAGGTTTGATAGACTTTTAGATCAAAATTGTGTTTTAAGAGTTTTTGGAATTCTTAAGCTTGAATTTGATGAAAAATAGGTGTTTTGATGTTGTTTTGAGCATTCCAAAGGTTGGAACAAGTTTGAATAAAGTTATGGGATATGTTGGCAGGTTTGATTGAGGTTCAGGGGGCCTAGGGTGTGTTTCGGGTGCTCAAACGGGCACTTTTGGCCTTTAGGAGGTTGCAGAATTGCTAGTATTTCTACAGCAGTGATTTGTTCACTGCGATCGTGTAAGATTTCCTATGAACGCATAGAGTAAGCTGCGACCAGGCACTTGTTGTGAATTACTATCACAGATGAAGGAGTACGATCACATATGGTGAGTTTGTTGGGCGTTGCGTTCGCATGAGGAACATTGCATTTGCTTAGAAGGATTAGTGTGGCCGTGAGTGATAGAATTTGCTCTATGCGATCGCAGAGAGCTGGCCGCGATCGCTTAAGTCTGAGGGAGCTAAGCATCGCATTAGTAGACAGGGTTCCGTGTCTACGTAGAGTAAATTTGAGGCGCGTGGATTTTGTAATTTACAATCACGACTGGTCTTCCACGATCGTGATTAAGGGAAAAGCTGGGCAAAACATAAAATTTCAAAATGAGGGTTTAGCCATTTTTGAGAAAGTTTTAGCTTGGGAGCTCAGATTTGAGCGAGATTTTGAGGGATTTTTAAAGATATTGATTGGGTAACGATTCCTAACTCCTTTTTCTTGTAAACCATTAATCTAATCATAAATTCATCCTTTAATTTCGAAAATTGTATGAAAAATTGGGGAAAGTTCTTAGACCAAGAATTTGAGTTTTGAATGGGGATTTTCATTTGTTTGGGATAATTTTGGTACGGTTAGACTCGTGAGGGTATGAGGATTCTAAAACTGTAAATTTTACCCGATTTCGAGATGTGGGCCCGAGGGTCATTTTGGTTATTTTACCTAATTTCACGTATTAGTTTAGAATTTAATTGTAGAACTAGTTATTTGAAGTGTTATTTATATCATGAAATTGAATTGAACAGATTTAGGCTATTTGGAGTGGAATACTCATGGAAAGAGTGTGGTTTCAGGTTGATTTGAGATTGTTCGAAGTAATGGCTTGCCTAACCTTGTGTGAGGGACTTTCCCTTAGGATTTGGTATTGTGATAGAAATGTCTCGTACGTGAGGTGACGAGCGCGTACTTGTGCTAGTTGCTGGAAAAAAAATCCATTATTAAGTAATTAAAATTGTGCCTCCTTTTCTTTTTGTCATTACTATTTGAAATTGAAGCTTGTTGTTAGCTTAGGAAAAGCTAGTCTAAATGACTTAACTGCCTATTTTCTCAGATTGCCTTATTTGAATTATGTTTAGCACGCTAGGTTAGAAATACCCCTTGATATGAAGTTGACAATTTATGACTATTCAACCGAGGCGTCTTCTAGGATACCGTCCTGTAGTCCCAATTACAACCATCCAATGGATCTCCTGGGATACCATCATGTAGTCCATCATACATATCCAAAGGATCTCCCGAAATCGTATCCCGTTGTCCAACAATTAGTGCACGAAGAGCTAATGGAATCCCGATCCGTAGTCCCCAAATATAAATACTTAGTATGGGGGAATCCACCGGGTGCATTCCCGTAGTTCCTTGGAACTGTGTAGGGGGATCTACCTGATCCCACATTTATAGTCCCAAACAAACAATCAAGGGGGATCTACCGGAATCCGACATCCGTAATCCAAAATAAACACACACCAGCAACACCAATCTTTGTATTGAGCTGTATTTCTTTCCCGTGATTTATTTTGTCTCTATTCTAGTTGTTATTTCTTTCCCGTGATTTATTTTGTCTCCATTCTAGTTGTTGTTGTTCTTTCAGTTCTATGTTACTTCTTACTGGTGCACTTATTTATATATTTTATTCCAAACTCTTAACCCTTATATCTTATTTAATGTCAGTAGGGCCCTGACCTTTCTCGTCATTACCCGACCGAGGTTAGGCTTGGCAAGTACTGAGTATCGCTATGGTATACTCATGCTCTTTGTGCGCATATTTTCATATGCAGATCCAGGTACTTCTTCCCGGTCTTATCACCCCTAAGGCGAGGCGATTTCCCTAGTGACTTTGAGGTATATCTGCCACATTCGCAGGCCGAGGAGGCTCTTCCTATTCCTATTTTTTAGTATTTAGCCCTTTTGTATTTTCTGTTCTTGTTAGACATTTCAGAGTTAGAGCTATGTAGTATTTCTTAGCTTGTGATTCATAGGTTTTCAGGTCTTAGATTTATGTATTGGTATTGAGAGTTAAATGTGGTGTATGCCGAGCGGCACATTAAAACACTATTATTACTTTATTTATGTTTTAAATTGTTTTACTTCGGCAAATTTTGGTTTTCTTCTGCAGTTTAGGCTTACCGAGTCATATAGAGTAGTTGTCGTCACAATGGTTCATGGAGGGTAAACCGGGCTCGTGACAAGCTGGAATCAGAGCTTTAGGTTCATAGGAGTCATGGATTACAAGCTGGTTTATTAGAGTCTTGCTGATCGGTATGGGGACGTCTGTACTTATCTACGAGAGGCAATGTAAATGTTAGGTAAAATTTCACTTCATTTGATTTCCCCGTCGTGCGATATTTTGACATCACATTCCAAAAATTCTGTCTTTCATTGTCTCACAGATGGTGAGGCTACCAGAGATGATCAGACACCCGCGTCCCCTACGAGAGCCGTCGGAGGTGGGGGCTAGGGTAGAGGCCGAGAACGTGCACGTGGTGCAGCCATAGCTTAGGAATCAGATACGCCTACTTCTACCACTACTCCAGCACTTCAGGAGACATTAGTACAATTCCTGAGCATGTTTGGTACATTAGTTCATGCGGGGTTGATTCAGGTAGTACCAACTACTTTGCAGAATGTACATTAGTTCATGCGGGGTTGATTCAGGTAGTACCAACTACTTTGCAGATGGGGGAGGGAGTCTGATTCAGGTAGTACCAACTACTTCGCAGATGGGGGAGGGACCAGACTCCTTCAGACCCCACTCCAGAGAAGTGAGTTCCTATTGGTCAGGTTCTAAATGTCATAGCGACACAACCTGTGGTTCCCATTCAGAGGGTGGTGAGGACCTCTCGCCGAGTAGAGGACATGTGGGTCTAGGAGAGAGAGAACAAACGAGATCAGGAGGAAGAGTACAGGGGAATGAGTAGATCTCGTAGACTGGGAAGACCCACTGGTCCTTATTTTGGAGGAAGAGTACGACATGGTAGAGGTTTTGTGGCAGTTTGTATCATCAATTTTACATAGTGTTTCAGGTGTTCAGGGGTCTTGGAGTACCCATACCGCATAGTTCCCGCTGCCATGTCATTCGCTAGGTTGCTTTGAGTGTGGTCATATACACCATGTGGTAAGGTATTTCCTAGACTTGGGAGGAGTGCACCTCCACAGACTTCTCGGCCACACCGCGCTCTGCAGAGTTCTCAGGCTATGATCACAGCACCTGTTGCTACCCCACCCGCTCAGCCAGCTAGAGGCGAAGGCCAGGTCTGATAGTTTGCCCTTCATGTATGTACCGAGGTTGTTACCTCTAATTCTGTTATCACAGGTATTATAATAGTTTGTCATAAAGATGCATTGGTTATATTCAATCCAGGCTCCACTTATTCTTATGTATCTTTTTATTTTGCTACACATTTGGGTGTATCTTGGGATTCTTTGAGTTCCACTGTTTATGTTTCTACTCTTGTTGGAGATTCTCTTATTGTGGACCGCGTTTATCGGTCGTCTTTGGTTACTCTTACTGGTTTTGAGACTAGATCCGATTTATTGTTGTTCAGCATGGTAGACATTGATATTATCTTGGGCATGGACTGCTTGTCACCCCGTTATGCTATTCTTAATTGTTATGCCAAGACCATGACGCAGGCTATGCCAGGTGTACCGTATGTTGAGTGGAGTGGTGCTTTAGATCACACTCCCAGTAGAGTTATTTCTTTTCTTAAAAGCTCATTGTATAGTTGAGAAGGGATGTGATGTGCATCTAGCATATGTGAGAGATGTCAGTATTGATACCCCTTTAGTTTATTTAGTTCTAGTAGTCCGAGACTTTTCCGATGTGTTCCAGCTAATCTTCCAGGTATGTCGCCTGATAGAGATATTGATTTTGGCATTGATTTGTTGTCGGGCACTCAGCCCATTTCTATTCCTCTATGTCGTACAAATCCTCCTGAGTTGAAGGAGTTGAAAGATCAGTTACAGGAATTGCTTGATAAGGGTTTTATTCGACCCAGTGTATCACATTGGGGTGCTCCTATCTTGTTTTTGTGTAAAAAAATGATGGCTCTATGCGTATGTGTATTGATTATCGCCAGTTGAACAAGGATATAGTGAAGAACCATTACCCTTTGCCTCATATTGATGATCTTTTCAACCAGCTTCAGGGTGTATGGGAGATTTCTAAGATTAACTTGTGCTCAAATTACTATCAGTTGAAGATTCGGGAGCCAAATATCCCGAAGACTGCTTTCAGGACTCAGTATGGTCATTACGAGAATCTTGTTATGTCATTTGGCCTGACCAATGCCCCAATAGCCTTTGAATTTGATACACCGAGTGTTCCGGCCGTATCTTGACTCGTTTGTCATTGTCTTTATTGATGATATTTTAGTGTATTGCTGGAGTCGGGAAGATCATAAGCAGCATCTGAGAACTATGCTTTAGACTTTGAGAGAGAAGAAGTTATATGCTACGTTCTCGAAAGGTGAGTTTTGGTTGGATTCAGTGGAATTCTTAGGCTACGTGGTATCGAGTGAGGGTATTCAGGTGGATCCGAAGAAGATAGAGGCCGTGTAGAGTTGGCCCAAACCATCCTCAGCTACAGAGATTCGCAGTTTCCTTGGCTTGATGGGCTACTACCGCTGTTTTATAGAGGGGTTTTCATTGATTGCAGCCCCTATGAACAAATTGACCCAGAATTTCTCCATTTTAGTGGATGGAAGAGTGTTAGGTGAGCTTTCAAAAGCTCAATACAACTTTGACTATAGCCCTAGTTTTGATATTGCCTACTGGTTCGGGGTCTTATATTTACAATTGTGATGGCTCGAGAATTAGCCTTGGAGTGGTATTGATGCACGACGGTAGGATGATTGCCTACGTGTCTAGACAGTTGAAGGTACGTGAAAATAATTATCATGTCCATGATCTTAAGTTAGTTGCTATTGTTCATGCCCTGAAGATTTGGTGCCACTATCTAGACGGTGTGCCTTGTGAGATTTATACTGATCATCGGAGATTACAACACCTGTTCAAGAAAAAGGATCTAATTTGCGTCAAAAGAGGTGGCTAGAGTTGCTGAAGGTTTATAATATCACTATTATGTATCACCCAGGCAAGACCAATATGGTGGCCGATGCTTTGAGTCGCCAGGTAGAGAGTTTAGGGAGTTTGGCTTATCTACCAGCATCAGAGATGCCTATGGCGATAGATGTTCAGGCCTTAGCCAACCAGTTTGTGAGATTGGATCTTCTGGATCCTAGTCGGGTTCTAGCTTGCGCGGTCTCTCGATATTCCTTATTTGATCATATTAGGGAGCGGCAGTATGGTGATCCTCTTTTGCTTGTCCTTAAGGACAAGGTTCAGCATGCTGATGCCAGAGATGTTGCCACTGGCGAGGATGGAGTACTGAGGATGCAGGGTCAGGTTTGTGTACCCAATATTGATGGGCTTTGGGAGCTGATTCTAGAGAAAGCCCACAGTTTGTGGTATTCCGTCCACCCGCGTGACGCGAATATGTACCAGGATTTTAGGCAACACTATTGGTGGAGACGAATAAAGAAAGATATAGTTGGGTTTGTAGCTTGGTGCCTCAACTGTCAGCAGGTGAAGTATGAGCACCAGAGACCGGGTGGTTTGCTTCAGCAGATAGAGATTCCAGAGTGGAAGTAGGAGCGGATTACCATGATATTTGTAGTTGGGCTCTTGCGGAATTTGAGAAAATTCTATGCTACTTGGGGGATTGTGGATCAACTGACCAACTCCTCTCACTTTATTCTTGTGTGTACTACTTATTCTTCAGAGCAGTTGGCGGAGACATATATCAGGGAGATTGTTCGTCTGCATGGTATTCCAGTTTCCATCATTTCGGATAGAGGTACTTACTTTACATCACAGTTCTGTAGGGCCGTTCAACATGAGTTGGGTACTCGAGTAGAGTAAAGTACATCAATTCACCCTCAGATGGATGAGCAGTCCGAGCGCACTATTCTAATTTTTGAGGATATGCTCCGTGCGTGTGTGATTGATTTTGAAGGGTCTTGGGATTAGTTCTTGCCATTGGAGGAGTTTGCATACAACAACAATTATCAGTTCAGCATTCATATGGCACCATATGAGGCCTTATATGGCAGGCGGTATAGACCTCCGACGGGTTGATCTGAGCCGGGTGAGGCTAGATATTTGGGCATAGACTTAGTTTAGGATGCTTTGGAGAAGGTTAAGGTGATTTAGGATAGACTTCATACAGCCTAGTCCGGACAGAAGATCTATGCGGACCGGAAGGTTTGTGATGTTTCATATATGGTGGAGAGCGAGTTCTGCTTCGGTTTCACCTATGAAGGGCGTTATGAGATTTGGGAAGAAAGGGAAGCTAAGTCCGAGGTTTATCGACCCTTTTGAGATATTGAGGAGAGTTGGGAGCTTGCTTATGAGATCTCCTTACCTACCAGCTTGGCAGGAGTTCATCCAGTTTTTCATGTTTCGATGTCAGAAGGTATCACGGTGATCCGTCGCACATGTTAGACTTTTTGTTCAGTCCAGTTGCACAAGGATATATCCTATGTTGAGGAGCCAGTGGCAATATCATACAAGTAATGTTGAGGTCAAAGAATATTGCATCGGTGAAGGTTCAGTGGTAGGGTCAGCCGGTTGAGGAGGCAACCTGGGAGATCGAGCAGGATATGCACAGCCGTTACCCTCATCTTTTCACTACTTCAAGTATGTCCTTATGCTTGTTTGGGGATGAATAAATGTTTAAGTGTAGGAGGATGTGACGACTCGGCTGTTCGTCTTAAGAATCAACGCCTCGATCCTATATTACTGCTTCCCCTAAGTTTATTTCTACTATTTTGATTTGTCGGGATGTTTGGTTTTAATTTTCAAAGAGTTTTAGGACACTTAGTCCCTAAATGAGAGATTAAGTGTTTGGAAAGTTGACTATAGTCGGAATAGTGTGAAGACGGTCTTAATGGAAATTTGATGGTTCTGTTAACTCTGTTGGGTGATTTCAGGCTTAGGGGCGTGTTTGGATTGTGTTTTGGAGGTCCGTAAAAAATTTAGGCTTGACATACTGAAAGTTAAATTTTTGAGGTTTCCGGTTCGATAGTGAGATTTCGATCCGAGGGTCACAATGGAATTTTGAGAGTTATAGTAGTTTCATTGTGTCATTTGGGATGTGTGTGCAATTTCAGGTCATTCAGATGAAGTTTGATAGAATTTTTGATCGAAATTCTGTTTTCAGAGTTTTTGGAATTCTTTATCTTGAGTTCGAGGAAAAATAGGTGTTTTGATATTGTTTTGAGCGTTCCCAAGGTTGGAACAAGTTTGAATGAAATTATAGGATATGTTGGCAGGTTTGGTTGAGGTCCTCGTCTCCTCGGGTGTGTTTTAGGTGCTCAAACGGGCACTTTTGGCCTTTGGGAGGTTGCACAATTGCTGGTATTTCATTGCGATCGCGTGAGATTTCCTGCGATCGCATAGAGTAATCTGAGACCATGCACTTGTTGTTACCTGCGATCGCAGAGGAAGGAGCGCGATCACATATAGTGAGATTGTTGGGCATTGAGTTTGCATGACGAACATTGCGTTTGCGTAGAAGGATTTAGTGTGGTAGTGAATGATAGAATTTGCTCTATGCGATTGTATAGAGCTGGTCGCGATCGTGTAAGTTTGAGGGAGCTAAACATTGCTTTTGCGGATGGGGTTTCGCTTTCACATAGATTAAATCTGAGGCACGTGGGTTTTGTTCTTTGAGATTGCTGGTCTTCCGCGATCGCAATTAAGGGAAAAGCTATGCAGAATATAAAATTTCAAAATGAAGGTTTAGCCATTTTTTAGAAACTTAAGCTTGGGAGCTTGGATTTGAACGAGATTTTGAGGGATTTTTAGAGATAACGATTGGGTAGCGATTACTAACTCCTTTTTTCTTGCAACCCATTAATCTAAACATGAATTAATCTTTTAATTTCGGAAATTGTATGAAAAATTGATGAAAAGTTCTTAGACCAAGAATTCGAGTTTTGAATAGGGATTTGTCACTGGATTGGGATAATTTTGGTATGGTTAGACTCATGAGGGTATGAGAATTCTGAAAATATAAATTTTACCTGATTATGAGACGTGGGCTCGAGGGGTATTTTTTGTTATTTTACCTAATTTCACGTATTGGCTTAGAATTTAATTATAGAATCAGTTACTTGAAGTGTTATTTACATTATGAAATTGAATTGAATAGATTTGGGCCATTTAGAGTCGAATACTCATGGTAAAAGCATGGTTTCGGGTTGGTTTGAGCTTTTTCGAGGTAAGTTGCTTGCCTAATCGTGTGTGGGAGACTTTCCCTTACGATTTGGTATTCTGTTATTTGAAATGCCTTGTACATGAGGTGAGTAGCGCGTACTTGTGCTAATTGCTGAAAAAAAATCTATTTTCATTAAGTAATTAAAATCGTGTTTCCTTTTCTTTTTGTCAATACAACTTGAAATTTAAGCTTGTTGTTAGCTTAGGAAAAGCACGTCTAAATGACTTAACTGCCTATTTGCTCAAATTGCCTTATTTGAATTATGTGCAGCATGCTAGGTTAGAAATACCTATTTCCCCTTAATATGAAGTTGACAATTTATGACAATTCTTCGTGTAGCTGCTATGTGTTTATTTGGGACTATGAATACAAGATTCTGGTAGATTCCCCCTGTTTGTTTATTTGGGACTACGGATGTGGAATTCCGGTAGATCCCCCTACATAGTTATATGAAACTACGGGAATGCACCCGGTAGATTCTCCTACTGTTGGATATTTATAATTGGAGACTACGGATTGGGATTTTTGTAGCTATCCGTGCACTGATTGTTGGACTACGGGACAGGATCCTGGGAGATCCTTCATATATATATATGATGGACTATGGGACGGTGTCCCGGAAGATCCACTGGATGGTTGTAATTGGGAATACAGGACGATATCCTGGAAGATGCCCCAGTTGTTATCTATGTGTTGAGCTGTATTTCTTTCCCGCGATTTATTTTGTCTCTGTTCTAGTTGTTTTTGTTCTTTCAGTTCTATGTTACTTCTTTACTGTTGCACTTATTTATACTGTTTTATTCCACACTCTTAAACGTTATATCTTATTTAATCTCAGTAGGACCCTAACCTTCCTCGTCACTACCCGACCAAGTTTAGGCTTGGCACTTATTGAGTATTGCTGTTGTGTACTCATGCCCTTTCTGCACATGGTTTTCATGTGCAGATCCAGGTACTTCTACCCAGTCCTATCACCTCTGAGGCGAGGAGACTGCCCTAACGGCTTTGAGGTATATCTATCGTGTCCGCAGCCGAGGAGTCTCTTTCTATTCCTGCTTTTTAGTACTTAGCCCTTCTATATTTCTATTCTTGTTAGATATTTCGGAGCTTGAGCTATGTAGTATTTCTTAGCTTGTGATTCGTGAGTTTCGGGGTCTTAGATTTATGTATTGGTATTGAAAGTTAAACGTGATGTATATCGAGCGGCACATTAAAACACTGTTACTATTGTTGATATCCAATTTTGTCTTGCTTCTCCTTTGATTAATTGTGAGGTTCTCCCTAGTCATTAATAATTTAATGCTCTATCCTTTTTATTTATTTGTTACCTTTATTACTACTATTATTATAGTTATATTATTGATTATTGATTATTGATTATTATTATTATTATTATTAATACTACTATTATTACGACGACTATTATTATTATTAGTATTATTATTACTATTTATTATTATTGTGTTATTAGCATGATTATTAATATTACCATTAATATAATTATTATTGAGTTAACTACTTACTTAAAAATATAATATTATGTATGCTCAAAATATATTTACCGAGTCCAAATTATTAAGATATGGGAGCCCATCAAACTAATTTGAAGAAGGGGAAGACTATCTCAATCCCTAAATTTCTACGCCCATCCTCTTCCTTCCTTCTTTGAACAAAATTCCAAACTCCTCCATCTCCAACCCAAAATTTATTCCACCATTTTCGTGCAAAAAAGAATACTTTTCTCATGCTCTCCCCTCTCCCCTCTTCTTTCTTTGTGCCTTTTTAATATCTACCTCTGTCACGAGATTTGGTTAGAGAAGGAGGCCAAAAAACCTTTTGAATCAGATTCTTCTGAGCTTTGACACTCAAACGGTCACAAATATTTAAATT
This sequence comes from Nicotiana benthamiana, assembly GCA_034376525.1. Classification (NCBI taxonomy): domain Eukaryota; kingdom Viridiplantae; phylum Streptophyta; class Magnoliopsida; order Solanales; family Solanaceae; genus Nicotiana; species Nicotiana benthamiana. The sequence goes on from CM067331.1 coordinate 107,041,538, forward strand.
TTTTGGTTGGCTCTAATTTCAAAATCCCATTCAATCTCTACCCCATAAACCCTAAGTTCCATCTATACATACTTCCCAAAAATCTTAGAAAAAAAGATCAAGCATGAACAGGGTAAAACCCAGGTTTGAATCACACCAAAAAAAAAATCTCTCTTGCTTCAATTTACATTCAAGTTCTAAATCTCAATTTATTAGTGGAAGAGTAGTGGATCTGAGACCTCAAAGCCTACAGTTTACTACCTAGCACAAGGTCGGTTCTTTATTTTTTATTTTTTTATCTTCTATACGAACATAATATGTATTTTTATTAGCTAATACATTAAGTAATATGTGTTTGATCATTATTGATCAATATTTTAGGAGAACTTATTTTGGAAATGTCCTGTTAGATATAGCTCGGTATATTATGTCATTAGAGGCTTAGTTTAAAATTACATTTTAGTTTATATCCATAACTATGTTTATAGATGAAAGAAAGTGCACATTCAGCATAGCATAAGGGACATGAAATATAAATCTAATCTACTGTTTTATTCGCATGAGTACTAAATAATGAAAGGATGTTTAATTTTAAATAATTGTTTATTTTTTGTAATTGAGCCATAAAAGAAAATCTAACTTTAGTCTTATTTTTGAAGTTTAAATATCAATACCTATAGGAAAACCTACATGTAGAAAGTTCATGTTTGAACATTTTAGAAGTTTTCGGCACCAATAATATTGAATCATCTGAAGTATATTCTCAGGTTTGATTGTCAAATCGTTCACTTGCAAACTGATATTTATGTAGTTCTATTGAAACAATAAATTATTTAGTTCTTTATTCAGAAACATGTTTTATGTTTTATATGCTCATGTTTTATTTGTGTGTTCAAAGAATATGCATGTAGCATCTTTATTATTTGTGGCAAGTTATACTCTATTGTGAGAAATCAATAACCCGCAGATTAAACTTTCCTTTTGCTGTCAACTTAACCATCAATTTCTATAATTCAAGTGCAAATGGAATGTTTGTCTCCTAAGTGTAAAATGTTAAGATATGACATAAGTTAAGTGAACTTCTATCTATTCTGTTTGAGTTGATACCATGAAGGAATCAATTTTACAATCTACTTTGAATTAATTAACGTGATCTTTTTACTATTTTACTTTAGCATTTGTGAATATATAGTTGAGAATTAAATTATCTCTTCTAATTTCTTTTTTTTTTCTTCCCTCTTTGTTTGCATGTACACTTTGGAGCAAAATATGGAGTCTTAATGCAAGACTCCCGCTATACTCAGAGTATAGAGCCATCACATTACGTGTCTTACCTAAACATATTGGATAACAAGAAAACAAACGAAACGCTTGGGGGCGCCTATGGCGTCCTTCTTTTATTTCTATCACTCTTAATGTTTTGTCATTTATTTGTTGTGTTTTTTTTCTTAATTTTGTGTTGGAATCTATTACTAACATAGAAGAAATAATTGAATCTTATTTAATCACCAATTTTTCACTAGGAATACAACGTCTATTTTAAGTACGGTTTACGTTAATAGATTAATGAAATTTTGCTATCTCAACGTTTTTTTTTGTTGAAAAAGAGTACTTAATTTTAGAGGTATCATTTGAAATTAGAAACGCTCTTGAAGTTCTGTTTTTAAACTTTCTTTAGCACCTATAAGTTTAAATTTAAAATTTATTCGCAGCAAATGGCTTTTTTTGTAACTTGTTCTCCAAAAGTTGATGTGGACGTTTTTCTAAACCAAAGTCAGATTCTTCTTAATAAAATTTTGATAGCTTTCATTCCTATCTTTTCAGCCAAAAGCAATTTATAAACACTTAGATATCTACATATTACACACATATATGTAATAGTGTTAATTTTTAGATAAATTAAGTTTGACCGATAACCGTAATTAACAGATTTTAAAGAGTGTCTAGCACCTTCTCTTTAAAATAATTAGAGCTCTTACCCATAATCTTAAATGTTAAGTAGGCCATAAAATTGAGTTAACATTAAGTATTATTTGCAACCGGTGTCCTAATTCACCATTAAAATAATTAGGTGGCGACTCTCTTTAAATTAAGTAAACCTCATAATCGCTAATATGTTGTACTCTAATTTGACCCGGTTTAAATGGGGTATAACAATCACTTTATTTCTGTTTTAAATTATTTTACTTCCGCAAATTTTGGTTTTCTTTCACAATTTAGGCTTACCTAATCGTAGAGACTAGATGCTATCACGATGGTTCATGGAGGACAAGCTGGGGTCGTGACAGTTGTTTCCTTCACCTTCCTGATACTGAAATATAGAATCCATAATGATATGAAAATATTGCGAGTCTCGACACCATCCAATGTAAATCTCAACTTCTAGCCATATACAAATCCTATAAATTCCAATTGCTACATATAAACCTTGAATCCATTAGAACCCTTTCGAGAGTCATTTACTTTGTTCATATCCCTCTTGTACCGCCCAAACGGGTCGAACAACCTATGCCTCATTAGAACAATAACCCCCCAAGAAGTAATCCACACCTATAAACAACCAAGTAAATTCCTACATCACGCATACTGCATCCCTCATGAATAACCTCTCAATCACTCTATGATTCACATATACCCATAGAGTGTAATACAACCCATATACATAAATTTCCTTACTCAAATCATCCTCGATCTCAACCTCTGCAAGTCATAACTAATTCACAAGTATACCTCAAATCGAAACCATTACCACATAATGCAATCAAATTGTTGATAGCACACTCCCATGCTTGGCTCAAAGGCATAGAACAAAATAGTCGATATCTTACAATACCATACTCTATTAGTTCCATATTCCGTGCTGAAATTTAACTAAATCCTTCATAAGCTCATGTAACACAAACAATATAGTACCTCAAATCTTCCGCAACTCTTGCATTCACTCTTGTAACAGTCAACTTCCACAAGCGATCTAAACTCAAATTGCACACATATAAATCTCTGGTAAAAGAGAACTCTATACAAAACAACATACGGATCACACAACCTCAGGACACCCCCAGGAGATAACCCACATACCTTGCCTTAAACTAACATCTCTTTATACTTTTCCACAACCACACCTACTACATAATCACTTAATCTTCTTGATTCTGAACTCATCAACAAGACAGAAGAATCTAATTCTCTCCATAATTATCTAACATGAAAGATCCTTCAGCAGACTCATATCCCGAGACTGTACGTCAAATCAAGACACAAATCAAGCACCCAATTTACACCCCAATCAAACACTTTTCGTCACATTCAAACAATCTGAACACTTCCCGCAGACACATCATACTTGTTATATAGCCTTCTAAACACTCATCGAACCACAAATTCCACTAATAATGACACTACCGGACTTATGAGTCCAAAAATGCATGCTCACACAAGTGAAACCTCCGTGCTCCAGCTGCATTTAAAACCCGACTTCAAGTCCTCCAGACTGGCCCAACATCAGCACACAGAAATCACATCTCGCACCTCATCCATGGAATCATGAGCCGTCGATGCAGAGTTGATATCGAGGGTTCACATGCGCATACGAATGCGTGGAAGGAATTCAAAGAGTTATGCTTCAAGCTAAATGAATACCGTAGGATAAAGAAAGAAAGATGGGAAGTTTATCCTAAATGCCCTATAGCTTCTCGAAGATAGATATGGACGTCATCATGCCGCTCTGCAAGACTCTACTAGACACCTGCTCATGACTTGTAGAACCTATGAACCTAGAGCTCTGATACTGACTTGTCATGACCCAAAATCCAGCTACTCGTTGTCACACCTCCTTTTTACCACACCCGAAAGGGGATATAGGGGAGTTTTTTCAATTAAAGTGATAATCGAAACATGATTATTTTAATTAGAAGTCAGAAGCGCCACTTGGGATAATTTATGGTGTCCCAAGTCACCGATTACAGTCCACAAAATACAAAAATCCGGATAAAGAATTCTCTTAACCCGGGAGAAGGTGTTAGGTATTCTCAAGTTCCGTAGTTTTAGCATGGTCGCTCAACTATTATTATTGGCCTAATTATCTAATTTAATACATATTTAAAACCTATGTGCATTCTTAGCCTTCTACCATTTCTAATTAATTATTTAACCACTTTTAGGATTCATGAAAATTATTTGAACGAGTCACGATTGTCTTGTACTCGTTTGTTTTTTGTACACATTGCGAATCTTGCCACGGGAACTGTACCCGCGATCTATAGCATATTAATTTATTAGCATTACTAGTTGTTATGGCCGAGTCACATAAATGGACCCCGTGTTTGAAAAATTACGTATCATAACTACGTTAAGGGAACCGTATTCGTAGCTATGATAATTACTTACGCGCCGAAAAGTTTACCTACCCACGCGACGACGGCCTACCATACTACTAGCGGTCCAATTAACAAGAGTAAGAATAAAGAAATTGACATGTAACCCTTAGTCCAATTCCTTTTTTAATTTCAGCACACATTGAAATTATTATTTCAGCACAAGCTAGTTCGTAAGTAATTTATTTCATATTCAGTTCTCAATATTTGACTTCCAAATTCGTTGAGTTCCGAGTAAGACAAATGCAACACAATTAAGAAATCAACGAAACTTGCTCAAGTAGTGACAAATTATTCATTCAATTTAGCTCAATCAACAGTCAAACATCAAAGTATTTACTAAATCATGCCAAATAAGGCATCACATATATATGAGATCAAAGGAACAACAGATAAGGAAAGGAGATGGACCTTTATTGCTGCTTATTCCTCAACGTGTATAACTAATGAAAATCTCCAATGCAACAATTCACTAACAAACTAAAGACCTGAACCTTGAACCGGAAACGGAGCATCGAACGAAAACTCTTACGAACTCGAAGTCGACGGCAATTGGACCCAACTTTAGTGACGAGAACCACGACCAAACAGTTGCTCGTACTTGAACGGTTTGAGGGCTATTTCTGAGGTGTCGCTTTATAGAGGTTCGATATGGAGAGATGGGGAGAAGCTAGGCCATAGCTGCTGATTTTGGCTGAGCTCGCCGGCGATGGAGGCGCAGCAAAAAAAACGATAAAGAGAGAAGGCTTTATAGAGTGACGATGGGGAAGGGTCTCTCTAGCGCGTTTGTTTTTATTCTTAGTTCAGAGAAGAAGATGAAGTTCGGCTGCTTATGGTTTTGAGGTGAAGAGGAGTTTTATCGTTTCTGGAGAAGAAGAACGGCGGGAAGCGTCTCTTTTGCTGTTCAGCGGCTGAAGAGGAGTTCTTCTTGTGTTGTCTTCGGTGAGGAAGATGAAGGGTCTCATCTAGAGTTTATGCTGTTAAGTTTCCATGAAGAAGAAGAGAGCTCCATGTTCATGGAAAACAGCTCCAACTCCGTTAAAGAAGACGACAAGGGGGGGGGGGGGGGTCGTGTGTTTATGGCTGCTGCTGCAGCTTCTCCATCTCTGGCGTTCTTCTTGTCCAGGTCCTATGTCTAGTTTGTATTGTAGGGTTTTTTTAGTTGAGAAGTATGAGCCTAGGAATTATAGGCTTGAGAATTATGGGCTAAGTTCGAAAATTAGGCTTAAAAAATCGCTTGAGCCCAAATTTTATTCTTTCTCCTTGAACAAGAATAAACTACTACTTTATTTACTAGTTAATCCTACTTAAATAAAATAACTATTAAAATAAACCTATTTTTTTGGTATCTTTCAAATATCATATTAAAAGATAAAAATAGAATTAGATTAGGATTATTGCAAAAAATTAAAATAATATTCCTAAAAACAAAGTGGAACTATTTTTGTATATTATTATTTTTGAATTTTGTGTAAAGTAGAGAAAATAAAAGTAACAAGATAAAATGTTAATTTAGCTAAATAAAAAAAATATTTTTGTAATTTTCACTTTTTTGATAAAAGAAAGTAAAATAGTCGAAACTAATTGAAATATTGATATTAGGCCTAAACTAAATATTTTACGCTAAAATGGGTAAAATTTCGGGGAGGGTCAAAAATCATATATCTACAGTCGTAATGATACCTAATCCAACCCTCTAGGTAAGCCAATTAACAACTATTCAATTTAATAAGACTTATTAATAGAAGAAATGATAATACAACTGCTTAATACAAGAATCTTCCCAAGGAGCGGTAGTACAAATCACGGGCTTCTAAGATTATTACAAAGTTGCTATGGAATAAATACATTGTCTGTACGAAAAGTACATAAACATATTTATATATTCTAAGGCTACCATCAACAAGAGATAGATGTGACTGGAATTCAGGTACGACTTCCGATCTAGCTCCTACCATATGCAGCAACATCAACATCCAACATCTGCATGCGAGGTGCAAAGGTGTAGTATGAGTACAACCAACCCTATTTATTCAATAAATAACGAACCTAACCTTAGGTTGAAAGTAGTGACGAGCTAGAACAAAGGTCGGGTCCAACACCAATAGCCAACAACAGTTCATAACAATATAGTGCAAGTAATAAAAGAAGTGTCTCAGAAATAGAATGCTCAGCTCGTTCACAGTTCCAGAAATAGGCATGCTTTCAAGAATTTCAGTGAAAATCCAAATCTTTTACCGAAATTACCAAGAAAATATGAATAAGCTTGAAAACTATGATTTTTCCAAAAATCTTTTCAACAATAAATAAGATGTTTCATTTCCAGAAAGCATGAGAAAGATACATCTATATACCTACATGTCAAGATACACATAAAATCATAAATGTCACCAAAATCGGTTAGCAGAAGGAAATGCATCTTTATGCATATATATCAAGTACGCATGTCAAATACAATGCATCTTTATGCATGTATCTCAAGTACACATGTCAAATAAATGCATCTCAGTGATAAACTCATGTACTCACACTCTCAGAGTACTCAACCTCACTGTCTAGCATCTCTATCACAATGCTCAATACTCAGCACACTCAATCACTCAGTATTGTACAATACCTGTTACGGCGTGCAACCCGATCCACATATATCCCTAAGGCCCGTTGCAGCATACAACTCGATCCACATATAAGGTTCATTACGTGTGCAACTTGATCCACATATATATAGCCATAAGGCTCGTTGCAGCGTGTAAGCCAATATATATATATATATATATATATATATATATATATATATATATATATATATATATATATATATATATATATATATATATATATATATATATATATTCAAAATCAACTGCGCTCAGTAGGGCTGTGTGTAGACTTCGGAGGGAATCCTTCAGCCCAAGCGCTATCATGAATAAGTAAAACCCGTTACGGCGTGCAACCCTATCCTATAAGTACCTCTCATATTTAGGCCCTCGGCCTCACTCAGTCATCAATCTCTCCGGTCTCTCTCTCATGGGCGCACAATATCATGAAACTAGCCCGAAAATAATGACATGATGTATCAATAAATAATAACAAAGATTGAGATATGATATGTAATGAATGAATATGACTGAGTACAAAATTTTAATGCATTCAATAGGTTAACAATAAAAAACGACCACTATGGGTCCCAACAACACCAACATATAGCCTAAACATGATTTCTAGCATGATTAAAAGCTTAATTACTTTCGTACGTAGAGATTTATGGATATAGATAAGATCAGGTAACTACACAGTACCACCGAAATAACAGAGTCATAACTTATGCGGTGCATTTACACACTGCCGTCACCTAGCATGTGCGTCACCTCAGCACCAAAAACATAACACATAATTTGGGGTTTCATACCCTTAGTACCAAGTTTAGAAGTGTTACTTACCTTGAACAAGCAAATTCCAATACCGAGCAAAACCAAGGCGTGCTCCAAAAATGTTGAATTTTTAGTCAAAAGCCCAAAATCGTCCAAAAAGTCCAACCCGGTCCCGCATCTCAGAACCTGATAAAACACACAAAATCCGACAACCCATTCAGTTACGAGTCCAATCATACTAGTTTCACTCAAATCCGACTCTAGATATTAAATATTAAAAAAATTCTCTTTATAAAACTTTAGGCTAAAACCCCTAATTGCTCTTTAAAAATAATTAACTAATTGCTAAAAGTGAAGATAGATTCATGAAATAAAATTAAACCCAAGTGTAGAATACTTACCCCAATCTTTGTTATGAAAATTTCTCCAAAAATTTCCTCAATCCCAGTCCCATATCTCAAAATATGATGAAAGAACCAAAACCTCGATTACATAGCTTCTGCCCAATATTTTCTCATATGCGGCTAAAATGTCACATCAGTGACCTTCACTTCTGCGGATCAAATTTTCGTTTGCAAAGAAATCCCTGAATATCCATCACTTCTTTTGAGACTACGCTCTTGGGCTCAATAATCCGTATCTGTGATTGCATAGGTGTGCCCGAGCACCCGCATTAGCGATCCTTACGCCAAGCTCCCCTTCACACTTCTGCGATGACACTACTGCTTTTGCGGCTCCATACATGCACCCATTACTTCGCAGGTGAGGTCACACCAGAACCAGTAGCCTCACTAATTCAACATGAAATGAAAATAATATGAACCTTATCCGAAACTCACCCGAGCCACTTGAGACCCCGTTTAATGTACTGACAAGTACTATAACATGACACATATCTACTCGGGGCCTCATATCACATCTAACAACATCGAAACGACGAATCAAAACTCAATTCGAATTTGATAAACTTTGCACTTTTCAACTTCTAAAACTCATGCCGAAACATAGCAAATAAATCTGAAATAAACCCAAATTATGCACAGAAGTCCCAAATGATATAATGAAGCTATTCCAACTCCTCGAACCAAAATCCAAACCCGAAATCCACAAGGTCAACCCTCGGTCAAACTTTTGAACTTTCCAAACCTTCAGATTTTCATGTTTTTGCCAATTTGTGCCGAAACCTTCTAGAAACATCTAGATGCAAATTAGGGCATACGCCTAAGTCTAAAATTACCACCTCGGCCTAAAAAAACCATTAGAACTTCATTCCAGGGTCAAATTCACAAAAGTCAAAATTGGTCAATTCTTCCAATTTAAAGCTTAAATAATGAATTTCACTCTTTCAAATCGATTCCGAATAACTTGAAACTAAAACCGACGATTTACATAAGTAATAATACATCATATGGAGCTACTCATGCCCGTAAACTATCAGCGAAGTATGCAAACGCTCAAAATAAACGACTGGGTTGTTACCAAAAATTACCCGAATTTTCTTCTGGGTTGAAGTACACAAGTATTGGTGTAGTAGAATCACATGCCATGGTAAATAAAATATTTACTACTTCTAATGATTTTTTCATTTGGCATGACTAGTTGGTCCATCCCGATTCTAATATGATGTGCAGAATAATAGAGAATTCAAATGAGCACACACTAAAGAAATAGAAGATTCTTCACTTAAGGAATTCTCTTGTGTTGCTTGTTCAAGGAAAATTGGTTATTAAACCATCAATAAGTAAAGTTAGTATTGAATCCCCTGCAATTCTGGAACGTATAGAGGGTGATATATGTGGGCTCATACACCCACTATGTGGACCGTTTAAATATTATAAGGTCTTGATAGATGCATCTACAAGATGGTCACATGTGTACTTATTGTTATCTCATAATATGCAATTAAGACATCTTGATAATGTTGGTGAATTTATATATCAGGACTTTAATGGTTATTGTTTGTCCACTAGAATAAAAGTTGAGCATCCGGTTGCTCATGCTCATACCCAAAATGGTCTAGTCCCTTTTCATTAGTGGTAACCATAGTTTGAGCAAATCCAAATTTTATATTGAAATCCATTTTCTTTTTTTGGATCTTTGCTTTGGATTTACGTATTACAGATTGGATTTTGTGAAAATAGTACGGCCTGGACAATTTTCGAACTGGTAATTGAAAAATAACTAGTATTTATAAAGTCATTGAAAAATAACCACTATTTTACTGCAATACAGAAAGTTCCAGCATAATATACTAGAGAATAGTGCACCTTTTTATGAACTTTCAGTATATTATGCTGGAACTCCAGCACATGAAAAATTCCAGCATAATATACTAGATATTGGAGCACCTGTGTTTGAACTTTCCACATATTATGTTGGACTAATATATTATGTTGGAACTCCAGTATATTATGCTGGAAGTTCACATGTAAAAAGTTCGAACTCCAGTATATTATACTGGAATATTTTCTGGATTTTGAACAACGTTTTCGTTCAAATTTCTTTTTACGTGAAAAGTGGCTAAATTTCATTTATTTTTGAAACTGTGGCTATTTTTTAATTGCTACACGTAAATCTGGCTAATTTTGAATTTCATCTTTGGATTTTGGATTTAATTTTAAAATTTTTTGAATTTCCGATAGGAAATTTAATTTGATACTTTGAATTTTTGGATATCTTAAAATTAAATTTTTTATACTTTATATTTAGTCCATTATCCATATTCCAACAGTAATAAATTCAATACCCTACCCATTAGATATTATCTTATATATTTAATATTAATTACTAAGTTAATGTTAGAATATTTTCTATTTGGATAGGGTTTAATAATGCATCGGTCGTACTAATATCTCTGTTACATTTTCTTGATCATAATTTCATTACTAAATTCTTTATTTGGATAATTATGGTGAGAATGAGTAACTTTTCAAGTAATTAATATGATTAATTTATTTGGATATTTATTTTTATAAAAAGAAGAGACATCTCAACTTATAAGCTCAAAATCGAATATTCATAACAGTTAGCTTTTAATCGGGAGCCAAATATTTCTCTTTTTGAATTTTTTTGAATTTGCGATATACATTCCAACTGCTCCATTACAACGTACAAATATGGGTTCCCAAGGAAGGTTGGGAATATATATGTTTTATGAATCTCCGTGTATTATTACATATCTGGATCCTATGACATGAGATTATTTTATAACCAAATTTGCTGATTGTTATTTTGATAAATCGGTCTTTTCAACATTAGGGGGAGAAAATAAACAACTGAAAAAAGAGATAGATTGGAATCCATTATCTCTATCTCATTTAGATCCTCGTACAAATCAATGTGAACAAGAAGTTCAAAAGATTCTTTATTTAATTTTTTTTTTGCAAATCAACTGCCAAATACATTTACTAACCTTTCAAAAGTAACTAAATCGCATATTCCAGTTATAAATTCTCAATACGAGTTGATGTCACAATCGGAAAAAATGATAGTGCAGATGAGATTACGTCATACCTTAAATGTGGTAGACCTATTGGTTCCAACAATAAGAATCCTCAAAAAGGAAAAGAGCAAATGATCAATTTGATCAAAGTGTGGAGGCAATTGCTCAAGAAGAGCATCAAGACATAACAATTGATAAGACTTTATGTCACGATCCAATTCCCAAAAGGCTGTGATGCCGCCTAACATCGCCGTTAGGTAAGACAACAATGAACTATAAACTTAGTTACTTTTGAAATAATGGGTTTTATCTAATAAATAAAATTAAGTACAGAAAGTCATACATATATAAAGTGTTAATGAAACATGAAACAAAATGATGATAATATAAGGTACAACCATGATCGTCTATTAGGACTTCCCAAAACACAGTGTCATAAGTGCACGAGCAATCTAGTAGAATATACAACCCATTATAACTACTCTCTGGAACAAAATAGACAGAAATAGTAAATGCAACAAGAAGGAAACTCCAGGTGTTGTAGATCAGAACATGGAGAATGGATCACCAGTAAGTCTCCGGATAACGGGGATATGCGCCCGAATAGCCACCAGATGTACTTGCCTCAGTACCTGGACAATTAGTGTAGAGGTGTAGCATGAGTACATAAAGCAATGCCTACCTAGTAAATAATCTAGTCTAACCTCGAAGAAGTACTAACGATGAGACAACATCGACGCTTACTAGTGGCCAATAAATAAAGAACAAGAATTATTAATAGGCATAAAATACAAAAAAAAAGAAAAGAAACGGTAAATACACGATCCTATAAAATAATGACAGTTTAAAATCCCCAAATATCATGTGCTACCTCAATAAATAAGAACCATCAAGTAAGTATCAAATCTCAAGTCAAGAAGGAAATATCATGTATATTCTAACTCCTAGCAATATTATGCATGGGTTATGCCAAAGTCGTACGGTCCGATCTATAATATTCGTGTACATACACTACCTAGGTCGCACGACCTGATCCATAGATCCATCTCAAATGTATTACTGAGTGCGTACGACCCGATCCATAGGAATAGGAAACTCTTAGAACTATGTCAAACAGCTACAACACAAGGATGGAAACATAAAAAAAGCATAGTATTTACTAGAAATCAAGTATTTCGCCAAAACTCAAGGTTATGAAGCTCAGCCCAACATAATCCCTAATCGAAGTTCCATTATAAATTTAAGTAATTAAACTGACAAGTTGAGTTCACATAATACAAATACTGTATGATAAAGTCCTAGGTCTACCCGGACATAAACATGCTTTTAGCTATGTACAGACTCTCTTCACCTTGTGCGTAGTAGCACCCATAACTAGTAGAAAATAATTCAAGCACCTACTGGGATAATTCCCTCTTATAAAATTAGGCAAGAGACCTACCTTTGCTTTCAAGTCCTCTATTGTGCCTCAATACCTGAACAAATTAGTGCAGAGGTGTAGCATGAGTACATAAATCAACGCCTTCCTAGTAAGTATCTAGTCTAACCTCAAAGAAGTAGTGATGAGGGGACGATATCGGCACTTACTAGTGGCCAATAAATAAAGAACAAGAATTTTAAATAGGCATGAAATACAACAAAAATAATGGAATAAGAAACGATAAATACACGATCATATAACATATTGACAGTTTAAAATCCCCAAATACCGTGTGCTACCTCTATAAACAAGAACCATCAAGTAAATATCAAATCTAAAGCCAAGAAGGAAATATCATGTATATTCTGACTCTTAGTGATATTATGCATGGGTTATACCGAGGTCGTACTTCCCGATCCGTAATATTCGTGTACATACACTACCGAGGTCATACGACCTGATCAATAGATCCATCTCAAGTATACTGCCGAGGCGTACGGCCTGATCCACATGAATAGATAAACTCTTTGGACTAGGGGTTGAAGAGCTACAACACAAGGATGGGCACATAAAGAAAACATAATATTTACTAATAATCAAGTATTCCGCCAAAACTCAAGGTAATGAAGCTCGGGCTAATATGATCCCTAATCGAATTTCAATTAGAAATTTAAGTGACTGAACTGACAAGTTGAGTTCAAATAATACAAATACTGCATGATAAAGTCCTAAGTCTACCCATACATAAACATGCTTTTAGCTACGTACAGATTCTCATCACCCCATGCATACGTAGCACCAACAACTAGTAGCAAATAATAATTCAAGCACCTATGAGGATAGTTGCCTCTTATAAAATTAGGCAAGAGACTTACCTTTACTCCCAAGTTCTCTATTCAGCCCCCACACCACACTAGTACCCTCAAAATAATGCCGAGCAACCCGAAACTAGTCAAAAGTCGTACAAACTAATCAATATATACGCAAAAGTTTATAATTCATCTATTATAGTAATTTTCCAACACAGTTCAGAAAGTTACTAAAAGTCACCCGAGGCCCACGTGCCCGAATTCCAAAACTTTTGTATATAAATATTACCCATGAACTTACGAATTTATACTCCATCCCATAATCAATTTCGTGGTCTAATTCCATTTTTATAAAACCCTAAAATTTTAAACATAACCCCATGATATTTACAATTTCCATGTTAAAATCTACCCATAAACTATGTATTCTACTCACATTGAGTATAAATCTCTTACCTTCAAATTCTAGATAAAAAGTCCCTCTCCAAAAGCTCCAAAATCACCCTAGCAAGATGTAAAAAATGAGAAAATGAGCCTAATCTCGACTTTTTAAAAAGTTTCTGCTCAGTGACTCCTTCGCAATCGCGAAGGCAAAATACTCCAATGACCTAGAAATCCCCTACTCGAACGCGGCCAGGTCCTTGTGATCGCGAATGCTAGCGATCAATGCTTCATGAACGCGACCCTCTGTTTGTGAACGCTAAGGGAAATGACATGTTGAACCCCAGTCCTAGTTCCTTCTATGCGAACACGAGACGTCCATTGTGAGCGCGAAGGCCACTTGTCTCAAGCTTTGTGAACGTGAAGTATACAAATGTCTCATCCCCAAATCCTTCATTGCGAATGTAGGAGACTCTTTGTGTTCGGGAAGAAAGAAAGCAGTACCAATAAAATCTGCCAATTTGACTTAGCTTTGGGTGGTCTGAAACACACTCAAGTCAATCGGGACCTCGTCCAAATGCACCAAAAAGTTCATGAACATAATCCGGTCCTTCTCAAAGTCTCATAACACATAAAACAATATCGAAATTAAGAATCGCACCCTCAACCAAACAAAATAACTTTTGAACTTTAAACTTCTTCAACTAGCTCTAAACACGATGAATCATACTTACACAGCTCGAAATAACGCCAAATTTTATGCACAAGTCACAAATCACAATATGAACCTATTACTAGGCTCAGAATCCCAAACGGATATTAATAACACGAAAGTCTACTTAAATTAAATTTAGAAATCTCTAAAACCTTCAAGGCACCAACTTTCAATTATAAGCGCATGTTTCCACATCACCGAAACTTGATCCGATGACACACCTATGTCCAAAATCATCTTACGAATCTATTGGAACCTTAAAATCCTGGTTCTGAGATTGTTTACTCAAAATGTTGACTCAAATCAAACTTGGCCACCTTAGACCACTATTAGGGAACTAAGTATTTCGAATTCAACCCGGACCCTTCCAAAACCAAATCAACTATCCCAAGTCATAAAACAATAAAAGCGCATACATGAAGTCTTAAATAGGGGAACAAGAATCTATAAAGCAAAGTGACTTGTCGGGTCATTACATTCTCCACCTCTTAAAGAAATATTTGTCCTCAAACGGGTCTTGAATCATAGCTAGAGCACTGAATAAGTATGGATATTTGCTCCACATGTCCTCCTCGATCTCCCAAGTCACATCTTTGGCTGGTTATCCCCTCCACTGGACCTTTACCATAAAATCTTCTTTGATCTCAACTTGCGGACCTGCATGTCAATGATAGCAAGTGGATCCTCCTTATAGCCCAAGCTCTTATCTAGCTGAACTGTGTTGTAATCGAACACATGGGACCTGTCGGCATTGTTCTTCCGGTGTATAGGCATGTGTAACACGAGATGAACTCCCAATAGACTGGGAGGCAAAGCAAGCCATTATGCAACATCTCCAACTCTCTCCAGTACCTTAAATGGACCAATGAACCTCGGGCTTAGATTGCTCCTGTTTTCGAATCTCATGATACCCTTCATCGGGGAGACTTTAAAGTGAACCTTCTCGCCTACCATAAATCATAAATTACGCACTTCCTAATCCGCATAACTCTTTTGCTTGGAATGAGAAGTACGAAGTTTCTCCTGTATAAACTTTACCTTATCTAAGGTATCCTTTACTAAATCAATACCATATAACCTAGCCTCGCCGGGCTCAATCTAACCGATAGGGGAACAACATCGCCGACCATACAAGGCTTCTAATAGAGCTATATCGATGTTGGACTGGTAACTTGTGTTATAAGAAAAGTTGGCTAAAGGTATGAATCGATTCCACTACTAGTCTTCCCTCCGAAGTTAATCATACATGCTCTGAGCATGTCCTCTAGAATCTAAATTATTTGCTCCGATTGCCCATCGATCTGCAGATGAAAGGCCATGCTGAGCTCTACCTGGGTACCTAGATCACTTTGTATAGCTCTCCAAAAATGTGAAGGGAAATGAGGGCCTCTATTTCAAATGATGAAAAGAGGCACGCCGTGCAACCAGACAATCTCTTGAATGTAAATTTGGGATAACCTCTATGAAGTATATGTAGTCACCACTGAAATAAGGTGTAAAGACTTGGTCAGTATGTCGATTATGACTCAAACAACATCAAATTTCTACAATGTCCACGGAGACCCAACTAAAAAATTCATAGTGATGCACTCCCACTTCCACTCTGGTATATCTATCGATTGAAGTAGGCCATCTGGCCTCTGGTACTCATACTTAACCTGCTAACAATTTAGACATCTCTCTACATACTCAACGATGTCCTTCTTCATCTTCCGCCACAAGTAATGATGCATTAGGTCATAATACATCTTCGTGGCTCCTGGATGAATAGAATATCGCGAACTGTATGCCTCCACTAGAATCGTCTCCCTCAGGTCATCAACATTAGGAACACATAGGCGACCTTGGAGTCACATAAAACCATCATCACCGATAGTAACCTCCTTGGAATCAACTCGTAGCACCATCTCTCTAGGAATCATCAAGTGTGAATCATCGTACTAACGAGCCTTAATCCACTTGAATAAAGCAGACTGAGCCACAACTAATACTGGGCATATTTTTATATGTTTTAATATTAATTTACTCGTATTTTTACCGCTTTTTGGTTATATTTGATATTGAATACGCCCAACTTAATTTGATTATAAAGTTTTATACTTATTTGAGTATCAATATATAATGTAGGTACATTGGAGACAAATTTTGAACAAAATAATAAATTTGAAGTATATAGTAAATAAATATTAAATAGAGGCTTTAAGTTAAGACCAAAATCATTCAACGTGAAAGAAACCAAGTGCAATAAAGAATGAAAGTATTTTGATGGTATCTTGGATGATGTAATGAGACTTGATTATGTGGCATTGGAATTAGTTGAGATCTTCCAATTAAATTGAAGCAGCAAAGTGAATAAGATATTGGAAACGAAAGGTTAGGCAATAGTCACTTTGGAGGAAAGCAAATTGGCAGTAAAAATTGAAATTGCAAAAATGCTACTGTATTGTGCGGCAGGGCCAGCGCGAGGCACTGCCCTGGATGCTTGAAGAGGGTTTTTTTCTATTTTGTTTGGGATAAGATTATTTCGATCGTACACGATTGTAAATGTTACATATCTAAGGGAACCAAAATTTATTTTAGAGGAGGAAGGACGTTTTTTAGAGTAACTTTCAAATAAGGGAGAGCATAGACCCGCTGTGAAGGTCAGATTTCATTTTTTCTTCCACCAAATTTAGTATTTTTTTTATTTTTTTGTATGAATTGCTGTTTGGCTACTATGTATAGCTAAACTCTACATTCTAGGGTTATGGTTTTTTCATACCTATTATTATTCGAATATTGATTTTGATTTCTTGATTTATTGTATTGGTTTATTATTTAATCATGCACTTAATTATTTGATTGCTTTATCACCAATTAAATACTATCTACAAATCAAGAGTTGAACTCGAAAGTGGAAATTCTAGATTGTATATATGATTGAGTAGAGCAAGTTCTTGAACCTGGGCATCGGGGAATGGATTCGCGGTTAGGATAGACATATACCTAATTGTCTCACTTGGTTGATTTACATGAATTATAAATGCGTTCTTGTTAGTTCTAATTTCAAAGACATATAGGCGTTAGGTTATCTTGAATAGGCGAGGAAAAACTTGACAGATTCTTATGAGTAATATTAACCCTGTCTACCAACAAACCAGATAAACGAATTAGTCAATTCAATTGAAGAATACAGTATGATTGCTAAATAAACCATAACCCTAGATCATTTTCATTACATTAATAAAATAAAAAAAATCTGCTTTTCCTTTGTTCAGAGTTTATTATTTGTTTTATTTTTATTTAGTTAGTTTAAAGTCAACTACTTCTAGTTTTAAGTCTTGCTTAGATAATTACGGTAATATAATTTAGTTAATAGTTAATCTCAACTCATCGTGTGTTCGACATCCGGCTTTTAGTCACTTTATTACTTGACGATCGCATATACTTGCATGTGCGTTTGTCCGCAACAAGCTTTTGGCGTTGTTGCCGGGGACTTACAACAACAACAACAACAACTACCCAGTATACTCCCACCAGGTGGGGTCTGGGGAGGGTAATATGTAGGCAGTCTTACCCCTACCCAAAAAGGCAGAGAGGCTGCTTCCATGCGACCCTCGGCGCATAGGACAGAATGAAAAGCTGCATTGGAAAACAAAGACAAAATTAGTAACCAAGGCAAGACAAAACAAAATAACAAAACAAAGCATAAGTAATCCTGCAGAAATAACGTAAATGGTTATGTAAACATAAGGAACATAAATACCGTCGCAACCAAGAGGGGACCTAGGCTAAAACACTAGACATCGATGGGTAACCCTACTATCCCACACCCAACCCCGGGTGAGGTGAACGAAGGACTCTAAGAGCCCCTATCCCGCAACCCTGATTCTAGACCTCCAGACTCCCCTATCGAGGGTCATGTCCTCGGAAACCTGCATTTTAGTCATGTCCTGCCTAATCACCTCTCCCCAATGCTTCTTAGGCCTCCCTCTACCCCGCCGACCACCAGCAATCTCCAGCCGCTCGCAGCTCCTCACCGGGGCATCGGGACCCCTCCTCCGTACATGCCCGAACCACCTCAGCCTCGCTTCCCGCATCTTCTCGTCCACTGGGGCCACCTCTACCTTCTGTCGAATAACTTCATTCCTAATCTTATCCAGCCTAGTGTGCCCACACATCCACCTAAGCATCCTCATCTCAGCAACCTTCATTCTCTGGACATGGGAGTTCTTCACGGGCCAGCACTCTGCCCCGTACAACATCGCAGGTCTAACCACGGCTCTGTAGAATTTCCCTTTGAATTTGCCGGGGACTTAGAATTAGCAATTTTTCTAGATTAGACTTTTACTTTTATCTTTATATGTTTTTTTCTTTTTGTAAATATTTTTAATATTATAAATACTTGACTTTTCTCTTAGTATGTTTCTTGTTTTCTCAATATGACATATGGGGATGAAATATCCGAAAGTAAGATTATTGGTGAAGACGCTTGGTTGACAGAAGACTTTTATGGCCCATCTTTTTGGTCTGGGGATGAAAAATCCGGAAGTAAGATTATTGGTGAAGACGCTTGGTTGACGGAAGACTTTTATGGCCCATCTTTTTGGGCTTGTCATGACTTGAACTCTGGGAGGTCTAAATTTGAATATGGGAGTAATGATTGGTAGAGGGATGGATATTCTCAATTAGGCGAATATACGGAACGACGTTGTCTTCTAACAACGTTGGTGAATGATTGATAAAAAGAGAGAGTTTAACTTGCACATAAAATTGATAATTTTGGCTTGGCTGTACATAACTTAGACGCAGATTTGATTGCAATGGTTGATGTGTAATTTAATAATGAGTTATGTGAAGCTAAAAAAATATTCTAGACCAAATTGAGGAGCTAAAACGAGAATACCCATCACTACACCATGCTTTTCTCGAGGATGCCAATATTGAGAGAGTGCTCTAAAGTCATGTGAGGGAGTAGATAACATTACTTTTGGAGACTTGAGTATGTACAAATATAGGGGTGCAAATAGTAGTAAAATTCATGAGTTATGGCGCACTAGACCTCATTCCAATCATTTTTATACATTGTAGTTAGATAGTAAGATAGTAATCGAGCCATCTAAGCCTATGATAGAGTCAATGGAAGAGGAAGAAGATGCCTATATTCTTGAATTTGTTGTGACAAAAAGCGAAAATTATTTTCCTCATCTAAAGGCCAAGAAGTGCAGAATGAAAAATTTATTACTTGGCACGGTTATTTTTATAGCCCCACCAAAGGAGCATGGGAACAGACTGGAAGTCATGATAGGGGCAAAATTCATAAGTTCAAGGTGGAGAAAAAAGTTATTTACGTCGTGCCGCGACGTTAAATTAGGCGCTTGTTAGGAGGAAACCCAACTTTACTGCTTTCTTCTTATTATATTTTTTGTAGTATTATTTATTTTGTAGGATTTTTAGCAAAGGGAGTAAATCCATAGAAAGTGTGTAAAAGTGAGCCAGATAGTTGGAACTAAGTGTAGGGTGCCCGCACAAAAAATCATCTTTGGGAAAAGTTTAAGTACCCCGTGAATTGCGATTGCTTTGACCTTTGACCTTTCAATGAGTTTTTTTATCTCTCTTTTTATTTCTACTTTATTTGTGTATTGGAACCATTACACTATTTTAAGTGTGGAGTGGAAGATTCTCTGTGATTTGTATAGTATTATATTAGTATATTATTAGTTTCTTATCTTTTTATGGTTAGCCAACTTCTTGTTTTTATTTGTGTAGTTAGTAGAATTAATAGTGTAGTATTTTAGTATCTTAAATTTTTTTGCATATAATTTTTTTTGGTTGAAAAATTTGGACTTTTTCTGACGATGGATCTCCTAGACGAATTTCTTGAGGGATTAAAGTCTAAACAAAAATTCAAAAATATCTTTTAGCTTTTTTTAGGTAGTAATAATTCCCTGTGATTTTTCTTTGTGCCTCGATTCTTTTCCATGAGATGTAGTTTGAACCAGGTAGTAATTTTTCCTTTTTTTATTTTTTTTTATTAATTTTACAGAAGATTAGAATTTAGGAAATACATGGAGGAAGAAAGATGAGATTCTTAGGCGTTTTGACTTATTTGACAGTAGCATATTTAGGCTTTAGCACGTGTATTATCTTCCCTATGATTTGAAATTATTGATGATGTCTTATTTAGTTTGATTGCATATTTCATGACGCCTATGTCTCATTCACTTGACTTATGTTTAGTTTGTGCTTAATGCTTAATATCTCGTGGCTTTGTGAAAATATACAATAGTTGAGAGTCGGAATATGACCGTCCTTAGTGAGTCATGTGCCACGTGTGTTGAGATTTTTGTCTAATTCATGGTATTGTGCTTGTGTTAGAACTTACACTATATATGAGTTGAAGCGAAATTTGAGGTGATGTTCGGTTCGAAAAATAATTTTAGTCTTTCTTTGATCATTTTGAGCTTATTTCTTACCATAAACAAAAATCTATCCCTATCTAAACCTTTTGAGCCTATAAATTTTATTTGGAACTCACATTACAAGCCTATACCCTTTATATTTTTAATTAAAATTATTTTGATCTTTTTACCTCCTAAAGTACTTTAATTGCCAGATGAGCGGTAAAAAGAGTAATAAGGGAGTAAGTGGCGGGTGACTTTTGAGTGGAACTAATGAAAGAAAGAAGGGTATATTTATTTTGTAAAATAATACACCACAAGCGGGAATTAAAAAAGAAAAAAAAGAAAAATCTAAAAAAAATAGAGAAGGAAAAATATAGGTGAATAAGTTGTCATCTTGTTCTTGCTAGTGAGGTATAAATTAAAATTGTGCTTAAAAAAAGAGGGAATATTGTTAGGGGTGATTGTAGTTATGAAATTAAAGGGGATTGAGAAATTTGCGCTTAATTTATCATGTGATGTGTTAAAGTGCTAAGGAGATTGAGTCACTGTACTTAAATATATCCTACACATCTTTTAGCCCACATTATAGCCACGAAAATATCGTAATTGATTTTAGATCGAGTGACCCTACATTAGTTGAGATTTACATCATGGGCAAGCCAATGGTACCAAGTGCATGCATGTGACTTCTTGGGAGAGTGAGCGATTTCTTTTGATATATGTGGGTCCTTAAAATAAACTTGAGCGTTGATTTGAATATGTGGATTCTACTTATTCTCTTGCTTTTATTGCAAAGGCACATGGTTTCATGAGAGATAAGAAACGTTATTAGACTTCTTTGTGATGTTGGATGTTCAAGCTATGAGTGTATTGTGATATTGAGTTAGTTTTTGAGCTATGATTGTTATGAGCATGTTGTCTTTGTTTGAATATTTTTATAGTTTGACATAAGAAAAAAGAAAGCGTATGTGATTGCATACCCTAAGGTTTAATTTTTTTTTTTTGAATGAAACATTCCCATATGCTCTATATACATTTAATCGAGACAATACATATCTTCCCTTCTTTTCCCTATGGGTACTGATCCAATCTTCGCAAAACATCCTTCCAGTGTTTAAGAGAGGTTCCTTGAATATGCACATGAAACTGCTATCTCTTTGCATGTATCCTTTATATATGAGCTTCCGCCTTGGAATCTAATCTTGTTCCTTTTCCGCCACAGACAGTATATTAACATTCCAAACACACTGGTGGTTATTTCAGCACGTCCATTGTTCCTTTTTGCAATGTTGCTAATCCAGTCGACTTCACTGTTCCAGTCGCAAATGGTTCTCTGGTATCCCAGCCATACGAGCAGTCTATTCCATAGCCCCCAAGATATCAGGCAAGAAAAAAATAGATGGTCGAAAGATTCATCTACTTGCTTGCAGAATACACATTGTTGAGGGATCTGTATCCCAAGGAGCATTAGCATCTCCACTGTTGCCAGTCTTCTGCACAGTGCTAGCCAAACGATAAATTTGAATCTTGGGTGTAGTTTTGGCTGCAGTACTATGCTTTTCCATTGTATTTTAGGGGTTTGAGGGAGATGGAGTCTGTAGAGTTTGTTTATGTTGAACAGTTCTCCCCTCTGTAGCTGGATCAATCGACATTTCAGGTTTCCATGCATACCCTGGGTATTTGTTATCATTGATCTGGTCTCAAAAATCTTTCTCACAGCCCAGGCAGCTGTTTTAGGAGTAGGTACATCCTCTATAGCATTGTTCTTAATGTAGTACGTGTGCATCCATTTGATCCACAGGCTGTCCTTCTTCATTGTTACTGCCCACAGATGCTTTGCTACAGGTGCCTTATTCCAGATTGTTAGGTTCAAAATATTTAGGCCCCCAGCACTATATGGTAGACATATAGTTTCCCATGCAACTAATGCCTTTTTGGACACATTTTCTGCACCCGTCCATAGAAAGGATCTGCATATTACTTTGATCATCTTCATTACCTTTTTTAGAAGCAGGAAAATTTGGGACTAGTACGATTGCATTCGAAATAATACTGTCCTGATCAACTGGAGCCTACCCGCATAAGATAGAAGTCTTGATGTCCAGCAATTGATTTTCTGTGTTATCTTTTCTACTATTGGCCAGCATTGTATAACTGATAGTTTTTTGGAATCCATGGGAACGCCAAGGTATTTGAAGGGGAGAGACCCTTCAGGGAAGTCCAGTTCTTTCATGATTTCCTCCTTTGCCCAGTTTGAGACCCCTGCTATATAGATAGCACTTTTGTCTTCATTTGCTTCCAATCCTGAGGTTCCGCAAAGTTTTGGAGCGTCTGTTGTATAAGTCTTACAGATTGGGTATCGGCCTTGCAGAATAGTAGTAGATCATCCACAAAACAGATATGTGACACTCCTAGCTTCTCACATCGAGGATGAAATTTGAATTCCTTCCTTCCCATCATAGACTTGAGTGCCCTGTTCAAATATTCTATGACAATTACAAATAGGTATGGGGACATTGGGTCTCCTTGTCGTATACCTCTTTTTCCTTTAAAAGGAGGTGTCAGCCCCTCATTGAGAGTTAATGAATATGTGACAGAAGAGATGCATTCCATTATCCATTTTGTAAATTTGTAGGGGAAGCCCATGTCCAGCAGCAATCTCTCTATAAAACACCATTCCACTGTGTCATAAGCCTTCCTCAGGTCAACTTTTAATACACACCGAGGTGATATTCCTTTCCTGTTGTATCCTTTAAATAATTCCTGAGTAAAGAGAATATTGTCTATTATGCTCCTGCCCTCAATGAAAGCCGATTGTGAATTGCCAATCAAACCACCTATGACTGTTTTTATTCTTGCTATGAGCACTTTGGTGATTATTTTATAAAGTGTTGTGCAACAGGCGATTGGTCTATATCTTTGACACTCGTAGGATTTTGTGTTTTAGGAATCAGTGATACTGTTGTGCTGCTTACTCCTTTGTGCATCTTACCTGTTGTAAAAAATTCTTTACTGCATCATAAACATCATCAGCAACAGTGTTCCAGTGTCGAGTGAAGAATTCGACTGGGAAGCCATCTACCCCTGGAGCTTTGTCATGTGGCATATCATTTATTGCCTGAGAGATTTCCTCCTTTGTAACTGGCTTAATCAGAGACTGCTTCTGCTGGTTGGTTAAACATGGTCCCTGTTAAATGATGATAGTGTTTGGGCATTTACAGACTGGTTTTTGTTCTCCCAGAATCTTGCTATCAATCATAGTCATAGAAGTATTGTGCTTTGAATAGAGAGAGCTTAATTTTGTTTCGTCTCTTATAATTGTGTGGATTTGTTCGAAGACGAACAAATGTTTAAGTGTGAAGTAATAATATTGGACATATTTTCATATGTTTCGATATTAATTTACTCTCATTTTTATTGTTTTTTGGTTATATTTGATATTGAATATGCCCAACTTAATTTGATTATAAAGTTTTATACTTATTTGGATGGTAATGAATAATATAAGTACGTTGGAGATGAATTTTGAACAAAATGACAAATTTGCAGTAAATCGTAAATAAATATTAAATAGAGTCTTTAAGTTGAAGACCAAAATCATTCAATGTGGAGGAAGCCAAGTGCAATAAAGAATGAAATTATTTTGATGGTATCTTGGATGCTGTAACGAGACTTGATTAGGTGGCATTGGAGTTTAGTTGAGATCTTCCAATTAAATTGAAGCAGCAAACTGAATAAGACATTGGAAAAGAAAGGTTAGGGAAAAGTCACATTGGAGGAAAGTAAATTGGCAGTAGAAATTAAAATTGCAAAAACGCTACTGTATTGTGCGCCAGGTCCAGCGCAAGGCGCTGCCCTTGACGCTTGAAGCGGAAGTTTTCTTATTTTATTTCGAACAAGATTATTTCGGTTTTATACGGTCTCAATTTGTATAAAAGAGGCCTAAACCTATTTTAGAGGAGAATGCCATTTTTTAGAGTAACTTTTAACCAAGGGAGAGCACAGAACCACAGTGAAGGTGGAATTTCATCTTTTTCTTTCCCCACCAAATTTAGTATTTTTTTCTGTTTCTTTGTATGAATTGTTGTTTGAATACTATGTCTATGTGGAGCTAAACTTGTGTTCTACGTTGTAGTTTTTTCATGACTATTGTTATTCGAATATTGCTTTTGATTTCTTGAATTATCGTATTGGTTTATTTATTCAATCCTACACTTAATTATTTGATTGCTTGATCACCAATTGAATACTATCTACGAATCTAAAGTTAAACTCGAATGTGAGAATTTTAGTTTGCACATAGGATTGAGTAGAGCAAGTTCTTGAACCTGAGCACGGGGAATGAATTCGCGGTTAGGATAGACATATACCTAATTGCCTTGCTTGGTTGATTTACAGGAATTATAAATGTGTTCTTGTTACTTCTAATTCCATAGACATATAGGCGTTAGGTTATCTTGAATATGTGAGTAAGAACTCGAGAGACTCTTATGAGCAATATTAATCCTGTCTACCAATAAATCAGATAAATTAATTAGTCAATTCAATTGAAGAATACAATATGATTGCTAGATAGCCCATAACCCTAGATCGTTTCATTACATTGATAACATAAAAAAATCTGCTCTTCGTTTGTTCAGAGTTTATTATTTGTTTTATTTATTTTAATTATATTAGAGTCAACTACTTCTAGTTTTAAATCTTGTTTAGATAATTAGGATAGTCTAATTTAATTAATAGTTAATCACAAGTCCTCGTGGGTTTGACATCCGACTTTTAGTCACTTTATTACTTGACGAGCGTGTATACTTGCGTGTGCGTTTGGCCGCAACAACAACTCATGCAAGAACTCGACTAAGCTCTGAAATATCCAATCTCACACGTCTGTTAGCTAAGGATTGAATGTCCAAAGCCAATGGCATCCGTGCTGAAAAGAATGCCAAACTACCTATATTCTCTATCGTCTTGATCAAGGCATCTACAACCACATTCGCCTTACCCATATGATAGAGGATAGTAATATCGTAATTCTTAGAAACTCAATCACCTGCGCGGCCTCAGATTAAGATCCCTTTGCTCAAACAAATGCTGCAAACTGTGGTGATTGGTGTAAACCTTGCACGACACTCTATAAATGTAATGCCTCAAAATCTTGAGAGCATGAACTATTGGAGCTAACTCCAAATCGTGCATGGGATAATTCTTATCAGGAGGCGTCAGCTAATGTGAACCATATGCAATAACTATCTCCTTCTGCATCAGTACACAACCCAAGCCAACGTGTGAAATGTTGCAATACATATTATATACATCCCCGAACCGAAAGGCAACACCAACACTGGCGTTGTAGTTAATGCGTTCTTGAGCTTTTGAAAGCTCTCCTTATAATCATCGGACCATTTGAACTGAGCAACCTTCTGGGTCAATCTAGTTAAAGGAACTTCAATGGACGAGAAGCCCTCTACAAACCAACAGTAATAACCTGCTAGCCCCAATAAATTCCCGATCTCGGTCATTGGGGTAGGACGAAGCCAACTCTGAACTGCCTCAATCTTCCTGGGATTACCTCAATACCCTTGTCTAACACTACATTCCCCAAGAAAGCTAAAGAATCTAACTAAAACTCACACTTAAAAGGACTTAGCATTTAACTTTTGTTCCCTTAAGGTCTAAGTATTATCCTCGAATGTTGCTTGTGCTCCTCTATACTACACAAATAGATCAATATATCATCAATGACGACAATGAAAAATGAATTATGATATGGATTGAACACTCGATTCATCAAATCCATAAACACCACCTGGGTGTTAGTCAAGCTGAAGGACATCACTAGAAACTCATAGTGCGCATATCTAGTCTCAAAAGCCATCTTTGGAACATCTGAAGGACAAATCCTCATCTGATGATACCCAGATCTCAAGCTTATCTTAGGGAACACCCTAGCACCCTGTAACTAATCAAATAAATCATCAATGCGTGGAAATGAGTACTTATTCTTGATAGTAGCTTTTGTTCAGTTGGCGGTAATCAATGTACATCCGCATACTCCCATCCTTTTTCTTTACAAACAATATCAGTTCACCCTAAGGCGGTATACTCAACCTCATTAACCCTTTCTCGAGCAACTCCATAAGTTGTTTCTTAAACTTCCTTAACTCCTTTGGAGCCATGCGATAAGGAAAAATAGAGATAAGCTGGGTGCCTGGTGCAAAATAAAGGTTGAAATTGATATCATGATATGGTGGCATGCCTGGTAGATGTGAAAGAAATATATCAGAGAAATTCCGCATCAGCACTTAATCAATCGTGGGAGTCTCCACATTAGTATCCTGAACATAAGCCTGATATACCAAACGACCATTCTCAACCATATGTCGAGCCTTCAAGAAGGAGATAACCCGATTAGATGTACTGATAGATGAGCCGATCCACTCTAATCTAGGCAACTCTGGCATTGTCAAAGTAACAGTGTTGGCATGACAATCAAGAACAACATAGTATGGAGACAACTAGTCCATACCCAAATGACCTCAAAGTCGTTCATATCAAGATACAGAAGATCCTCTCTAGTCTCATAACCACAGAAAGTCACAACTTAGGACTAGTAAAATTGATGCACAATAATATAATCACCTACTAGTATAGACACATATACACGAACACAAAAGGACTCACGAAAGACATTCAGATAAGGAGAAAATAGAGAACATTTGTGATCATGGCATTTGAGGCTAGTGCATCTGGTCTGGTTGCAAAGGCATAGAATCTAACTGGAGTGCCCATTGGTTAGCCTCCACCTCTGAGGTGACTCCCACCTACCTGCCATTGATCGCTGCCAACCCAACGCTACACAAATGTAGGAAGAGCAGGTCACAATAGCTTTTACCCGAATAGTGGTCGGGATCGAATTTCCATAGGGAGCTAGTAGTGGAGTTGTATTTTCTATGTAGCCTAGAGATGTGTTTGTACTCCTAATGTCACTTCAAACATTTTAAGGTTTTTGATTTTATAAATACTATTATAAACTAAGGATTAAAGCTAAATTACGCAAAGAGAATATTGCTAAGTTATATCTAATAGGGAGAAAGGAACTAGGGTCGTGGCATCTCCTAGGTGGTTAATTAACGGGTGGAAACTACTAAGGATAGATTGACATGTTTGGGGCTTATGCTATAACCATTGCATAAGTTTACCCACTCTCACACGTCTCGGTAGAGAGAGTGATTTTGCCCAATTGACTTTCTAAATACCAATTGGGCAGGACAATTAGATCAAGCAATTAGGGTTCAAGTAGGGTGATTACCCTCTCGAGATTTAACCCGTTAATTGGGACTACCATTTCTCATGGGTCCATCCCAATTCCTTGTTGGGTCAATTTTGGGGTCATAGACTCTCTTTCTCAAGAAGAGTTAAACACACTAAGCTTGAATTAGTGTTTGCAACCACCAATTATCAAATAAAAATATAAGATCAACCTAAATAACAAACACCCAATATCAATCTAACGCTAGATGGCAACACCCATCAATTACCCACACTAGGGTTGAGCCACAACCCTGGCTAATGGGTTTAGCTACACATAATTAAAGAAAGAGTAGAAGAAATAGATGAAGAACTAAGCATATTAATTAATTACTAAGAAGAAACTACAATAATCTATTGTTAATGAAGACAAAAAATTCAAAAAATGGCTACAATATCGTTCCCAGGTGCTTAGGTGCATTTCTCGATATATAACTTGACCTAAAAATGGTAAAAAGATTCTATTTATACTAGGTTGAAAATATAGGACAAAAATACCCCTGTGAGGGCCGTACAAAATGGATCGCGGCCACACTGGCTCTTAGAGTTCACGTTTCAGCTTCTCTGAAGTTGGAGACAACGGACCGTGTGGAAGTTCACAGTCGTCGTAGTGGGAGTTGGCGCGGTCCGCACAAGTACGACCGGAGAACGCATTGCTTGGAATTGGCAACTTGTGAGCTCTATGAATTTCTACTCCGCGAATCACACAAAAGAGTAGCGCAGCCACAGAGCCTGACCGCGGACTGCGAGAATCGTCACGCGCTCATGTTGCCTCCAACATGAATATGATAACTCTCTAAACCTTCTAGTGTGACCGCAATCGCGTTAGCACGGTTCGCACTAGGCCTTCTCCCATTGGATTTCTTGGTCTTTGATACTTGAGTAGGTTTTACTCCTTTTTGAGCCAATATTTGACATTTTATCACCTTGTCGCTCAAACCTGCAATCAAGCACAACCTTTGAGCATTTTGGGACTATTTTGTAGCAAATTACACTCAGAGCATAGGTAAATAGGGGCATACAACACGTTAAAATCCAAACTTATCAACTCCCCTAAACTTAAACCTTTTCTTGTACTCAAGCAAACAAAATAAGACCCACCCCTTAAAAGAAAATCCAGGTAATTCCAGCTATCCTAAAGTAACCTCAACAAGCATCAATTGGGATTAACAATTGCCCTCAATACGAATGCATCATTAACACATTTAAACTTTGAAAAATCATGGATCAAGTGTGACACAAGAGCATCAAGAGTTGACATATTTCATCAAAGAACTTCTCTCACTTACTTTGGTCATTGTGGAACCCAAACTCCTACATCATCAATTGTCCCTAAGCGAACCTCACCTTTTAAGTATTGACACACAAACCGAGATTAATGGAATTTCACTCATCTCCCTCAATAAGAACGTCACAAGTCCGACTCTAGGTACCGGATGCTTGCCCCTTATGTAACTATCCACAAATGTAGGCTCCCTTCAACTCAAGATCAAATATGGCTTTTATGGAGTCATTGTGAAGGCTTTTGGGTAAGGGTAGGACATGTTTTTATTCAAGTGGGTTCAATCTTCCCTTAAGCACTTCTTTTGATTCATTTTGGCATAAATCTCTTGAATCTTTTGAGTATTTCACTTTTTTACAAGGGGTTATAGAGACACATTGTCACTCTTTCTTATGCAATTCAAAACATTTCTCCTTTTTCTACTTTTTTTCCACACCGTTTTCACTTTTGTTTTCCTTGAATCTCTTTTTATTCTTGTTCACATCAGACTTTCTTTTTGTCTTTTTTTACTTGCTTTTTCATTGTCTTCTTTTTATTTTGCTTTTGTACCTTTTTACTACTTTGTCCCCCACCCCAAACTTAGACATTTGCCATTACTCAAGGGAAGATTTGGGTGCCAAGAGAGGGTAATCATTTAGAACGGGTATAGGCTTATAGCATGTGTTCTTGAACGAAAAAGGTTTAAGGATCAAAATGTTAACTATGGATCATCTCATTGGTAGGCTATGGAATTGTTCAACTTAACATTTGGATCAAGGAGAGTCTATAATCACTTCTCAACTCAAATTTCACCCATGATTTCGCCTCAACAAACATTCAGGTCAAGTTCTAGACCATTTCCTTGGAACTTGGACTCATCATTCGATTCCTCACCACAAACGCTAGGGGATTGCTAAAGACATCGAGTCGAGGGCCCACAACGACCTTAGTTATGATTGAAGCAAACAATGATCCGAAAAGACCACATGATGACTGTTTGGTCAACGCAAGAATCTCAAAGCCACGACCTTTACCATCCTAAACACAACATTGTGTCTTGACCATGGGATCAAAGGCAAATGTGCTAGGCCCAAGTGAAGCTTTGCTTGAGGTACCCTTAACTACAACTATCAAAAAGAAAAGAAAAATCAAAGAAACGGACTCAAACCCTTAAGAAGGTTGTCACACCATCAATCATTAGGAAGAGCCACCCGGTTCGCATAATATTCCACCCTTGGAAAGAACCGTGACATTAAGAAAACCAAGGGCTTATTGGAAGCACCAAAAATAAAATAAGAGGCTAGAGCCTAACTACAAAGTTAAAAATGATTTTTTATTTGCGAAAATAGAAAACAAAATAAATATGTACAATAGGGGGTAGAATATACAATATGGGATGAATATATATAGAATTGTAACTTTATATATAGACTAAAAGATAGAATAAAAAGTACGAGGAAAGTAGATAAATGTAAAGTTATGTACAACCCAAAATAGAAAATCAAAGAAACATAAACTAAGTCAAGTATATACAGTCATCCAAATAAAAAAAAGAAGTAGGGCACACCCCCACGAATAAAAGTTGGCATTGTCCCTAATGCCAACTATCAAAATAAGCATAAAAAAGTCACAAGAAAGGATATAGGAGCTCCCCAGGCCTGGTCCATCTGCATGGGATCATCAGTGATCTCTTTGTCCTGTGGATGTGCGGGAACCTCAGACTGGTTCCCGGCCTCTGCTGCTCAGCTGCTGGGATTGGGGCCTGCTCCTGGACCGGCGATGTCAGGCGCGTCATGTGGCAAACTGGATCAGGCCTCCTGTGGGGTTGCCGCCTCAATTACTACATTAGCTGTACTTGGGAACTTCCTCTTCTTCCTTGACTGCCTGCTCTTGCTGTGGCTCTGCTAATGGTGCTGTTTATAGGTCAGGGACCCCGAATAGCAAATCTATATGCATCTGGTCTGCCAGTAGCTTTTCCACATTTGTCCTGAGCGCCTTTACAGATTCCTTAGAAGCCTTTGATTTCCTCATCTTCTTATGTTCCCTGGCAAGCTCCTTTGGAGACTTGCCATGTGAATTCACCGCCTTAGACAACGTGTCCTGAGTCCTCATAATCATCTCCTGGTTTTCCAGGAGCTTCTTCAGTATATCCTCAATGGACTGAGGAATCTAAGTTGGTTGAGGTGCTAACTGGGTCTCAATAGATGAAGACAATGTAGACAACTTGGATGTCGCAGCTGACATCCAGTTGTTCAAACTGGCCAATGTCTGGCTCAACTGATGTGCAGCGAATGGATACTTTCGGGAAGATGGGATTCCCGAGTCAGTTGAAGTACTGGGATTAGCAGTAGAGGAAAGTACTTGAGAAAAGTCCTCAACTATAGTGGCAGTAGGCATGGCTGAAAGCTCTGTAGAATGCTCTACCGCAACTAGCTTCTCGGATTGGCCAGTTGGGGCAGAGGCAGGTGGCTTTTAGTTTTTGTCCTCAGGGTTGTTTGGCCCTTTCATACTGAACCAGGTGAATGGAGCCACTAGCTTGACCTTGATATCAAATGGTTTCTTCTCTACTTCCAGGTTCTTGAAGTACATGGTGAGGGTATTGAGAAAAAGGTAGTTCCAATCATGCGCTTGCCCCATAACATTAATCACACGGGACATCACATTTCTCACATTGAGAGGGTACGCAGCTATAATAGAAGCAACAAGGACAGCTCGGGTAAGTGAGATAGTC
This sequence comes from Nicotiana benthamiana, assembly GCA_034376525.1. NCBI lineage: Eukaryota > Viridiplantae > Streptophyta > Magnoliopsida > Solanales > Solanaceae > Nicotiana > Nicotiana benthamiana. Next base: position 107,073,708 of record CM067331.1, read on the forward strand.
TGATTGTGGGTAGAGGGGTCAAACCGACTGCATACAAAAGACAACCAACCCCGAGCCTGAAAGTTGAAAGTCTTCCGAAAGATTTTGGTTCATGCTTGCACCCACTATTGAACAGTACCTGAGATTGCCAGGTACGAGGATAACCATGGATGCACTTCTTCACCCATTGCCAATTTTTCATTATAAAGGGTCTCATCCTCGTCATCGAACCCTAGTTAATTATTGAGATCCTGCCCAGTAAAGATCACCTTTTTGCTCCTCACTTTGGTTACCTTGGTGCCCTTTTAGATGTGGGCCTCATTTCTATAGAATTCTTTTACCATATGCTCATTTGCCTTTACACAATTACCATGAAAATGATCCCAAACCACTCGAGTGTAATATTGTCTATGCACGTTGGGAAGTAAAGGTACAAGATCTCACTCGATGAATTTCCTTTCTAGAATCAACTTTCGTTTAGGCCACCATACCCTAAACTGGGGGAATGCTAACTGGATGACGAATCTATCCTCCTAAGCTACGGGATCTCTGGTCTGGTCAACACCCCCAACCTGAGGTACACCACTTTCAGGCACCTCCTCATATCTGTCCTCACCACCTCCATCACCTATATCTGCACTCTCCCCAGATAATGAAGTTATGGGGGGGGGGGGGTGGAGTATTCTTCACTACTAGCTGCGGAATCTTCAGATGAATTTGAAATTACATTCACCGACCTCTTGGTAGTGGGAGATGCTGGAGGGGTATCAGTCAATTGGAAACTGGAGACGAAATGAGTTGGGATTGAATCGGAGGAGATGTCCTGAGATGGCATATACTCACTCCCCGAGGAATAGGCCGCAACTCTATCTGTAACTTTTATCATCTTTCGATTTTTTTTATGTTTTACCAAACTTGGTGAGTGAGTTTTGCCACTCTCTTGTCTTTACCCCCTCGGGAGGAACCACCTCTCCCGGGTTGTTGTGATCCTTTGCCACCTCTTTGTTTAACCATTATCTACAAACAAATGCATCTAACAATGTCAGTTGAAGCATAGGCAGTGGATCATGTGAATGAATTGAAGTTGCAGACAATAAAAAAAAATATTGCAGACATTGCTGTAGAACCAGGCTCTGCGGACCATACCATCAGAAGCGTGGCCGCGTTGGAGGCATCTCAGACCGTGTTGAGGAAAATGCGGGCCACATTGAACAAGACCCCAGAAAAAGTCTTTTTTGAATCTCCCATCGCAGTCCGCACGAAACAGGGTTGCGGCCACGATGAGCTAGCGCAGACTGCGTTAAATGCAATGCGGCCGCGCTGGAAGCAAGGTAGGTTTCATTCTAGTTGGGCACCACGGTCCGCGCAAAAGGGTAATGTAGACCGCGTCAAGGCCACTCGGACTTCACTAAGGCGACCGGGGGCCGCAGTTAGCTATAATTAGGAAATTAAGTTGGGGTATCATGTTTTCTTCCATTTTTGTCCAAATTCTTACACCTACTTGTCCCTACTTAGTTACTTAATCCTCAATCACTTTAACCACACAAAAAAACAACATGAAATCTACCCTAGACTAACAATTCAAATAAAAACATGAAGAACAAGAAGTTACAAACTACTGGCAAGCAATTAAAATGAAAATAAGGAATTAATTAATCATGAATACAAGAAATGTTACCAGGATTAGGACGAATGAATGCAATCTATCCAAGAAAGCAAGAATTTTGGTCTTAGAATAGGGATGACAATAACTTTAAGGCTATGAGTTTTCAAAGTTCGAAAAGGGTACACTGAGACCCTTGGTCTCAATTTATAGACAGCTTGTGGGACCCATACTCACCTACCAATGCGCCAGCACAAAAGTGACCGCGAACCGCGCTGGATTTGTTCATGTGAGCCTTCAGTAGGTAGCCTTTGCGGACCGCACAAAGAGATTGTGGTCGCGGAGGTCCACTGTGGACCGCACTAAATGGAATGCGATCGCAGTGGAGACTTCAGAGAGTACCATTTTCAGCTCATGCCAGTGCGGACCACACAAAATGCACCGCGGCTACACTGGCAAACTTCAGAGACTGCTAAATTTTTCCACTTGGTTTTGCACCGCATCAACACAACTCATTCAACATCTCACAAACAATTAGCTCAAAAATCCTAAACTACAAAGAAAATCAAAGAGAAAGAAAAAGACATGGGCTGCCTCCCAAAAAGCGCTTGATTTAACCTCGCGGCACGACACATGTTACCATCACATCACTTCAAATGAATGAGTGCCACCATGTGGCTATCATCAAACTTCCCCAAATAATTCTTGACACGATTCCCATTGACTCGGAAAACTTCACCATTTTTGTTCTTGATATCAAGAGCACCAAATGGGTCACACATACAACTTCGAATGGCCCATTCTACTTTGACTTGAGCTTTCCAAGAAATAACCTCAACTGGGAATTGAAAAGAAGAACCATATCACCAACCTTGAATTCCTTCCCCCGAGCATATTTGTCGTAAAGATACTTCATCTTGTCCTTATACAAGGACGAGCTGGAGTAGGCATGAAATCTAAAATCATCAAGCTAATTAAGTTTCTCAACACAGAGATTCGCCGCATCATCTCATTCCAAGTTCAACTTTCTCAAGGCCCACATAGCTTTGTGCTCCAACTCCATCGATAAGTCACATGCTTTCCCAAATACCAACCGGTACAGAGACATACCAATTGGGGTCTTGTACGCGGGCTGGTAGGCCCATAGAGCATCATCTAACTTTTTGGACCAATCAATCTGATTTGCATTGACGGTTTTGGACAAGGTACTCTTTGTTTCTCGGTTGGAGACTTCCATTTAGGGGGTAGAGACTTTGTGATTTACTCCATACTTGGCAAGTAATGAATCAAAATCCTTGTTGCAAAAGTGAGAACCCCCATCACTAATGATAGCATGAGGAATTGCAAACTTTGTGAAGATACTCTTTTTCAAAAATACCACAACACTCCGCGCTTATTGTTGGGTAAAGCCACGGCTTCAATCCACTTTGAGACATAGTCCACAACCACGAGAATGTAAGTTTTCCCACAAGAGCTCACGAAAGGACCCATGAAATCGACACCCCAAAGATAAAAAATATCCACCTCAAATAGTATTGAGGGGCATCTCATCCCTTTTTCAAATTCCGCCCGCTCTTTGGCATGCATCACATCTCTTTACCAAATCCCTAGCATCTTTAAACAACGTTGGCCAATAGAAACTGCAACTCAATACCTTTGAAGCCGTCTTCACCCCTCCATGATGGCCACCATAGGGGAGGAGTGACAAGCCTCCAAAATGCTCAATTGTTAACCCTCCGGGATACATCTTCTAATCACTCCATCCGTGCAAATTTTAAACAAGTACGGATCATCCCAATAAAAATCCAAACTATCCCGCTTGAGTTTCTTCCTTTGGTTGGAAGAGAGTTCACACGGGACAATTCTAGTCACAATGAAGTTGGCGATGTCCACGAACCATGGCATGTCACACATTGATATGGAGAGATGTTGCTCATCGGGGAATGTATCATTTATATCAAGGCTGTCACATGACCTCCCTTCTTTCTTTAACCGGGAGAAATGGTCCGCAACTTTATTCTCACTTACCTTTCGGTCCACTATTTCTAAGTCAAATTCTTGAAGAAGTAGCACCCATCTTATCAATCTTGCGTTGGAATCCTTCTTGATTATCAAATACCTAAGGGCGGCATGGTGCGTGTGCACAATCACCTTGGCACCCATAAGATATGGCCTAAATTTTTCCACGGAAAATATAATTGCCAACAATTCCTTCTCTGTCACTGTGTAACTCCTTTGAGCTTCATTCATATTCTTGCTTGCATGGTACAGGGGATGAAACATTTTGCTAATTCGTTGACCCAACACCGGCCCCACTGCAACGTCACTTGCATTACACATTAGTTCAAAGGGAAGACTCCAATTGGGTGTGGTGATGATAGGAGTTGTGGTCAACTTGTGCTTTAAAAGTTCAAAGGCCTCCATGCATTTTTCGTCAAAAAAAAACTTGACATCTTTGTCTAGCAACTTGAAAAGTAGATTCACGACCTTCGAAAATCTTTGATAAACCGCTAGTAGAACCCAGCATGCCCAAGAAAAATCCTCACCCCTTTTACAGAATTAGGGGGAGTAAACCTCAAAATCACCTCAATTTTCACCTTATCTACCTCAATCCCATGCTTAGAAATCTTTTGACCCAATACTATACCTTCTTCCACCATAAAATGGAGTTTTTCCCAATTGCGAACAAGATTAGTTTCTTTACATCGGGCCAAGACTCTATCAAAGTTTCCCAAGCACTCTTCAAAGGAGTCACCAAACACACTAAAGTCTTCCATAAAGACCTCCAATTTATCTTCCACCATGTCGGTGAAAATGTCCATTATGCAATGTTGGAAGGTCGTCGGAGCATTGCACAGCCCAAATGGCATCCGGGAGAAGGCAAATGTACCATATGGTCATGTGAAAGTGGTCTTCTCATGGTCCACCGGGGCAATTAAGATTTGATTATAGCCCGAATACCTATCCAAAAAATAATAGAAAGCTCATTCCGCAAGGCGATCAAGCATTTGGTCCAGGAATGGCAACGGGAAATGATCCTTCCGAATCACCTTGTTGAGTTTCCGGTAGTCCATACAAACTCTCCATCCGGTAATGGTTTGAGTGGGAATAAGCTCATTTTTGGAATTTTTCACCGCCATTATCCCTCCTTTATTTGGCACACATTGGACCAAAGAGGTCCATGAGCTATCGAAAATTGGATAAACCACACTGGCATCAAGCCACTTAAACCTCTTTCTTCACCACTTCTTGAATTGTCTCATTTAGTCTTCGTTGATGTTCAAGGGAAGGCCTTGCATCCTCCTCCAAGATGATTTTATGCATGCAAAAGGGGGGGGGGGGGGCTTATCCCCCGGATGTATGTCAGAGTCCATCCTATTGCCCTTTTTCGCCTTTAAAGCACCTCCAAAGTGGCCTCGGCCTGCAAGTTAGTAAGTCAAGAAGAAAAAATAATTGGAAAAGTGAATTAGAGTCCAAACATTCATACTTCAGGTGTGGAGGAAATGGCTTCAACTCCAGCACCAGTGGTTCTTCAATCAATGAATTTGTTGGTGGAGCTCTGCGGTTTTCAAGATCCAAAGATAACTTCCTAGGCTAATATGAATATGAACCCATACCATGCAATGCATTCACGCCCTCCACACGTCATCATCTACATCCATGTTAAGAAGCACAACCTCAAGAGGATCTTCAACATTTATCATGGAACTTGTGTCATCCACTATCACAGCTGTGGCAATATCCACAAATGAACACACCTCCGTGCTATTGGGTTGTCTCATTGATTTGTAAAAATGGAATACCACTTTCTCATCTACCACTCAAAATGTCAACTCACCCACTTCAACATCAACTAGGGCCTTCCCTGTAGCTAGGAAAGGTCTCCTAACAATAATCGGCACTTCAAAGTCCACCTCATAGTCCAATATGATAAAGTTGGCCGGCAATATAAATTTATCAACACGGACAAGAACATTATCAGTTATGCCCAATGGTCGCTTCATTGATCGCTCCGCCAATTGAAGTCTTATTGAGGTTGGCCTAGGTTGCCCGATTCCCAAAGTCTTGAAGGCCGACTAAGGCATCAAATTTAGCTAGCCCCCAAATCACAAAGGACCTTGGCGAAATCCCAACTACCAATAGTGCAAGGGATAGTAAAAGCTCCGGGGTACTCAAGTTTCAAGGCCATAGAATGCATGATAGAACTCACTTGATGAGTCATCTTAATTGTTTCACACTTTATTGACCTCTTCTTTGTTACCAAATCTTTCATAAATTTTTCATACCCCAACATTTGCTCGAGTGCCTCAACCAAAAGGACATTGATTGTGAGGCTCTTCATCATTTCAATGAACTTTTTGAATTGATTGTCACTCTTTTGATTTGCTAACTGTTGAGGATACGATGGAGGTGGTCTAGGAAAAGGTGCCTTGGCTTTGGGCACCACCGGCTCGGGTATATCAATCATGTATTCCCTAGATTGTTTCACGGCATATTGTTTCCAGCTCGGCCTCATCATCAATATCAATCCGCACATAATTGTTCACATTTCGTTCAACCACATCTTCAACAATCATCGGACCCACATCTTCTTGGATCCCAACATTATCATCCACAACTTGATTTTCTATCAAGGCATGCACATCACTGCCTCTTCCTCTTCTAGTTTTAACTGCCATTACATGGCTGTTGTTCCCACCCTTTGGGTCCACTTCCGTGTCATTTGGTAGGGCACCCTTGGGGCGGGTATTCGAAGCTTGAGAAATTTGACCCAGTTGCACTTCCCAGTTCCGAATAGATGTATTATGCGAAGCCAATTGAGCATCAAAATCTTGGCTCCTTTTCATCATTTGCTCAAACATACTTTCAATTCTCCCCATATCATCCCCGGAAGAACTCGAACTTTGTGAAGGAAAAGGGGGTGGATTGTTCGGTTGTTGGTACATGGGGGCCTTTGAAAACATTGCCCTCGGTTGCCTTGGTTTCCGCTATTATTCCACCCTCCTTGATTGTTCTTGTTTCTCCAATTATTGTTTTTCCTGTTCCAGTTGCCTTGGTTGTTACCCTGATTACCCTAATTACCGCCTTGGTTGTTGTTGTTCTAATTACTACCACCTTGTTGTTGATTGCCCCAATTTCCTTGGGGATGCCATTGTTGATTCCCTTGATTTCCTCTATTTTCTTGGTAGTTATGGACATATTGACATTCTTCGCTTTATCATCATAGCACTCATTCGAATAACCGCATCTTCTACATTCTGTACATTACTCTTGCCTTGTCCATCAATGGTTTGGTTTCCAGCTTCTTTAGATTTTTGCATAGCACTTGGACCTTCTGTAACCCCATTTGAAACTTGATCATTCATAGGATCTTTAGCAGCCTTCCGATCATGGGGCACTCTAGCAAGAGCAGCTGCAACTGGAACGTCAACAACACCAGTATCATTGGCCACGACCAGTTCCTTAGAAGCTCTAGCCAGAGTTCGATCACCTGATGCACCATCAACCAGTACCTCAGCAGCCTTAATAAGCTCCAGCTTTTGCTGCTTCTTAGCATTCAAGTAATCCCTTGCATCCCCTTGTAATTTTTCAACCAAATTTCCATCGCTCATGACTGTTTGCTCTTCCCTTTGCACAACAATTTCTTCAGCACCTTGCACGTTACTTTCTGTATTTTTATTTAACCTGCGACATGTTTTTAATCATGTACTTGATGTTTGCAACAGTTACAATACAATGGTAAGTTATCATAAACAAAATCTTGAAAGAATTCAACAATCTTGCCCGTTTGTTTATCCACAAATTGCAAATGCAACTTCTCAGGTAGAGTGTCCATTAAATCAAGAATCACTTTTAACTCTTGCAGCACTAGGATGTCACTTGATCTGAGTAGCTTTATCAATGGCTATGGGCCTGCCAACAGCTGATGCTATGGACAACAAAGCCTTCTTAGCAAACAGCTTCGTCGGCAAATTCGGCAATGAAATCCAAACCACTGCCTTAGTCGTTTCCTCCTTTGCATTAAAACCTATAGACCAAGAAAATACTCTAACTTGGTGCTCCTTCCCATTGTGATTAAAGTAGTTGACTGACATTGCAAGTGAATTAACAAAATCTTCATGTCGATCAATCCTGAGAAGCAACTGTCTTGGTGCAAGTTGGCCGATCAAGACATGTTCTTTGATTCCAAAAGCTTTTGGCAGTACCCTTCTTAATATTTGCATCTGGATCGTTTGAAGATAGCTTCACCACAATAGCTTGATGTAGCTCCTCCTCTTTTGCAAATTCCACTCGTTTCATCCATTGTAAACTGAATCGTTGGAATTCCATGAAGTAACTTGATTGGTTTTAACTATGATTGATTCAAAATATTGGCTGGTTTTATTTGATGAAGGCTGGCAGCGTATGTTTGAAGGCTGGCAACGTATGATTTTCACCAACCCAGCCAGCATTTTTTCTTTGCTAATCCCCGTTTAATTATATGCTAGATTTGTCCCTTCTCGCTCTCTCTAAATTTAAGTAGATAGGCAATATTCAATTTTGTTTAATATATTTCATTCTTTTTTTATTTTGAGTTTTTGTCCTACAGCTTCATCCTCTTTTGATGCTTTCTGCTACAAGTGCAAAATTTGAAGGTATGGCCTAAAATGTGTCTTTTTGCTGAATAAAGTTTCTTTTTGTTGTCTTATAGTGACCAGCTAGTTATTTTGTATTTGCAGTATTGTGAATAATCTAGCAAAAAGTACTTATATCCCATCTACTCTTTTATACTATTTCGTAATTTATATCTATAGTTCCTATTATATTTGATTTAATGTACTACATAATCACATTTCATAGGACTTCTAGGAATTAACTTCAAGATGATTTGTTCCTCAATTTTTCGTATAATTAAATACTATGTACTGTATAATCTCATTTTGAGCACTTTTAGGATTTAACTTTAAGATGTTTTGTCCCCTTAGTCTTAGTTTAGTTCCTTTGGAATATTTTTATCGACTCTCAGTCAACTCCTTTAGCATGTTACTTTCATTGTTTATTATTTGCCATATCAATTATACATGTAGTTGTATAATTTTTTGGTGATTGGATGGAGAAATTTTTGTTCTTCTTGATGCATATCAACAAAGAGGGTGTTATCTAGCATGTGTGAGGTTTTCTGTTCGGGCACTTGCACGGATGATTGTGTTGTAACTTGGTAATAAGACTATGTTCTATTACTTGGTCATTTTCATGTAGCATTTTGATTTTAGGTATGCTCAATTTTTAGTTAAAGTTTATAAGATATTACTTTTTATATTTTAATGACAGTGTACCAAAACAAATAAAAATAATAGGGCCAAGCAAATAATGTCACACACGAGGATCAAAAAGTATTGCCACCTTAATGAATAAGCTGGTAAACTTATGAAAACTATAAATTATAATATTTTAAACTTTTTTTGTCATATATGTTATCATTTTTATTATATTGAACATTTTTGTTAGAGCTTGCATCGGAGTTTCCTTTTTTGTAAACGTGGAAAGAAAGTAGCAAACATATTTAAAGAAAGTAGCAAAAAGATTTGAACATTTAACGGACACCTTCGATAGCTATGACGGTGTAATAATGTGTTGGTGCATGCAACCAATCTTTGAGACATTTGTGATTCCAATAAATATGGTGTTTTTCTCATTAGGACGCCTTTTGATTGAAACTTCCTATTGTTTTCTAGCTATGCAAGGCTGCTAACTTGAGCATCAGGCTCTTTAACACAATTACTTTATAATTTCAGGTCATACAATATATTCGATAATTTAGTGGTAGAAAGATTTTAAAATGATAAAAAATTACGGAAATAAATGGAAGACCATCATTCTGGATTTTTATTATGATGACATTAGCTATTTAGCTCAAACAATATATTTTTATGTTTTAAGTTGCTGTGATATTAATATTTTTGGTTAGTACTTTCTTTTGATTGTTAAGATTTAATGAGATATATTACATTTCTTGAATTAATCTTAATATATTTTATTATTTGGGTCATATTTTATACAAATGTAGTAACTATTATTAATTGTTGCCAAATTATTGATATTATCGTTATTGACTTTTAAAGATATTGATTTTTAGTGGCAATTTAGTTAAAAATATTAGCTATTAAAATACACGCTAAAAGGGCAAACTAATTGCCGTTAAAGGTGCGTATTTTTTAGCGATAATTATTTTAAATTTAGTGGCTATAAAAATAGATGGTAAATAAGTATAATTAGCCATTTGGATTCGATTTAGTAGCTATTATAATTGCCATAAACAATTACCACTAGAGATGCAAACTTTTAGCGGCAATTAGTTTGACTTTAGTGGCTATTAAAATGGATGGAAAAGAATTATAATTAGCTGTTTGGTTTGAATTAATAGCCATTATAATTGTCATAAACAATTACCGTTAGAGATTTAGCGGCAATTAGTTTAAATGTAGCGGATATAAAAATAGCTACTAAAGAAGTATAGTTGGCCTTTTTTGGATTGAATTTAGTAGCCATTATAATTGCCGCAAACAATTGCCACTAAAGATAATAATTTTTAGCAGCAATAAACCACACCTTTTACCAGCTTTTGCGACAAATGCCGCTAAAGCCTTTGCCGACCCCAACATCAACGGCAAAAGACTAATGGTTGGTAAAAGATATAACGGCTATAGTTATTGCCACTACAGTTGTTTCGTATTGTCGATAAAGGTCTTTTTTGTAGTAGTGATGTATTTCAAATATACCGCCAAGTGCGTATGGCCCTATCCACAAGAATAGAGAAACTCTTCGAACTACGAGTCAAACAGCTACAACAGAAGGATGGGCACATAATATTTACCAACAATCAAGTATTCCGCCAAAACTCAAGATAATGAAGCTCGGCCTAACATATTCCGTAATCAAATTTCAATTATAAATTTAAGTAATTAAACTGGCAGGTTGGGTTCAAATAATACAAATACTACATAATAAAGTCCTAAGTCTATCCGGACATAAATATGTTTTTAGCTACGTAGTCTCGTCACCTTATACATAGCACCCATTAACTAATAGCAAATAAAAATTCAAGCACCTACGAGGATAATTTCCTCATATAAGATTAGGCAAGAGACTTACCTTTGCTCCCAAGTCCTCTATTCAGCCCTCAAACTACACAAGTAGCCTCAATATAACACCGAGCAACACTAAACTCACCAAACGTCGTGCAAACTAATCAATTTATAGTCAAAAGTTTATAATTCATCTATTAGAGTAAGTTCCCATTAGTTCGAAAAGTTCATAAAAGTCACCCCCGGAACCACGTGCCTGGATTCTAAAAATTTTTGTAAATAAATGTTACCCATGACCTTAATATTGTTGTTAATAACAATTTTGCATATAATGTTATGAGTGAAGTAATGCTACAAGATTAGGATCATGAGCCAAAATCTGTTGATGAATGTAGGCAAAGAGAGGATTGGCCGAAATGGAAAGACGCAATTCAAGCGGAATTGGCTTCAACTTGATAAACGTATAGTTTTCAAAGCAATAATCCGAGCACATAAAGGTGTCTAGCAAGTGGGATACAAATGGATTTTTGTCCGAAATGGAATGAGAAAGGTGAAATCGTAAGATATAAAGCACGTCTTGCTGCATAAGGGTTTTTGCGAAAGCCTAACATTGATTATATGGAGATATATTCTCTTGTCGCAGATACAATTACCTTCAGGTATCTATTAAATCTAACATTTCATGAAAATCTTAACATGCGATTGATGGACGTAGTCACAACTTATTTATATGGATAATTAGATAACAAAATTTTATGAAACTTGCAGAAGGATTTAAAGCTCCTGAAGCATATAAAAGTTCCAGGGAAATTTATTCAATAAAGTTTCAAAGATTCTTATACTGATTGAAGCAACGTCTGGTACAATCGTTTTAGCAAATATTTGCTAAAAGAAGGGTATAAAATTTGCCCTTGTATCTTTATTAAGAGGCCAGGATCTGAATGTGTCATCATTGTTGTGTATCTTGTTGTGCATATTGATAACTTGAATATCATTGGCTCTTCTAAAGAGCTTCCAGAGGATGTAGGATGTAGAGTCTTTGAAGAAAGAATTTGAAATGAATGATCTTTGTAAGAAATTTTTTTATCTTGGTCGACAAACTAGGAATGTGACAAATAATTTTTTTGTCTATCAATCAACATAATTGAAAAGGTTTTAAAGCAAATTTACATGGATAAAGTACATCCATTGAGTACTCCTGTGATTGTGGGATAGCTTGACATAAATAAAGGCCTATTTCGACCTCAAGAAAATGATGAAGAGTTTATTGGTGATGAATTCCATATCTTAGTGCAATTGGTGCATTAGCATATCTTGCTAATAATACCCAACCAGATATTACTTTTGCAGTAAAATTATTAGCAAGATTCAGCTCCTTCCCCAAAAAGTAGACATTGAAATGTTGTTAAACATATATTTAGATATTTTCGGGAAACCATATAGATGAGATTGTTTTATTCTAATAAATCCAAGTTAGAAATGATTGGCTATGCAGATGCAGATTATTTGTCTGATCCACATAAAGTCCAGTCTCAAATAGGCTATTTGTTTACATATGGAGGTACAACTATATCATGACGCTCAATTAAATAAACAATATTTTTTGCTTCTTTAAATCATGTTGAGATAATAGCAATCCATGAAGCTAGTCGCGAATGTATTTTGTTGAGATCAACAACTCACCATATTCAAGAAATGTGTGATTTTCCTATGAAAAAGTATAATCCAACTACACTATATGAAGGCAATGATGCTTGCCTTGCTGAACTGAAAGGACGATACATCAAAGGAGACATAACAAAGTATTATTCACTGAAGTTCTTTTTCACACATGATCTTCAATAGAATGATGAAATTAATGATCAATCGATTTGTTCATATGATAATTTGGATGATTTGTTTAGTAAGCCATTGTCAATCTCAACATTTGAAAAGTTGGGACACAAAATTGAAAAGGTTTTAACGAGGCACATTATTTATTTTTGAACATCTAGGGGGAGTATTATAAATTATTACTCCCCCCATTTCAATTTAAATGACATACTTTCTTATTGGTCCGTTCCAAAAAGAATGACACGTTTCTATATTTAAACACAATTAAACTTTCAACTTTTTGTTTTACCCACTTTAACCTTAATGAGAAGTTTTTATAGCCACATAAGTATTATGGACCACAGAGAAATTTTTACCCCTTAAGCTTTTAGCACCACATGTTTCAAAAATCTTCTTTTCTTTCTTAAACTTTGTGTCAAGTCAAACTATATCATCTAAATTGAAACAGAGGGAGTAGTTAATATGGATGTTCAATACTCCCATTACTTTTATCCAATATGTAAATAACCTCTCACTACTCATTACTATTAGAATTTTAACTCCCACACCTCTATAATATCCCTTCATGATCTTCCCCATGACTCTAATTATTAGTGCTATATTTAAGATAATCCTTTTGTAAGCTTCTATATAATAGTATAAATAGAGCATGAATATGATATGTGATACACTTGAATACTTGATGAAATAAGAAATCTCTCTTTTTTTCTCTTATTCTATTACTTATTGTCTTGTTTTATATTTGTTACATTGAACTACATTTCGTCACAATCTTCTTTTAAGATAGTTTATGTATTTAGTTACGGATATACCTCGTAGAGGTGTAATTGTAGGATTTTCATAACAAAAGAGGGGTAAGTGTTTGATTTTAAAATACAAGAATATATCTTAAAAGAGTTCATATCGTAAGTGTTAGGGATATAGTAGATATGCCCTAGATCCAATATCATATTTGATAACTTGAACATATTTTTGTGAATGCCGTTTGATATAAAATATATGACATTTGATATTCTTTTATCATTATTAATAATTACTTGATTAATTTGATGAGGTCGTTGATTAAATTTTGAGATTTGTCATCGTTATAGAGATCATGATAATGAGAGGAAAGTCTTTTACAATTTAATATAAATTTGTTCTTGATCGTAGGATTATTAATTTGGACATTAATAATCCGGTTAGATCAATATTTATGTGATCGTCTTTATCGGATAAAGATTAGTTGATCCCATTAACTAAATCACATAGATAGGTGATGCATATAGAGATATGATCGTTGAACCGACTCATTGGATAATTCCTAATGGTTAGAATTACCATAAACTGTCAATAGGATATTTTCTTGAAGAATGTGATGTAACTGTTTCCTTTGACTTGAGATCGTCATAGTAATTGACAAGTTATTTATTGCGCTTTGATACTCCTATGGCCCTAGGGAAATAGTTGAAAGGATATTAGGTACGATTAAATACTTGTAGAATTAGTGATTGATCAAGATGGAATCTGTCAACTCTTGGTGATGAGTTTAAGCTCCATGTTGTTGAATTATAAACGACTAAACTAAGACCTTGGCCAAGGCAATTGAATGAAATAAGCAATGAGTTTCTTAGGTCATTCAATGGTCGATTATATTTGACATGAACACATTATTGATCGCCTATTAGGATTTGACAGTTGAACCATATCCTAGGGTGATCCAGAGCTATAAGGACAGAAGGAATTACTACATTATTCTTCTACTGGTTCTTGAGAGTAAATTGTATACTTCATGCTATCCGGTCGTTAAGGAGTGTTGCTAGACGCTACCCTTGATTAGTATATTGATATGATCAATTTACTACCGGTTTAGTATTGAACCTATGGGGTCGCACACTAACGAGTGTTCTGATCTTTGCAAAAGGATTAATTAACTTATTATTTGATAATTAAATTAAAGAATTTAATTAGTCAAATAAATATAATTATTAGTCCAAATGAAATATTTTTATATTCTTTGCTAGCACAAAAATTATAATTAATATTGTGAATAAATTGAAGTTTCTATTGCAATAGAAATAAAATAAAATCTCTTGGTTGAAATATATGTGATATATATAATTAATAATATTTGATATATTAGATGTATATAAAATATAAAATTAATAAAGGCTTGATAATAAATCTAATTTTGAATTGGATTATTAATTGAAGTTTTATTCAATTTGGAACGGGATTAATATTTTCAAAAGGAAAATATTATATTAATATAAAAATTTATATTAATAAAATTCAATTTAGAATTGGACATTCAAAAAGTCTATTAAACTTTTGGCACTTCTCACGTGCACAAAGAAAGGAAAATTGGATTTTTCATACAAATTTTCCATAAGTTTAATTTTGGAATAAACTTTTATCCTAGAAAAATTAATACCTCAACCAAATAAGAAAAGAGTTTGTAGGTGATGCTATATAAAGGGTGATGGAGAAAATTTGCATGCTTCTTTTTTTCCGATTTTTTTATTATTATTCTTGAGAAGAAAAACATACTTTGTGAAAGTGAGAGTGCAATACAAAGCCAAGAGAGAAAATACAATTACAAGAAAAGTGTTTCTTGTTCTTCTATTTTGAGTTGAGATTTTTGATAAAACTTTCAACACAATATTCTTCGTTCAATTTGTTCGCGGATTTCATTGATCAAAGAGTTGATAGCAAGGATCGGTCTCGGTGTGGATACACATAGAGTCTTCGCACTATCGAAGAAATTTTGAAAAGAAACTCTCTCACCAGGTACGTCTTAGATCCGATCTTTGACACGTAAATAAATTTTAAACATGAAAAATCTGCCTAGGATTGTTATTGTCTTCCGCTGCGTGTTACGAACACCTATACGCAATCCTTCAGTGGTATGAGAGCCATGGTTTATTGTGTCTAAAATTTATTTATGAAATATTTTAATATTATATTGAAGAGTTCAAACCATAATAGATGTGCCTTGTGCAATAGTCAAATCGTTTGAATGTTGATATTATTTTATCGTGGATAAAATATGTATTCATATGACTATTGAGATCGTTCATAACTTGAATATGAAATTTTGTATTAGATACAACGGGAATCTATAATAGGTTACATGATTCTATTGTTATTTTAATTGTTATTAGTTCATGAGATGTTAATTAATAGTAATATTCTAGCATGAATTTTTTTTATGTGATATGTGAGATAAATATGTTAGAGGATGTTGAATTTTGTTTTATGTCATGTGCTTGTTCATTACATAATTTTGAATTATTTATTACATATGATGTAAATTAATTTAGGACTAAGCATGTAGACAGCTTGAACTAAATTTACATGCTATAGAAGATTTGATCTTCATGTTATTAAATTGTTTTTGTAACAATTCCCTCTTACTAAAATTTGAGTTCATAAATAATAAAGTATAAGATATTTTATTATAGAGCTATCCATCAAGGTAATTAATTTTCTTATTTCTTGTTTATAAGGAGCGGCCAGACAACCAGGAGACTTATAGTTCGAGAATATGTTAAAATTATTTATTGCATTAGATGTATGGATTGAAAGAATTATTCAATTTTACACTAGACGCCTGGACTACCCGGGGAGTATAAAATTTAATAAGTTCTTTGCTATCATGATGGTTGAACTCAACTATGCCAATAAGATCGACCTGACTACCAGGGGACTATCTGACATAGAGCTATTTAAGGAAATTGTATGGGAATACAATTGGTAAGAGTACCTACCTTTAAAATATATGTGAGAAACGACTTGATTTCAAAGGGGCTCATACATATTGTTAAAGGATTCCTTTACTCCACTAAAAGAAATAAAGATTTCGTAAACTATGATGAGGGTAAATAGTTTAAAATAATTAGTGAAAATATCATTTAGATAAAAGTCCATATCTTTATGATATATGCAATATGTTCTTATATTATTGCCTTTTTTTTTCTATATTTTAGATTTCTCAATATGTCTGTTATATCATTGCGTGAAATACTTGGAAGAGTGCCTTGGTATTAAACACATCATTCTCGCTTCTACGAGTTCTGAACTCCGGAGGAAACATCAGAATATTGATCGAACTGCAATCATTGAATATCTTAAGAAGATGGTTGATGCACAGTTGGACGTTGAAAACTCTCCAGTTGGACCCCTTGTCAATCATATGACCGTTCTTACAGAAGAACATGAGAAGTTGGGGTACAAGCTTGGTAAAGAGTTTTCTGAAGATTTGATCTTGCAGCCAATATATGATGCTGAATGTTTTCATTGTAAGAAGAAAGGGCATTGGAAGAAAAAACTGCAAGGATCTTGCAACTTTAAAGGACAAGAAACAAGGTGAGACATTAACTAAAAATGTTTCCAAGGTTTCTTTTGCTACTACTCATTCTTCACTGTGGGTATTAGATATTGGCAGTGGTTATAACATTTGCAATATGTTGCAAGGGTTCAAGATAAGTAGAAAGTTGAAGAAAGGAGAAATTAATCTACAAGTTGGAAATGTTGCAAAAGTTGCGGCCATAGCTGTAGGATCAATTTCTTTAATAATACCTACGGGCAAAGTACTTATGTTGGATGCTTGTTATTATGTTCCTAAATTTGTTTCAAGCATAATTTCAGCTTCTATGTTAGACAAACGTGGTTTTCGCATTGATATAGGCAATGGTATTTGCTCTATTTATTATAGTGATAATTTATATGTGAATGGCTATCTCCAACACGATGTTTATGTCTTACCTAGTGTGAATGCTAATTCGATTATGCATGTTTCAAGTCCTAAGAGGAAAAGAGATGATCATGTAAATCAAACATACCTTTGGCATTGTAGGCTTGGTCATATTGGAGAGAAAAGAATTAACAAGTTGTACAAGGAAGGGTACCTTGACAAGTATGATTTTGAATCATATCCAACTTGTGAATCTTGTCTCAAAGGAAAAATGACCAAATCTCCATTTACTGGAAGTGGAGAAAGAGCTTATTGGGACTAATTCATACAGATGTTTGTGGGCCCATGAAAATTCAAGCTAGAGGTGGATATTCTTACTTCATCACCTTCACTGATGATATGTCAAGATATGGATTTGTATATCTTATGAAACACAAGTTTGAATCCTTTGAAATGTTCAAAAGATTCCGTAGTGAAGTTGAGAAGCAGACTGGTAAAAGTATCAAAGTACTAAGGTCTGATAGAGGTGGAGAATATCTTAGTGAAGATTTTACCAGATATCTCAAAGAGAATGGGATTCTCTCACAGTAGACACCTCCAGGAACACCACAACACAATGGTGTGTCTGAAAGGAGAAATAGAACCTTATTAGATATGGTGAGACCTATGATGGGGTTCACTGATCCTCCAATAAATTTTGGGAATATGCTTTGGAAGCAGCAACATACTTACTTAATAAAGTTCCCACTAAGTCAGTCTCTACAACACCATATGAGATATGGAAAGCATGTAAGCCTAACCTTAAACATATTAGGGTTTGGGGTTGTCCAGCTTATGTTAAGAGACTACAGCCTGATAAACTTGACTCAAGATCTGATAAGTGTAGGTTCATTGGGTATCCCAAGGAAACAAGCGGATATTATTTCTATCACCCTTCTGGCCAAAGTGTTTGTGGCTAGAGGAGCAACCTTTTTGGAAAGGGAATTCCTTTTGGAAGGAAATTATAATGGGGAGATAGAACTTGATGAAGATCAAGAAACTAATGAGTCAACACAATATGAAGATCATGAGACCCAAGTTGAAGAAACTTTATTGGATGTTTTGAAGTTGCCAAGGAAAATGCCATCTTCAACGGTTGAAGTTCAAGAACTAAATGAAGTTCAAGAACAGATTAATGAACCAGTTCCAAACCAAATTGAGCAACAACGAAATCCAACACAAGGTAAACCAGGTTGTACAAGTACCTCTTCAAAGGTCTACACGAGAACGTCATGTACCAACTAGATTAAATTTATTGGTACAAGATGATTTATCAAATGAGGTTGATCATATTGATGATGACCCTAAGACCTATGAAGAGGCTATTCAAAGTTCTGATTATGAGAAGTGGCAAAAGGCCATTGAATCCGAAATGGAATCCATGAAGGAAAATAAAGTATGGACTTTAGTTGAACCTTCAAAGGATATAAAACCTATATGTTATAAATGGGGATTTAAGAAAAAGATTGGAGCAGACGGAAAGGTGGAGACCTATAAAGCACGTCTTGTTGCCAAGGGATATCGTCAGAAAGAAGGAGTCGACTATGACGAGACTTTCTCTCCCGTGGCAATGCTCAAATCTATTCGGATTTTGCTTGCTATAGCAGCATACTATGATTATGAAATATGGAAAATGGATGTGAAAACAGCTTTCTTTAATGGTGAGCTAGAAGAGGATGTGTACATGACACAACCTGAAGGTTTCACATCTTCGTCTGATCATAATAAAATTTGTAAGCTACAAAGATCTATTTATGGATTAAAGCAAGCTTCTCGAAGTTGGAATATTCGATTTAACAAAACAATTGAATAGTTCAATTTTTGTTAGATGCGAAGAAGAACCTTGTGTGTACAAAAAGGTTAGTGGGAGCACAATTATATTTTTAGTGTTGTATGTTGATGATATATTGCTCATAGGGAATGACGTACCAACATTGCAAAATACCAAGATTTGGATATCTGAACAGTTTTCCATGAAAGACTTGGGAGAAACAACTTATATATTAGGAATAAACATCTATAGAGATAGATCTAGGAAGCTGCTCCCAGTCTTTGTACATTGATACTATCTTAAAGAGGTATAACATGGATAATTCCAAAAGAGTCTATCTACCTATAGGCACTGGAATTTCTCTCAATTGGAAGGATTGTCCTAAAACACCTGAAGAGAGAGAACGCATGAGTAGGATCCCATACGCTAGTGCAGTGGGAGCTATCATATATACCATGATATGTACACGTCCTGATGTGGCTTATGCACTTGGAGTGACTGGACGATATCATGCAAATCCTGGTGAGGAACATTGGAAGGTGGTGAAGACCATTCTTAAGTACTTAAGAAGGACTAAAGACCAATTCCTCATCTATAGGGATTCTGAGTTGAAACTTGAAGGTTATACTGATGCAAGTTTCTCTTCAGATAGGGATGATATCAAATCTATTTCTGGTTATGTATTCACCTTAAGTGGTACAATGAGTTGGAAAAGTTCCAAACAAGCTACAGTAGCTGATTCAGTGACTGAAGCAGAATATATAGCAGCTAGTGAAGCTGCTAAGGAAGCTGTATGGATGAAAAAGTTCTTAACTGAACTTGGTGTGGTTCCTTCAATGGAAGGTGCAGTTCCATTGTTGTGTGACAATACTGGAGCCATTGCTCAAGTAAAAGAACCAAGATCACACCAAAAGTCCAAACACGTTCTGCGAAGGTATCACTTGATAAGAGAGATCATTGAACGTGGAGACGTCGAGATTCAAAAGGTTGATGGAAAGAAAAATGCTGCAGACCCATTCACTAAAGCGCTTGGCACAAAGGAGTTTGACAAGCACAAGTGGAAATTGGGGATGAAGTAGAAGAGCGATTGGCTCTGATGCAAGTGGGAGATTGTTAGGGACATAGTCGATATGCCCTAGATCCAATATCATATTTGATAACTTGAACATATTTTTATGAATGTCATTTGATATAAAATATATGGCATTTGATATTATTTTATCATTATTGATAATTATTTGATTAATTTTATAAGGTCCTTGATTAAATTTTGAGATTTGTCATCGTGATAGAGATCATGATAATGAGAGCAAAGTCTTTTACAATTTAATCTAAATTTGTTCTTGATCGTAGTATTATTAATTTGAACATTAGTAATCCGGTTAGATCAATATTTATGTGATCGTCTTTATCGGATAAAGATTAGCTGATCTCATTAACTAAATCACATAGATAGATGATGCATATAGAGATATGATCGTTGAACCGACTCATTGGATAATTCCTAATGGTTAGAATTACCATAAACTGTCAATAGGATATTTTCTTGAAGAATGTGATGTAACTGTTTCCTTTGACTTGAGATTGTCATAATAATTGACAAGTTATTTATTGTGCTTTGGTACTAGACACCTATGGCCCTAGGGCGATAGTTGAAAGGATATTGGGTACGATTAAATACTTGTAGAATTTGTGATTGATCAAGACAGAATCTGTCAACTCTTGGTGATGAGTTTAAGCTCCATGTTGTCATGAATTATAAACGACCAAACTAAGACCTTGGCCAGGGCAATTGAATGAAAGAAGCAATGAGTTTCTTAGGTCATTCAATGGTCGATTATATTTGATGTGAACACATAGTTGATCGCCTATTAGGATCTGACAGTTGAACCATATCTTAGGGTGATCCAGAGCTATAAGGACAGAAGGAATTACTACATTATTCTTCTACTGGTTCTTGAGAGTAAATTGTATACTTCATGCTATCCGGTCGTTAAGGAGTGTTGCTAGACTCCACCCTTGATTAGTATATTGATATGATCAATTTACTACCGGTTTAGTATTGAACCTATGGGGTCGCACACTAACGAGTGTTCTGATCTTTGCTAAAGGATTAATTAACTTATTATTTGATAATTAAATTAAAGAATTTAATTAGTCAAATAAATATAATTATTAGTCCAAATGAAATATTATTATATTCTTTTCTAGTACAAAGATTATAATTAATATTGTGAATAAATTGAAGTTTCTATTTGGAATAGAAATTAAATAATATCTCTTGGTTGAAATATATGTGATATATATAATTAATACTATTTTATATAATAGATGTATATAAAATATAACATTAATAAAGGCTTGATAATAAATCTAATTTTAAATTGGATTATTAATTGAAGTTTTATCCTATTTGGAATGGGATTACTATTTTCGAAAGGAAAATATTATATTAATATAAAAGTTTATATTAATAAAATCCAATTTAGAATTGGACATTCAAAAAGTCTATAAAACTTTTGGAACTTCTCACGTGCACAAAGAAAGGAAAATTGGATTTCCATACAAATTTTCCATAAGTTTATTTTTGGAATAAACTTTTACCCTAGGAAAATTATTACCTCAACCAAATAAGAAAAGAGTTTGTAGGTGATGCTATATAAAGGGTGATGGAGAAAATTTGCATGCTTCTTTTTTTTTCCGGTTTTTTAATTATTATTCTTGAGAAGAAAAACCTACTTTGTGAAAGTGAGAGTGCCATACAAAGCCAAGAGAGAAAATACAATTACAAGAAAAGTATTTCTTGTTCTTCTAATTTGAGTTGAGATTTTTGAGAAAACTTTCAACATAATATTCTTCGTTCAATTTGTTTGCGGATTTCATTGATCAAAGAGTTGATAGCAAGGATCGGTCTCGGTGTGGATACGCATAGAGTCTTCGCACTATCGAAGAAATTTTGAAAAGAAACTCTCTTCACCAGGTACGTCTTAGATCTGATCTTTGACACGTAAATAAATTTTAAACATGAAAAATCTGCCTAAAATTATTATTGTCTTCCGCTGCGTGTTACGAACACCTATACGCAATCCTTCAGTAAGGTGTCTAGTGTGATTAAACCTAGAATTCAATCACCTAAAACACTATCTTTCTGTTTTTTAAGCTTATTCGGTTTAGTCGTTTAGAGTTAAACTTGTTGATACCAAAAATTATATCTGCTGTGATATATGTAATACTTAAAATTCGAGCCGCAGAGGGGTTTGGGGGGGGGGGGGGGCACGGATATTTTATTATTACTTAAAATCTCTGAATTATGCTACCTGATCTCCTCGCGTAGATTATACAGACTTGTGTTCTGCAGCTCAGTGCCATATCTCCTCCATCATTTCTGGAAATGTTAGATATGAAAAGGAGACAGAGACAAACATGTGAATATCGAATAAAAAGAAAGCCACAAGAAAAGCATCTATTATCATCCATTCCCATCTCTATCCCATACTTATAGGCTACTGGGTTACGTGCATGAACTTTATTTTCCTTTCTTATCATGAACTAAATATTAGGTTGATCAGTGTTAGGTGCATAGTATGATTGGTGTAGGTTCTGAACCTCTGAAATAAAAAGCCTAGAATCTGGCAGTTGGCCATGCCCTCTGTGGATGACATATATCCGCCATTCGCCCATTCCTAGTACCGATAGTTGATGTCTCAATAGAATTTTTTTCCTTTAACCATGACAGTTGAAATTACAACAACAACAACAATTACCCAGCATAGTAACACAAAATGAGGTCTAGGGAGAGAAATATGTAGACAAGCCTTACCCCTACCCAAAAGGACAGAGATGCTGTTTCCAATCGACCCTCGGCTCAGTGAAGGAAAGGGAAAAACAAAAACAAAAACAAAAGAGCATTAGTAACTCCAGCAGAAATAGCGTAAATAATTAACTAAACATAAGAACCATAAATAAAATAGTATGCAAATATATCATGAAGTAACTACCATAAATAACTACCATAAGGGAGACACAATCCAATGCACAAATCATCTATGGATAGCCCTGCCAAGCCTCGCCCAACCCCGGGTGAGGAGTACGTAAAACTCTAGGGGCCCCTATCCTACAACCCTGATACTAGACCTCCAGATTTTCCTATCAAGAGCCATGTCCTCGGAAACTCGCATTCTAGCCATGTCGTGCTTAATCACCTTTCCCCAATACCTCTTAGGCCTCCCTCTGCCTCGTCGTACGCCGGCCAACGCCAGCCGCTCATAACTCCTCACCGAGGCATCAGGACTTCTCCTCCGTACATGCCCGAACCACCTCAGCCTTGCTTCTCGCATCTTCTCATCCGCCGGGGCCACCTCTATCTTCTCTCGAATAACTTCATTCTTAATCTTATCTAACCTGGTGAGCCCGCACATCTACCTGAGCATCCTCATCTCCGCAACCTTCATTCTCTGAACATGAGAGTTCTTCACTGGCCAACACTCCGCCCCATACAACATGGCAGGTTTAACCACAGCTCTATAAAATCCCCTTGAGTTTCTGTGAACTTTCGTGTCACACAGGACTCCTGATGCAAGCCTCCACGTTGACCACCCCGCTCCTATACGATGAGTGACGTCCCCGTCAATCTCTCCGTCCCCTTGAATCACCGACCCAAGATATCTGACTTTGTCCCTCTTGGTGATGACCTGGGATCCAAGTGTCACGTCCCTGCTTACTTCGCTCGGCTCGGCGCTAAACTTGCGCTCCAGGTATTCTGTCTTAGATCTGCTTATTTTGAAACCCTTAGACTCGAGAGTCTGTCTCCATATCTCTAACCTCTCAATAACACCGACCCTCGTCTCGTCTATCAAGACTATGTCATCAGCAAATAGCATATACCAAGGCACATCCCCTTGAATATGTCGGGTTAGAACATCCATCACCAAGGCAAACAAGAGAGGGCTAAGCGTTGATCCTTGATGGAGCCCCATAACCACTGGAAAATGGTCTGAGTCGCCACCCACCGTCCTAACCCTAGTCTTAGCTCCATCGTACATGTCCTTGATTACTCTGATGCAGGCTTCCGGCACGCTCTTTGCCTCCAAGCACCTCCACAGCATCTTTCTCGGGACCTTGTCATACGCCTTCTCCAAGCCGATAAGAACCATGTGCAAGTCCTTCTTCTTATCCCTGAACTGCTCCACCAGCGTCCTGACAAGATGGATAGCTTCTATAGTGGAGTGACTCGGCATGAAACCGAACTGGTTCACAGATATAGATGTCATCTCCCTCACCCTCGCCTCGATCACCCGCTCCCAGACCTTCATGGTCTGACTAATTAATTTGATGCCCCTATAGTTGTTGCAGCACTGGATGTCCCCTTTGTTCTTGTACAAGGGCACCACTGTACTCCACCTCCACTCCTCTGGCATCCTTTTGATCTTGAAGATCGCATTGAACAACCTGGAAAGCCACTCCACTCCTGGCCTACCCATGCATTTTCAGAACTCCACCGGGATCTCGTCAGGCCCGGTCGCTTGACCCCTACTCATCCTACGCAAAGCCCCCATGACCTCCTCCGCCCTAATGCGCCTGGTCTCTATGTCGCTCTGAATGCCCCAACTCCCCTAGCTCTATGTTACGATCCCCCTCCTCGTTAAGTAAGTCTCGAAAGTACGTCTGCCACCTCTGCTTGACTTGAGACTCCCCCATCAGAACTCTACCATCCTCGCCCTTGATGCACCTAACCTGGTCAAGATCACGCGCCTTCCTTTCCCTTACTTTAGCTAACCGGAATAACTTCCTGTCCCCGCCTTTCTCCCCTAATTCCTCGTACATGCGACCAAACGCCGCGTTCTTAACTTCCGTAACCGCAAGCTTTGCTTCTTTCCTCGCCACCTCGTAGATCTCCCTGTTCGCTCTCCGTTCTTCCTTGCTTGTGCTCCCTGCCAACTTAGCAAACGCCGCCTTCTTCACCTCCACTTTTCCTTCGACTACATTGTTCCACCACCAGTCACCCTGATGTCTGACTGAATGCCCTTGATTATCCCGAGTAACTTTGTTTTTATAAAAAAGTAATTATTGAAAAAATGAAAAGAGTAACTTTGTTTTTATAAAAGGTTGTATGGGACTAATTGTGTAACTGTAGCCATAAGTTAAAACTAATTTACGATTGTATCAATCATATTGACACGATAATCACGGTTTCTGGATGGAGGCCAATATTAAAGTATTCAAATGGAATATTCTGCCACCATAGCAATAGTTGACTAACTACCATATTTTTGAATTATTGAACCATTTCAATGATTTATATATTGGTCTGGTCAAATATTCAATCTCATCTCCTTCGTGGAAAAGGTCCAATGTATGAAGTGCGCCTGTTCAACCAGTAAGAATAACAGTCTAATTGCTTCTTTGGCCAAGCTACTTTTTTGTTATAAATTCTTTCAAATCTAAGCTGTTTCACTAAAACTTTTTTTTTTAAAAGTATTTTTATTTTTGAGTAAACGAATAAATTATTTTTGACAAGCAGAAAAAATAACTTGTTTCCAAAAGTATTTTTTGAAGAATTATTTTTGAGAAAATATATTTAGAAGTATTTTTAAAAGCTTAATCAAACACTAATCACTGATCAAATTTTTTTTAATTATTTAACCAAACACAAACTATTTTTCGCACTTATTTGAAAAGTACTTTAAAAAAATATTTTTCAAAATAAGTTAATTTTTTATGCTTTGCCAAAGAGGCTGCTAAAAATATTGGTAATTTGGCCCCCAAAAAATGTTTTTCCGTCTGGATGGGGGATTTGCATCGATGCCCGCCTTTTGGGTTATGTTTTAACTTGTGCTTGCTTTGTAATATAAATTGCAAGCGAATCCATTTTTTTGCATAACTTCATCAACGGGGTTGAAATAGCAAAGGCAATCACACAAAACTTCAGTATTCTAGTAGATGAGCCTGAAGTAGCAAGTGTGCTGAACTAAGTATGCTGGAGTTTTTATTTCTAATTGTGAACTTAAACATAGTAGCTGAAGTTTTATTCTCTATTTGCTGAATTTTTGTTTGTGATTTGTGAACTTAAGCATATGAGCTGAAGTTTTTTTTTCTCTATTTGTTGAAGTTTTTGTTTGTAATTGCACTAATAAGCTGAAGTTGTTTTGTCTTGTATTCATTAGTTTTATCATTAAGTTATTTCAAAAACTTCAGCAGAAGATGTTTTAGTATTTAGTTCATTTATAAAAACTTCAACACTAAATAAGCTGAAGTTTTTTTTGTCCTGAATAAATTTTTTTCAAAAACTTCAGCGGAGATGCTGAAGTTATTTAGTTCATTTAAAAACTTCAACACTAAATAAACTGAATTTTTTTTGTCCAGGATTCATTAGTTTTGTCATAAAGCTTTTACAAAAACTTCAGCAGAAGATGCTGAAGTTATTTAGTTCATTTGTAAAACTTTTAGCACTATATAAGTTGATGTCTTTTTTAAAAACTTTCTAACATAATCAGATTGTCAACAATAAATTATAAATTTTGAAAAAATAAACGTGAAAAGAACAAAATTATCATAAAAAGAATCACTAAAGTGTGACATAAGGTCCTATATCAACACGTGTTAGAGATTCTCTCCGAGGTCGTCTTAATAATAGCTATTATCTGTTTGTGTCCCCGAAACTCTTTTAAATTAAAACAAGTTTATCACACCCCAAAATCGGAGAACGTGTACCTTGCCAATCAAGCGTATTAGATTTCCTTCTATTCAACTTAATTCATGAATAAAGAGGAGGCGTATTTCATTTATCAAACCCTAATAAGATTTCATTAGCAACATTGTTTTATTTTCATTAACAACTTCATTAATAATTTTTAAAATATTACAAGTTTATAGGTATAATGAAAAATATGTTTGTCAATTACCAATATTTTTAGTTTCGACTCCTACCATCAACAATCACCCACTACGGAGCCTCTAAGTACGACCTAAGAGTAATATGGAAATGTCAGTAACAAAATTCCGGCTATACTTCAAAATATAATAAGAAAATGAACAAAAAATACATAACTCCGGATAAGGTGAAGCTTACCAAGGCTGATGGGAAATGAATACATAACTATCACTGATCGAACACCACCTGCTATGAACAGCCTGCCTCCATTTAAAAATGGAGCGCCCGGCAAAATATCGCAATTCATGCATCTTCTTATATCAGATTAACTGATATCTAAGTTGTCACACTTACCCACGGAACAAATAAAAGTAACCCTTTTGTTAAGCTATATTACATCATCCCCTCCCTATTTGAAAAATGTACAATTGCAAGTAATTTTTAAAACGGAAGGTTCAAAACGTGTCTTCCACTTGAAAATGAAAGTGACCACCATATGCTCTCATTGCACATGCAAACCTATGGATACAAATTGTTGCGTCCTCTCAAAAGAAGTTAGTGAAAAAAGGAAAATGTTAAATACTCGTCAAGTTGTCATTGATATTTGATACCAACGAAATTTGTTAAAATTTTAAAATGATATATTTATAATCGTTAAGAATAAAATTTTATTTAGAATGAATGTCTATCTTATAGAGAGTTTTACTTTGAGGCTAAGTCATTTTTCCTCCTATAAATATAGGGGTATTACCCCATTGTAAATAACCCTAAAATTCAATAAGAATTTCTCTCTTTCTCTGCAATATTGCTCTTCTTCTTTTATTGTTTCATAACACATTATCAGCACGAGACTCTACTGATTAGAAGAATCGTTCAATATTTTCTTGCGTATTGAAAGAGGTTGTTACTCTCTTGAAAAAAGAGAACACTCAGTTATTGGGTTTGCCTTAATCTTTCTCTTGGGTGACTTTACTACCTTCGAAGCTCTCTGATATTATTTCAAGCTTATTTCTTGTATACTGCATCCCGAAAGATTGAGCGCTGGATTACCACTTTGGAGTACAATGGAAGCAGTAGCATGCTGCAGGGTTAATCTCACTCTCCAAACAAAGTCCGAACATAGCTCCAATTGAGTAGAAGCTTTGGGATTGAGCATAATAATTGTCAGTCATTCTATGAACTTCCTTCATGATGAAATTCAGGATTTAAGGTAAGTATTTTACTTTTCTCTTTCAAATTCTTGAAATTCTATAATTTAATTTTATATACAAACAAAGATAACATAGTTTGATTATAATTCTAATGAAATTTGTAAGAAATTACACCCACTTAAAGTGATTAAATTTTTATGCTTTGCCATGATCAAAATCATGTATGATTATGGGCAAAAAATTGAAAATCCATCCCATTGATTTTGCTCCATTCTCATTCCCTTAGGAGAATGTGATTGTAGTATGTGATAAGTCTGAAAGAAGATAAAATTTTTACCATGAAGGTATCAATGGATGTGGACATGGCAATAAACAAAATTATTACCGTCATTATTGTGATATTGAGAATAATAAGGATTCTCAAAATAATCCTTCATTCTATGAAAGTAATGTTTCTCATCAATTTGACATGAGATTTCGTAAAGCACATACATATGACTATGGTATATTCATGATGTGAATGTGACAACATCTAATTTATGAATATATATTCATTCTTGGAAGAATATGAACGTGCTAGTGGTAGTGAATATACCACACTCGCCTCTAGAAGGAGGTTTGAGATGATATAAGAAAAAAAATGTCATTATTATGACATGAATGGTCATTGATCACGTACCTATTGTACGCCAAAATACTTTGGTAATGTGATTATTAAAGTACACTAATAATGCAAGAAACATATCTTGCATATAATTTTTACTATGACCATAATGATACAACTTTCTCTTTAAAAGAAATATTCACTATATGGATATTGATTAATGTGTGATAGTACCAAATTAATTGAGAACTCTGTAAGAGCCAATTATACTATTTTGGAGAAACACAATTGATTACCAATAAGGTATTGTATTGTAGTAAGTCTCAAAGAAGCTTATTCAATTTCTAAAGTATACGCGAAAGCGATTGGTTATATTGAGACTATAAATAAAGAAAATATTTGATATCTTTTATTATTACAACTTGTAGCGGGGTAATATATATGCGAAAAGTTACCCGCTTTATTTTTCAATTTGTAATACACAAATAAACGAATAGCACAATAAAGAGGATGTTTATTGATATAAAAACCTATATCATAATAAACCTGAAGTTTATTGAGAATTGCACATGTCATGGTGTAAACATGAACTTATCAATATTGATAATTTATTCAGTTGGCACAATCAATTTAGCCATATCAATTTAAGTATGATATGAAAAAATAATAGACAATTCACATGGGTAAATATTAAATAACTAGAAAGTTCTTTATAAATTCTCTTACATTGCTTGTTCTTATTAATTAATTGACCAACTAATATTGGGGTCGAATCCCATAAATTCTGGAAATATCAAAGGTGAATATGGGCACATTCATCTGCCATGTATACCACATAAGATGCATCTATGATATGGTTATATGTGTGATTATTATTAACCCGCAACTTGGTGTTTGCAAGGTAATTTGCTCAATAATTTAACTTAGAGCACAATTTTCATATTTTCTGTCCAAGATGGTTTATCTTGATAAGTTGGTTTATATCACAACTTGTTTAGCAAAATTATTTATTGAGTGCCTCCACTTAATAGCTAAACTCTTGCTTACGAGAACAAAGTTATCTATATCAGTTTGATATAGGTTATATACGAAAGTATATTACATTCTTCCCTCACAAATGGTTCATGGTCAGGAACCAAATAATTTCATCTTATTATCATTTATGTGCGGTGTACATTATAATTAACACCATAACACACGAAGATGGGTTCTCAAAGTTGAGGAAACAAGTTAGCTTTTATAACATGAGGGGGAGATTTGATAAACAATTAAGAAAAAGTTACGTCGAACGGATTATCATTTGTATATCAAGATCCTCGAATAGGATAATATGAACTTGAAGTTCATAAAAAGATAATTCATTTGCAACATATTGCAAAGCATGACATACACATTTATTGACCCAAAGAAAGTAACTATATTCTCATTGCAAATGCTCATATTAAGTCCTAGAAGGACAAAATTTATGGTACACTTAAAGCGTATAGACAAATCAGTTTCAAATAGAACTTCTTGATAAAGAAGATGAGCAAATGATCAAAGTGATCATAAAAGGAGGCAAGTGATCTAGAAGGTCGCATGGCATAATACTTAATAAAATTGCATGAGAGATTCAGGTACCTGAATATATGAATGAAGAGATCTCGATGTTATGTCTTTATAAAAATTTATTGGAACCGAGATAACATGTTCATTGACGACATCTATCATAGCGCTAAGTATAGATGAGGATCTTAAGTCTATCGAACATAGACACAAAAGTATTAGCTAAGTGGAAGAGATACAATTCAAGTAATTGGTTTCATATGAAAGACATGTAGTTTTGGACATGTAGTTCAAAAACTTAGTATAAAGTCAATGGTATGTGCAATTAGTTTCGATATCTTATATGTCTACGCAAGACATAAAAACTTGATATGCACTAAAGCCTCTTTAGATGGCTTATATGGCTTAGCTTATATGACAATCCTTGAAGGACTTATACCGCTTAAAGCATATGTAATTTTTGATCTTGAAGTACCACATGCTAAGTGCAATTTGTGCACATTTGTATCTTGCTATAACTATAAGCATGATAATGTGATAGTGAGGATTTTCAAGGTGCAATATACTCATTGGAGTTAATATGGCTGATTTGTTCACAAAATCTCTACCAACATCAACCTTCAAGAAGTTAGTGCACAAGATTGGGATGCGAAGGCTCAAGGATGTGAATTGATGCTCTCTTCAGGGGAAGTTAATGCGTGTTGCACTCTTTTTCCCTTACAAGATTTTGTCCCACAGGGTTTTCCTTGCAAGGTTTTTAACGAGGCAAAAAATAGGCACATTTCTAAACATTTTTAATGAGGCACATTATTTATTGAGTAGACATTCAAGGGGGAGTGTTAAGAATAGAATTCTATTTAGAGTGAATGTCTATCTTGTAGAGAGTTTTACTTTGAGGCTAAGTCATTTTTACCTCCTATAAATAGAGGAGTATTACCCCATTGTAAATAATCCCAAAATTCAATAAGAATTTCTCTCTGTTTCTCTACAATTTGCTCTTCATCTTTTATTGTTTCATAATAATAATGTTATTTTCCTGTTTCTAGACCTTTTTATTTTATGTTGTTTCATTTACTGATGGTATTAGTAATATTTTCTTATCTCTAGATATTTATTAGTGTACTTGTGTCCTTGTTTCTTTGTTTTCTGTTATTGTATGGTGGGTTGTTTCTTTGTATTTGTTTCTTGAATTGAGGGTCTATTAAAAATAACTTTTTTACCTTCATAAAGTAAGGATAAGATTTACTCTATTTGTGAGATTATACTGAATTGTATTTGTTGTTAATATAATTTATATTTATAATATTTGCTGATTGCCTTTTCTTAGCTGATGGCACATAACATAGGTCATGTAAGGCAGGGGCATATGTAATACTGTATTAATAACGAGTTCAATTGACCCCTTAAGTTTTGACGCAAAATAAAATTTTATATGTAAAAATATATTAAATTAAAGTACAAAAATAATAAATATGAATTCATAATTTTAAAAATATAATAAGTTCAACATTAAATTTTTTTAGAAAAAATGAATCCGTCGAGTTTAAATTTTTGAATGCGTCTCTGATATTAGGTTCAACTACCCCTAGGCCCTGAGCAGTGTCATCACCCTCTCTAAACCTCCCCGAAAATTTTGAGTGAGCTCGGTTAAAATATATTCTAGTCTGTTAGGTAAGACTTAAGAGTGCCCATTCAGCCAATAAATATGTTAGCATTTCCCTTCTTTTTTAATCAATATGAAATAAGTAACACACATGATCACATAATTTAAGAAAAAAGAGATAGTTATTGTAAATAAAATTTCTATTTAAGATAAATATTTATATTTTAGAAAGGCCGTATTTATAGATGGGTTATATTCTATTGTAATTGACTCCAAATCAATAGAATTCTCTCTCCCTATTTTTCTATGCAATACTTCTCTTCTTATTTGATTATTTCATAATATGTTATCAACACGAGACTCTAACTAATTGAGTAGAAGCTTTGAGATACATGCATAGTGTTCAACTTGTACGTAATATTGAGCATAATGATTGTCAATATTTTTATGAACTTCCATCAGGATTAAATTCTGGATTTAAGGTAAGTTTTTTCCTTTATTTTTTTCTTCCAAATTCTTGAAATTCTATAATTTGATTTTAAATACAAGCAATAATAATAAACTTTGATTAAAACTCTAATAGAGTTTGCAAGAAATCATAACTACCCGAAGAGCTAAAATTTATATGTTTTTTCATCAAATTCATGTATGATTGTGGGCAAAGAAGTGGAAACTCGTGCCATTGAATTTATTTCGTTCTCATTCCTTTAATAGAATATGGTAGCAATATATAATAAGCCTGAAAGAGGATAAAATTATTATCGTGAAAGTATCAATGGATGTAGACGTGGAAATAGACGAAATTATAATTGTTATTATTACAGAATTGATAATAATTCTCAAAATAACCCTTAACTCTGTGAAAGTAATGTTTGTCAACAAGTTGACACAAGATTTTATAAAGCTGTGACGACCTGACCCGTCGTCATGTGAGTTATCACTTTTTTTTCCCCATTTTCAGCTTCTTTATGCTTCATTATCCGTATCTTATGTGATCGAGTTGGTTCGGAGAGGTTTTGATAGGAAATGAGACACTTAGGCTCATTAAGGAAGGTTTGGTTTGGAAAAATCAACCAAATGTTGACTTATGAGTTAGAGGGTCTGGATGTGATTTCTGGTGATTCGGTTAGCTTCGAGAGATGATTTGTGACTTAGTAGTGTGATCAAAATTGATTTTGGAGGTCCGGTGAAGAATTAGGCTTGAATTGGCGAAGTTAGTATTTTGGCGAATTCCAGTTGATAGGTGAGATTTTGATATGAGGGCCGTAATGGAATTTCGAGAGTTGCAATAGATTTGTTACGTGATTTGGGATGTGTGTATAAAATTTCAAGTCATTGGGAGGTGTTTTGATCGGGTTTTTGATCGAATGCGTGTTTCAGAAGTTTTAGCTTAGGCTTGAATTCGATGGTTTTGATGTTGTTGGAAGTATTTAAATGATTTGAGCAAGTTTGAATGATGTTTTAGGATGGGTTGACACTTTTGGTTAAGGTCCCGAGGGCCCTGGGGTGATTTCGAATGGCTAAACGAGAAGTTTGGAGTTGGAAAATGCAGCAGAAATGCAATAGTAGTGCAAGTCAAATTTGGCCTTCGCGTTCGTGGAGGGAGGTCTGCAATTGCAGAAGGGTGGAGTTCAGAGCTTCGCGTTCGCGGTGAGGATCCCTCATTCGCATAGAAGGAAGTTGAGTTCCTTGTCGTGTTCGTGTCTATGGCATTGCGTTTGCGTAAGGTCTTGGGAGTATGCATCGCATTGGCGTGACGAGTAACGCGTTCGCGTAGGAGGATTTGAGGTCCCGCAATATTTTTTCTTCGCGTTCGCGGCATAGGGCACGTGTTCGCGTAGTGGTACTAGTTTAAAGCATCATGTTCACAGCAGTATCATCGCGTCCGCGTACTGTTAATTTTAGAGATGGAAATTTAGTGCTTCTTGATCACGGGACTTGGGTCGCAATCGCGATGAAGGGGGAACAATCCTGGGTAGAATGATTTTTACAACATTTCATCCGCTAGTCTAAGTTCATTTTCACCATTTTGGAATATCCTTGAGAGCTTTTGGACGAGAATTGAAGGGGATTTTGACTGGGATTGATTGGAGGTGAATTCTATGACATAATAACAAGATTTAATTGTAGTATCAACCTAGAATTCATGATAATATATCAAAAAGGGGAAAAACTAGGGCTTGAATTTTAGTATTTCAACTAGGGTTTGGAAGGGTCATTTGAGCTCGGATTTGGGATTTCTTGATATGTATAGACTCGTGAGGGGTTAAGGAACCTGTTGGTGTGAAAGTTTCTGAATTTCAGGAAGTGGTCCGGAGCTCGGGTTTTGTAAATTTCATGATTTT
The DNA here is from genome assembly GCA_034376525.1 of Nicotiana benthamiana. Taxonomy (NCBI): domain Eukaryota; kingdom Viridiplantae; phylum Streptophyta; class Magnoliopsida; order Solanales; family Solanaceae; genus Nicotiana; species Nicotiana benthamiana. The sequence goes on from CM067331.1 coordinate 107,107,791, forward strand.
CGATGTTTTTCGATTCTTTTCGATTGGGTTATGTTCCCATAGCCTATTGTGATGTATTCATTGTGGTTTTGATCAGATTTGTCATATGAGGAGGCCGATTTGAGAGGCAAGGGAATAACAAGCTAGGATGTGGTCAACTTGATGTGAATAATAGTAAATGATATCCTGAGGGTTTGAAACCCCGGATTTGCACAACGTAATGCTATATTAAGGTGAAACACGCGCTTCATGAAAAACGTGTGATTATTTACTACTGGGAATTTGTGACTTGGTCCGCCCCGATTGATATTTTACCGCGTATTTGACTGAGATATGTTCGTTATCAACATGACTTGGGCTTATTGGCATATTTTAGGCTTCATGCCGACTTGAGTCCTTTGTGGATTTTATCACTGTTTCCCCACTATTTGATATACTATTTGAACTCAATCCTATCGATTATTACTTTTTTACTATCTCAGCCACTTTACTTGGGTTTTGAGACTTAATTGATATTTCTATTGTTATTTGGGCTGAGCACTACTATTTTATCGATGCCTGAGGGGGTTATGATGTTTTTTCTGGACTGAGTGAGGCTTCAGGCCTTATGATCGATATGAGGAGGCTTTCAGACCTTGTGAGTGCTGTGATGGGGCTTTCTGGCCTGATGAGTGATGTTAGGAGGCATTCAGGCCTTATGTGTGTTGTGAGAAGGCTTTCAAGCCCTATGTTGATATAGCGCTTGGGCCATTAAGGGTCCCTATGGAGTCTAGACACCCACAATAAATGCAGGTACCCATATGATCTGATACTGAGCCCGGGAGGCTTATGATATACTGAGTGACTGATAATGAGCCCAAGGGGCTGATACTATGCTGAGTGATTTATACTGAGCCTGAGGGGCTGATACTGTTCTGAGCGATTGATACTGGGCCTAAGGGATAGATTTGTACTCACTACTCACTTGTTATTTTACCTGATTTACCTGGTTTTAAAATGAGATTTTATTTGACTCTTTATTGTTTTACAGGCGATTTACTACCTGATATAGAACTACCTTGTGAATTTATGTGTTTTCATACCTTCGGTTATTTTTTGTTATTATTACTCACTAGGTCAGAGTACTCACATTACTCCCTTCACCGTGTGTGCAAATTCAGGGATAGTAGAGTCTGCATCTAAGGAGCGATTCCTTACAAACCAATCAACGAGTTTGAGTTAGAGGTAGCTTTTGACGTCTGCAGCCCTTGTCTCCCATATCTTACCTCATTTATGTTTTTCTTCGGACTATTGTATCGGATATTATATTATGTAGGCTTATAGAAAACTCTGTAGAAGCTCATGACTTGTGACACCCCGGTTTGAGCTGTGTCGGGATGGTATCCTTGCTATGATTGTTGTTTTTGCATTTATAACTGTGTTTCATGTGTTCTAGATTTGTTAATTTAAACTAATTGATAGAAGAGAAGCTTGCATTGTTTTGGTTGGCCTTGTCTTCACGAGAGGCGCCATCACGGCTGGGTTTAGGAAATCTGGATGTGACAAGTTGGTATCAGAGCCTAGGTTACTAGGTATCGCGAGTCGTGAGCTCGTTTAGTAGAGTCTCGCAGATTGGTACGGAGACGTCTGTACTTATCCTCAGGAGGCTACAGAACCCTTAGGAAACTTTCGCATTCTTGAAATTCTTATCATGCGAAATTGTTGATCCGAGTACTCAATTTCTCTTTATTCTATCCTCTCACAAATGGTGAGGACACGAGCTAACGGATGTGATAGACGACCACCAGTACCACCCACCAGACGCCGTGGACGCGGTCATGGAAGAGGCAGAGCAGCAGGGGCAGCACCTATGGACCCTCCAGTTTCCCTAACTCAAGACAACACTCCAGCAGCACCAGTTCAGGCACCAGCTGTGCCCATTGTGATTTCGAGTTTTCAGGAGACTTTGGCTCAGATTTTGATAGTTTGCACTGGCCTAGCTCAGGCATTTTTTGCCACCACAGCAGCAGCTACTTCAGAGGGTGGGGGAGGCAATCAGACCCCCGTATCCCCCACTTTTGAACAGGTACTGCAGGGATTACAGACTCCAAAGTCACCCCCAGGTCAGCCAGTTGCACCAGTGCAGGAGTTCAGGGTTCCAGCTATGCCTGAAGATGAGCAGCGTCACCTTGAGAGGTTTGGTAGGCTCAATCCTCCGACATTCAGTGGTGCTGAGGGCGAAGATGCCTAGAGTTTTCTTGACAGGTGTCAGCAGATGCTCCGTACAACATGGATTCTGGAGTCTAGTGGTGTAGCATTTACCAACTTTCAGTTTACCGAGGCTGCCTTCACTTGGTGGGAGGCGCATGAGAGGCGTAGGCCGGATTGTGCATCACCTTTGACATGGAAGGAGTTCTCCACTCTCTTCTTAGAGAAGTATATACCACAGTTCTGCAGAGAGGAGTTGCATAGGCAGTTTGAGTGGCTATTACAGGGGGATATGACTGTGTCTCAGTATGAGATAATGTTTACAGAGTTAGCTCGTCATGGCGTCTGGATGGTTCCATCAAATCATGAGCGGATCAGAAGATTTTAGGGAAACTGGAGGGTCCACAGGTGCTGCCCCTGCTGCTCTGCCTCTTCCACGACCGCGTCCACGGCCTCTGGTGGGTGGTACTGGTAGTCGTCTGTCACATCCGTTAGAGTGGTGCTCTTTATAGAAAGAGTGTTGGGTTCTTCTTTCGAGGAGGTGGTTGATATAGCTCAAGAGATTGAAGCGGTTCACCGTCAGGATTGAGAGGAGAGGGAGTCCAAGAGGCATCGAGGTTATGGCAGTAATAGTGGTGCTATTTCGAGAGGCCAGTTCCAGCATGGTCGGGGTCGTTTTTTAGGCCCACTCAGTCGGCCCATCCCGAGCATCGTAAGGAATCTTCAGGTCATAGTTATCATGGTCCTCAGTAGAGTCAGCCTTCACTCAGCGCTCTTCCAGCATAGAGTTTATCTCATCCTCCGTCTGCTCAGGGTTCTTCCAGGCTGAGTGCATCAGCTAGTCACCCTGGAGCGAGGGGTTCCCTTTAGTCCCATTCACCAGCACCAGGGAGTTTTTGTGAGTGTGGAGGCAGTGTCCTTGTTGTAGTGCTATCTCATCTCAACATAGGGGTCAACCCTCGTCTTCTGGTCCAGTTTCTTCAGCACCCGCCCAGCCAGCTAGGGGTGTGGGTCAAGCAGTCAGGGGTCGCCCCAGAGGTAGAGGTCGATCAAGCGGTGGTCAGGCTCATTTTTATGCTCTTCAAGTCAGGACAGATGCTACTGCTTCATATGTTTTCATTACAGGTATTATTTTAGGCTGTCACAGAGATGCCTTAGTCTTACTTGATCCCGGTTCCACCTATTCTTTTGTGTCGTCATATATTTCTCATCATTTGGGTACGTCCTGAGGGTTTCTTGCTTTGCATGTTCATGAATCTACCCCGATGAGCGATACTCTTATTGTAGACCATGTGTACGGATCATGTTTGGTGACTATTGAGGGGTTTGGATACCCGAGTTGATCTGTTATTATTGGTCATGGTGGATTTTGATGTTATTCTGGGCATCGACTGGTTGTCTTCGTGTCATTCTAAGACAGTCACATTGTCCATACCGGGTGTACTAAGGATCGAGTGGCGTGGTGTGACTGATTATGTTCCTACGAAGGTGATTTCATTCCTAAAGGCCCAGTGCATGGTTGGGAAGGCTTGTCTTTCATATTTGGCATTTTTGAGGGATGTTGGAGCCGAGACTCCTAACATTGATTCTGTTCCAATTGTGAGGAAGTTTTTCGATATATTTCCAGCAGACCTGCTGGGCATGCCACCGAACAGGATATTGATTTTCGTATTGACCTGGTGCCGGGCTCTCAGCTTGTTTCCCTTCTACCACACTAGCGGAGTTGAAAGAATTGAAGGTTCAACTTCAGGAACTCCTAGATAAGGGGTTCATTCAGCCTAGTGTGTAGCCGTAGGGCGCACCAGTTCTATTTGTAATGAAGAAGGATGGCACCATGAGACTGTGCATTGACTACCAAAAATTGAACAAAGTAACAGTCAAGAACAAGTACCCCTTACCTCAGATTGATGATTTGTTTGACTAGCTTGAGGGAGCGAGGATGTTCTCCAAGATTGATCTCTGTTCGGGCTATCACCAGATGAAGATCGGGGATTCAGATATTAATAAGACTGCTTTCAGGACTAGATATGGGCACTATGAGTTTCTTGTTATGTCTTTTAGGCTGACTAATGCCCCAACAACATTCATGCATTTGATGAACAATGTATTTCGTCCTTATCTAGATTCATTCGTCATTTTTTTTATTAATGATATTCTTGTGTACTCGCATAGTAAGGAGGAGCAGGCGCAACATTTTGTGAGTTGTATTGCAGAGATTGAGGGAGGAGAAGCTTTATGCAAAGTTCTCCAAGTGTGAGTTCTAGCTCAATTTAATGGCTTTCTTGGGGAACCTGGTTTCCAACGAGGGTATTCAAGTCGATCCGAAGAAGGTAGACATAGTTCAGAGTTGGCCTAGACCGACCTCAGCTACAGAAATTCGTAGCTTCCTTGGTCTCGCAAGTTATTATCGCCGGTTTATTTAGGGACTTTACTCTATTGCATCACCCTTGACCAAGTTGACTCAGAAAGGCTCCCTATTTGTATGGTCGGACGAGTGCGAGGAGAGCTTTCAGAAGCTCAATACAGCTTTGACCACAGCTCCAGTATTGGTTTTGCCCTCAGCTTCAGGTTCTTATACTGTATATTGTGACGCTTTGAGTGTTGGGTTTGGGTGTGTGTTGATGAAGGAGGGTAGAGTTATTACTTATGCTTCTCATCAGTTGAAGCTCCAGGAGAAGAACTACCCTGTTCATGATTTGGAGTTTGCTGCTATAGTTCATGCCTTGAAGATTTGGAGGCACTACTTGTATGGTGTACCTTGTGAGGTACTCACCGATCATCATAATCTTCAGCAATTATTCAAGCAAAAGGATCTTAATTTGAGGCAACGAAGGTGACTAGAGTTACTTAAGGATTATGATATTACCATTCTATATCACCCGGGAAAGGCCAATATAGTGGCCGATGCCCTGAGCCACAGTTAGTATGGGGAGTCTGGCGTATATTCTAGTTGGGGAGAGGCCCTTTTCAGTTGATGTTTAGGCCTTGGCTAATCGGTTGGCGAGACTCGATATTTTGGAGCCCAATCGGTTATTGGCCTATGTGATTTCTCAGTCTTCCTTATATGATCGCATTAGAGAGCCCCAGTGTGACGATCCGCATTTCCTTATCCTTAAGGACAAGGGTCACCATGGTGATGCTAGAGATGTGACCATTGGGGATGATGGCGTGTTAAGGATGTAGGGCCAGATTTGTGTGCCCAATGTGGATAGGCTTCGGGAATTGATATTGGAGGAGGCTCAATGCTCGCGGTATTCCATTCATCTGGGTTTCGCGAAGATGTATCAGAATTTGAGACAGCAATACTGGTGGAGAAGAATGAAGAAAGATATTATAGGATTTGTGGCTCGTTGTCTCAACTGTCAGCAGGTAAAATATGAGCATTAGAGACCGGGTAGTCTACTTCAGCAGATGGTTATTCCGGAGTGGAAGTGGGAGAAAGTCACTATGGATTTTGTGAGTGGTCTCCCTCAGACTTTGAAGAAGTTCAATTCGATTTGGATGATTGTGGATCGGCTGACCAAGTCCGCCCACTTCATTCCGGTATATACTACATACTCTTCGGAGGGGCTGGAAGGAATCTTTATCCGAGAGATTATTCGATTGCATGGTGTTCCAGAGTCTATTATCTCAGATAGAGGTACTTGGTTTACTTCTCAATTCGGGAGGATATTTCAGCTAGAGTTGGGTACGTAGGTAGAGTTAAGCACAACATTTCATCCTCAGACGGATGGGTAGTCCGAGCGTACTATTCAGATATTGGAGGACATGTTGCGTGCCCGTGTTTTTAATTTTGGAGGTTCTTGGGATGAGTTTTTGCCACTTGTAGAGTTTGCCAACAACAACAGTTACCAGTCAAGCATTCAGATGGCTCGTATCAGGTGTTTTATGGGAGGCTGTGCAGATCTCCAGTTTGTTGGTTTGAGCCCGGCGAGGCTAGGCTATTGGGGACAAAGTTGGTGCAGGATTCTTTAGAGAAGGTGAAACTAATTTAGGAGAGACTTCATACAGCTCAGTCGCGGAAGAAGAGTTACGCGGACCGGAAAGTTTGAGATGTGTCTTATATGGTTGGTGAGAAGGTCTTGCTGAAGGTTTCACCCATGAAGGGCAATATGCGGTTTGGAAAGAAAGGGAAGCTGAGTATGTGGTTTATTAGGCCTTTAGAGGTACTTAGGAGGATTGTAGAGGTGGCCTATATGCTTGACTTGCCACCCAACTTGTCAGGCGTGCACTCGGTATTTCATGTATCTATGCTCCGGAAGTATGTTGGTGACCCGTCCCACATATTGGACTTCAACATGGTTCAGTTGGATGATGATTTGACCTATGATGTGGAGCCGGTCGCTATTTTGGGTTGTCAGGTTCAAAAGTTTAGATCAAAGGATATAGCTTCGGTGAAAGTGTAATGGATAGGTCGGCTCGTGGAAGAGGCTACTTGGGAGACCGAGTGGGAGATGCAGAGCATATATCTTCACCTGTTTGAGGCTTCATGTATGTTTCTTGACCCGCTCGAGGACGAGCGTTTGTTTTAGTTGGGGAGGATGTGACGACCTGACCCTTCATCACATGAGTTACTGCTTCGTTTTCCCCATTTTCAGCTTCTTTATGCTTCATTATCCGTATCTTATGTGATCGAGTTGGTTCGGAGAGGTTATGATAGGAAATAAGACACATAGTCTCTTTAAGGAAGGTTTTGTTTGGAAAAGGCAACCGGGTGTTGACTTATGAGTTAGAGGGTTTGGATGTGATTTTTGGAGATTCGGTTAGCTTCGGAGGATGATTTGTGAGTTAGGAGCGTGATCGAAATTGATTTTGGAGGTCTGGTGAAAAATTAGGCTTGAATTTGTGAAGTTAGTATTTGTGCGAATTCCGGTTGATAGGTGAGATTTTGATCTAAGGGTTGGAATGGAATTCCGAGAGTTGCAGTAGCTTCGTTAGGTGATTTGGGATGTGTTGTAAAATTTCAAGTCATTGGGAGGTGTTTTGGTCGGGTTTTTGATCGAATGCGTGTTTTGGAAATTTTAGAAGAACTTAGGCTTGAATTCGATGTAATTCGATGGTTTTGATGTTGTTTGAAGTGTTTTAATGATTTGAGAAAGTTTGAATGATGTTTTAGGATGGGTTGGAACTTTTGGTTGAGGTCCCGGGGGCCTCGTGGTGATTTTGGATGTCTAAACTGGAAGTTATGAGTTGGAAAATGCAACAGAAATGAAACAGCAGTGCAGTTCAAATTTGGCCGTCGCGTTCACGAAGGGAGGTCCACATCGCAGAATGGTGGAGTTCAGAGCTTCATGTTCACGGTGAGGATCCGGCGTTTGCGTAGAAGAAAGTTGAGTCCCTTGAGTCGTTATGCTTCGTGGTCGCGTCTATGGCATTGTGTTCGCATATGGTCCTGGGAGAATGCATCGCATTCGCGTGACGAGTACCGCGTTCACGTAGGAGGATTTGAGGTCCCGAAATATTTTTTCTTCGCATTCGCGGCATAAGGCACGCGTTCGCGTAGTGGTACCAGTTTAAAATATCACATTCACAGCAGTATCATCGCATTCGCGTAGTGTTAATTTGAGATATGGAAATTTAGTGCTTCGCGATCACGTGACTTGGGTCGCGATCGCGATCAAGGGGGAACAGTCCTGGGAAAAATGATTTTTATAATATTTCATGTGCGAGTCTAAGTTCATTTCCACCATTTTTGAACATCCTTGAGAGCTTTTGGACGGAAACTGAATGGATTTCGATTGGGATTGATTGCAGGTGATTTTTATGACCTAAAAACATGATTTAATTGTAGAATCAACCTAGAAATTCATGATAATATATAAAAAAAAAAAAGGGAAAAACTAGGGCTTGAATTTTGGTATTTCAACTTGGGTTTTGAAGGGTCATTTGAGCTTGGATTTGGGAGTTCTTGATATATATAGACTCATGACGAGATAACGAATCCGTTGGTGTGCAAATTGCTGAATTTCGAGAAGTGGGATCGGGGATCGAATTTTGCAAATTTCGTGATTTTCAATTCTTTTCGATTGGGTTATGTCCCCTTAGCCTATTGTGATGTATTCATTGTGGTTTTGATCAGATTTGTCGCACGAGGGGGCCAGTTTGAGAGGCAAGGGGATAAAAATCTAGGATTTGGTCGGCTTGAGGTGAGTAATGATAGTACATGATATCCTGAGGGTTTGAAACCCCGAATTTGCACAACGTAGTGCTATATTGAGGTGAAACACGTGCTTCATGACAAGCGTGGGATTATTTACTACTAGGAATTTGTGACTTGGTCTATCCTGATTGATATTTTTACCGCGTATTTGACTGAGATATGTTCGTAATCAACATGATTTGGGCTTATTGCCTTATTTTGGGCTTCACGCCGACTACTTGAGTCCTTGGTGGATTATATCACTGTTTCCTCACTATTTGATATACTATTTGAACTCAGTCATATTGATTATCACTGTTATGGGCTTATGATGTTTTTTTCTGGACTGATTCAGGCCTTATGAGAGATGTGAGGAAATCCCACTAGCCATTACTCGTATGAACTCCTAGATCCATGAAGGACATGGGCATCTGTAAGCCGGTGTAGCTACGCGAAGAGCGGAAAGAAGGAATCAGAAAATAAATGCATTCCTTCTTAAACTTACTGGTCTAATGATATCTTAATCTAAGAAAAGAAGATTTAATAAGAAAATCTAATTTCCTTTTTTGGGTAAAGGATTAATTAAGAAATCCAGGTGGTCTAGTGGTTTAAATAAACATTCCTTAGAGAGGGAATGTCGGATAAGACACTATTAGGCCTTCTTTTAGGAGTTATAGATAGTATCACCTTTAGCTGGTAGCTAGAAAAGAATTTATCCCCTATTAACGTATACAGTTTTGAGGGCAAATCGAGGTTTTACCCGCAACTTCTGTCCATGAATCTTCTTTCGCTTGGTTATGGGACTAGAGCGAACTCTTTTGGCGGATTTCACTTTCAACCGGATTCACCGCCTACGTGCCCTTTACGCCCAGTCATTCCAAAGAAGACTTGCCCCCCGGTCTTACCGCAGCTGCTGGAACGGAGTTAGCCGGGGCTTCTTCCTCGAGTCCTGTCATGATCGGAACTCGACGAAAGAGATTTACAAGTGACATGCAATGACTTTCCTTTTCGTGCGTCAACGTTACCTTTATATCTCCCTCATCTAGTCGAGATTCCCTAAGATAAAGGAATCAAATCTTTAGTTGTAATTTCTATACGTCAATCCAATCTCGCTTACATTCTATGCAAATAGGGGGCAAGAAAACTCTATGGAAAGATGGTGGTTTAATTCGATGTTGTTTAAGAAGGAGTTCGAATGCAGGTGTGGGCTAAATAAATCAATTCGGTCTTGGTCCTATTGAAAATACCAATGAAGATCCAAATCGAAAAGTGAAAAACATTCATAGTTGGGGGAATCGTGACAATTCTAGTTGCAGTAATGTTGATTATTTATTCGGCGTTAAAGACATTAGAAATTTCATCTTTGATGACACTTTTTTAGTTAGTGATAGGAATGGAGATAGTTATTCCATCTATTTTGATATTGAAAATCAGCTTTTTGAGATTGACAACGATCATTCTTTTTTGAGTAAACTAGAAAGTTCTTTTTATAGTTATCGAAACCCGACATCTAGAACCAACTCGCGGCACACTGACTAGAAATCATCTGTGAGAAGGTCTTCTGGCATAGGCATACTACTAATCAATTCTTTGTTCATTCGTGATCAAATACAACCTAGGAAGAGTTGTACGCCTACATAACTTACCTCCCAGACAAAGGAAGGAAAGTCTCAGATCTATGTAGTTCTCGAGCATAACGAATGAACATAAATCTTTCCAAATATCATGAATATCCTTTGCCCCTTATCTCCTCATCTTCCTATTTATAAGCCACAGCTTACTTCGGCGTTTAGCCTTTCAGGCCTTGTGAGTGTTGTGAGGGGCTTTCAGGCTTCGTGAGTGATGTGAGGAGGCTTTCGGGTTTATGTGTGTTGTGAGAAGGCTTTCAGGCCTTATGTTGATATAGCTCTTGGGCCGTATGGGGCCCCTCCAGAGTCTGCACACCCATAGTGAGTGCGGGTACCCATATGATCTGATACTGAGCCCAAGGGACTGATGATATACTGAGTGACTGATACTAAGCCCGGGGGCTGATACTATGCTGAGTGATTGATACTGAGCCCGATGGACTAATATTGTTCTGAGCGAATAATATGGGCCCGGGGGACAGATTTTTACTCACTATTAGCTTGTAATTTCACCTGATTTACTTATTTTTAAAAGGAGATTTTATTTGACTCTTTACGATTTTACTACTTTTAAGCGATTTACTGCCTGATATAAAACTGCCTTGTGAATTTATGTGTTTTCATGACTTCGGTTATTATTTTTTATTATTTCTTACTGGGTCAGAGTACTCACATTACTCCCTGCACTGTGTGTGCATATTCAGGCATAGCAGAGTGCGCACTTGAGCACTGATTCCTTCCGGACTAGGCAACGAGTTGGAGTTACGAGGTAGCTATTGATGTCCGCAACCCTTGTCTCCCATATCTTACCTCATTTATGTTTTTCTTCGGACTATTGTATCGGATATTATATTATGTAGACTTATAGCAAACTCTATAGAAGCTCATGACTTGTGACATACCGTTTTGGGCTGTGCCGGGATGGTATCCTTGTATCAGATATTTTCACATTTATAATTGTTTTTCATGTGTTATGGATTTTATAATTTTAATTAATTGATAAAAGAGACGCTTGCTTTGTTTTTGCTGGCCTTGTCTTCACGAAAGGCGTCATCACGGTCGGGTTTGGGAAATTGGGCCGTGACAAAAGCACATATAGATGATTATGGTCCATTCATGATGCGTATGTGACAATATGTGATTTATGAATACATATTTATTTTTTTAAGAATATGAACATGCTAATATACCACATTCACCTCTACGAGGAGGTTTGCAATGAAAAAAAGAAATAATTTTATTATTATGGCATGAATGGTAGAGAAAATATATATTGACAATATAATTTTTAAAAGATAGCGGTAATGCAAGAAACATATCTTGTATGACCATGACCATAATTGTATCACTTTCTCCGTAAAAGATATATTCAACATATGGATATTGATGAATATGTGGTACTACAGAATTAATTGAGAACTCTGCAAGAGTCAATTATACTATTTTGGAGAAACAATTGATTACCAATAAGGTATTGTGTTGTAATAAGTCTCAAAGAAACTTATTTAGTTTTCAAAGTATATGCGAAAGCAGCTGATTATATAGAGACTATAAATAAAGGAATATCTTCTATTACTACAACTTGTACTGTGATAATATATATGTAGAAAGCGATCCATTTTATTCTCCAATTTGTACTACATAAATAAACGAATGCCACAACGAAGTATAAGTTTATTAATATAAAACCCATATCATAATAAACTTGAAGTTTACTGATAATTGCACACGTCATGGTGTAAATTTAAACTTTATCAATACTAATAATTTATCCAGTTGGCATAACTGCTTTAGTCATATTAATTTAAGTATGACATACAAAAATAAAAGAGAATTTTACATGTGTAAATATTAAGGAACTAGAAAGTTCTTTACGAATTCTCTTATATTGTGTGTGTTTATTAATTAGTAGACCAACTAAAATTGGGATTGAATCCAATGAATGTTAAAAATATTAAAAGTAAATATGAACCTGTTCACCTACCATGTATACCACATAAGATGCATCTATAATGTGATTACATGTGCGATTATTATTAAGCCGCAACCTGGCCAGTGTTTTCGAGGTAACTATCTCAGTAATTTAATTTTGAGCATAATTTTCATGTTTTCTATTCAAGACAGTTTATCTTGATAAATTGGTTTACATCATAGTCGGTTTAGCAAAATAATGTATTGAGTGTCTCCACTTAATAGCTAAATTATTTCTTTATGTACTTCAAGTTCATATTATTTTATTCGAGGATCAATATGTACATATGATAATTTATTCCACCTAATTTTTTCTCAAGTGTTTATCATGCCCCCCTCTTTCTCCATGTTAGAAAAACTAACTTTCTTCCTCAATTTTGGGAACCCATCTTTGTGCTTTATGGTGTTAATCAAAATATACACTGCACATTAATAATAATAAGAAGGAATTTTTTGGTTCCTGACCTTGAACCACTTGTGATGGGAGAAAATAATATACTTTCGTATATAATGTATATCAAACTAATATATATATATATATATATATATATATATATATATATATGTGTGTGTGTGTGTGTGTGTGTGTGTGTGTGTGTGTGTGTGTGTGTATGTGTTATTTTCTCTCCTTACAAGTGATTCAAGGCCAGGAATCAAAAAATTTCATCTTATTAATATTGATGTGCAGTATATTTTGATTAACACCATAATATACAAAGATATGTTCCCAAAATTGAGGAAGAAAGTTAGTTTTTCTATCATGGGTTCCCAAATAAACAGTTGATAAAAAGTTACGTGGAATAAATTATCATGTGTACATTTCAATCCTCGAATAAAATAATATGAACTTGAAGTACATAAAGAGATCATTTAATTGCAATATATTGCAAAATATACTAGATGCAAATGCTCACTGCAAATATATTGAAAGTAATTATATTCTCACTGCAAATACTCTTATTAGAATAAGTCTTAGAATGACAAAGTCTATAGTACGTTTAAACTGTATAGACCAATCGATTTCCAATAAAATTCTTGATAAAGAAGATGAACAAATGATCATAATAAGGAGGCAAGTGATCTAGAAGATCACATAACATAACACTTCTTAAAATCTCAAGAGAGGTTCACATACCAAAAAATATAAATGAAGAGATCTTTATGTTACATCTTTATGAAAATATATTGGAACTGATATAAAATGTTCGTCGATGACATCTACTATAACGGTAAGTATAGATGAAGACCTCAAGTATGTCGAATACAAACACAAATATATTTGCCAAATAGAAGAGACACAATTAACATAGAATTGGTTTCATATGAAAGACGTGTAGTTCTGGACAGGTTGTTCAAATACTTGAAAGTATAAATTCAATGATATGAGCAATCAATTTTCAATATTTTATTTGCCTAGCATAACATGAAACTTAATATACATCTAATTACAGTCTATTATATGACTCATATGAATTAACTTATATGATAATCCTTGAAGGATTTAAATTTCTTAAGGCATATACAAATTCTTGGTTTTGAAGTACCATATCCTACGTATTATTTGTGCACATATGTATCTTGCCATAACTATTGTTACATCCCATGTTTTCGTACGTGAGAATATGTCATAAGCCAATCAATGTAAGCTCGAAAATGAGATCGTTTTTGAAAGTACATAACGTAAGTTCATCATTTCATCTTGGAGGTTACAAATCATTAAGATCATGAATAACAAGTACCAAAAGGGTTGGAAAGCTTAGACGCTAAATGAACTGAAGAAAATAAGTTTCGTCGAATGTTGACAAGTTTGGAATGTTATAACATATACTTTTTGGGTGAGACTAGGGTGATTAACATTATAATGAAGTTAATTTATGAGTTATTTTAGTCGTATGATAGTCGTGTATTATGTTTCTAAGCCAAGCGAGTTGGGGAACAAAAGTTGGCAAATGTCATCACAAGTTGCATTCATAATGTGCTGAAATTTGGAGCAAATATAGCTGAACTTTTCTCCCAATATACTTGTAATAAATGGATATCTACACATCAAATTGAATATCTATGAGTCTAGTTTCTGACGCATTAAATTATTTGTCGATATGACATTTGACTAGAGAGATATTTGCATTTTTGCGAGACTGCACCAAGCAGACCTCAATGTGGCACATAGGCGGTTAAATATATATATATATATATATATATATATATATATATATATATATATATATATATATATATATATATATATATATATATATATATATATATATATATATATATATATATATATATATATATATATATATATATAAAAGATGCCTTAGCCATGTGTTCTTTCATGATCCAACACCCAAACAAAGGGCAAACTACACAAATCAAGTATCGTGAATCCCGTGACGCTTGTAAATTTCTTGTTCTTCTTGTTGTTGCTGATTTTTGGGTGGTTCCCACTCGTGTGGGAGGTTGTTTTAAGTGGTTTATGTGTTGTAAAATACTATCCAATGGTTTTCATATCAACTCTAGGTTATTTAAAGTCTTGCAACTGGATTACACCGTATTTCAACATCAAAAATGAAGAATAACACCTTTTTGAGGTTGTGTTGTCATTGAGGATATTTGTGGGCTGTTTTGTACTGAAATTTCAAGTTGTTGCTACTATATAAGGTGATTAAAACAGTCTACTAATTGTTCTTAATCTTTCTTATATTTTGGTTAAGTTGTTAGGAGGATAAACTACAAGATAATACTTGGATTAGCTTAAGTTACTTCTATGGTGTTGTATTGCCATTGAGGGCTGTTGTAAGATACATATAACTTGGATTTTGACTTGAAGCTATTGTAGGAGGTATGTGTATTGTGTTATTACTGGTGCTTAAGGTTATCTTGATGTTGATTAAGTTGAATGGTTGGACTAGTTATTACAGGTGCTTAAGGTTATCTTGATGTTGATTAAGTTGAATGGTTGGACTAGACATGAACTAGTGAATAAAGTTTCTAATTGAAGATAGTTGAGTTGTGGATTGTTTCCTTTGCTTAAATATATGGTATTAGGGTAGAATCATTGATGAAATAATTCATCATGTTAATGATGCTGTTAAGTTAATGTAGGAAGTCTATAAGGGGTGATATGGGTTATATGGATTTCAATTGGAGCTTTCCACTCGTCGTGAAGTAGTGTGACTAGTTGTTGTTATAAAGTATCTTGTTATTGATATTTATATATTGATGGGTTTCTCTGGTTGTTGTTGTTGGTACATGGAATTAGAGTAGGTCCTTATTACAGGGAAGATGCTGCCCGAATTTACGTAAAGGAGCTATTAGCTTAAGTTACTGCCGTAGCATTTGCTCATCACTAATTTTGAATCTCCTTATACTAGATAGATTGAGTTGACTTGTTTGAAGAGTTTCTTGGAAGGGATTAAGGACTCAACGGGTTTAAGGTATGTTAAGGCACTTTCTTCTTTCTTTTGGCATGATCCAAAGTGAAATGAATACGCTACTTCATAACGGATCTACTCCTAGCAACTAAGGTTGTCCATGTTGTTATTTCCTTATAAAATTATTCTAAGCAAGTGTGTATGATCCTTGAATCCTACTAAGGTTCATGCTGATGCTATGGATGTCCATAATGTTCTTAAGTCACTCCAAAAGGTTTAAAAGATGATTTCATGGGTCTAGCATGCATTATGTATAGTATCTATTTTACTCTACCGAGCCGCGCTATAGTTGGCCGGGTATGACATCTATTGTGCAACCACTGATCAGTTTGATTTACCGAGCTCCACGTGGCTGAGTATGATTCTATTGAGCCTTATAATAGCCATGCATGTTTACCGAGTCCTTTTTGAGTCCATATACGATATGATGATAATAATGCCCATAGAGGCTTATGTTTTTAAAAATTTATGTATATATATGTATTTCATGTCAGTATCCCCTAGAGGCACTAAGATGTTATAGGTTGTATCTCCTCTATCTCTCTTTACATTACAGTTCCTGTTTATGTTTTCCTGCCTTAGATACTCGGTACTTTATTTGTACTAACGTACCTTTTGCTTGGGGACGTTGTGTTTCATGCCTGCAGGTCTCGATTGATAGGTTGAAAGTCTTCCAGGTAGGTTATCAACTCAGAGGAGGTGTTGGTGCACTCCACTTGCTCCGGAGTTGCCTATTTGATTAGTATGCTTTGGATATATATGATTGGAATGGCGGGACCCTGTCACGACCATTATAATTTTATGTATTCTTAGAGGCTTGTAGACTGATGCCAGGTGTATGGATACTTGTTTGGCCTTGTCGGCGTATATATTGAATTTACAAATGGCCATGTCGGCCTTATAGACCCGTATTTCACATGTATAAGTTTGTATATCTTGTTAGGTCGTCATATGTTTAGTATTCCCTTATGTTGTATTCTTTTTTTCTCATGACGGGTTTTCTGGCTCATTTACTCATGATAGTATGATAAGAATGATATGTGCATAGGTACTTGGTTGAATGAGGCACCGGGTGCTCGTCACGGCCCTTTGGTTTGGGTCATGACAAAAGTGGTGTCAGAGCAATTTTGTCCTAGGGAGTCTACAAGCAGTGTCTAGTAGAGTTTTATTTATCGGTGTGTAGTGCACTACACTTATAAGGAGGAGGCTGCAGATCATTTAGTACTGTCACTCTTTCTTCTTACTCTAGATCGTGTGGTAGAGCTCAATTGTAAGAAATTAAACTTCTAAATTCTTTTTCATTCATTACACAATGATACCTCATCTAAACAGATAGTTGGTAAAAGATTAAATGTTGTTGTAAAAGAGTTGAGTCAATGGTACTCGATTTTGCATCATGTTTATGATGAGTAAATGTAAGGTCTTCAGTAGATTATGTGTGTACTAAGATGCGTAAGTTTCTTGATAAGGAGGCCTAAGGCATGGATATCTATCCACCGATGTGGTTTTAAAATAACAAGAGAATCAAAAGTTAGATACACGTTTGAACAAGTAAAAGGAGCAAAGTGGCGAAGGTTATGAGGTACAACTTAGTGCAAGTTTTGAGTTTTTTCAATTCAGGCAGAGAAATATATGTATTTTGTATTACCTAACAGTAACAAAGGTATGTACAATTGGCCACGTCTATCTCAGTATGTCCTATGGGAGTTGAGAGATATAGTTTACGAGAAGAACGGGATAGTAAGATCCAATTGGGGCTAGATTAATCCAAAATGGCAGATGGATTATATTATAAGCTAACATTTCCGAAGGATAAATATATATTTCAAAGGTGGTAATAGTTCTCCTTATGAGACACCCCGATGGTGCGATATAGAATACTACATTTAGATATGAATACTATAATGTATGGAAAAATTTAGAAGATTGGCATTGGAATCGTAGAAGGGATAAATATTTACCTTTGTATGGATCCCGTTCCTAGTAAAGAGAGAATGCTAGGTGACCTAAAGAGCCAGTGAGATAAATCAAGGGGAGATAAAAGTGAAAGAATTTATTGTTGAAGTTATCATAATAAAGTGATAGACAGAAATATTAGCCAAGGAATAAGAAAAGAGTATTGAAGCATCATGAATAAGATGTGATAAAAGGATGATAACGGTAAATCAAAATGTAATAAAATGATAGACACTATAGACAAGTGAAGGAAAAGAGAAGAGGTGACAAGACTTGAGACAATAATAGAGTATAGGCCAAAGGTCATTGTCACAACCCCGGTTCACCCTCCATGAACCATTGTGACGACACCTAGTCCCTATGACTAGGTATGCCTAAATCACGGAAGAAAACCAAATTTGCGGAAGTAAAACAATTTAAAACAGAAATAAAGTAATAAACAACATATTATAAGTGTCGCTCGGCATACACGATATTTAATATCTTCAAAACCAATACATATATCCAAGACCCGGAAACCCACGAATCACAAGCTAAGAAATACTACGTAGCTCTAACTCCAAAATGTCTAACAAGAACAAAAAATACAGAAGGGCTAATACTAAAAGCAAGAATAGAAAGGGACTCGTCGGTCTACAGACGCGACAGCTATTCCTCGAAGTTGCTAGAGCAATCGCCTCACATCATGGGTGATAGGACTGAGTCGGAGTACCTGGATCTGCACATGAAAAACATGCGAGCATGAGTACACCACACCGGTACTCACTAAGTGCAAAGCTTAACCTCGGTCGAGTAGTGATGAGGAAGGACATGGCCCTACTAAGATAAGATAAAAATATAAGGTATGACAGAGTAAGGTAAGCAATACAGCTGAAAGCTAACAATACAGATTTAATATAAGAAAGAAAGGGAAAACAATAATCAAAATATAGGCCAAAACAAACACAAGGATAATAACCGGGGAACTTTCAGTATCCTGAGGATCTCTTAGTGTCCTCAATCTGTACTAGGGATCTCTTTGTATCTCGCAGATCTCTTGGTATCCTCAACATATGCTAGGGATCTCTTAGTATCCCGAGGATCTCCTGGTATCCTTAATATACATGCTAGGGATCTATTGACATCCTGAGGATCTCTCGATATCCTCAATATACACGCCAAAAATCTCTAAATATCCCGTACCTTAGCTCCCTCATAAAATCATCCAGGGAATCTCTCGGGATGCCTTCCTGTAGTCCCAAAATACTCAATTACGCTTAACTTCATACCGAGAAAAAATAGATAACCTAGCATGCTTCTCGTAATACAATAAAGTAGCTAAAGAAAACAGAGCAATTTAGTCAATTAGACATACTTCTCTAAGCTAACAACAAGCGTAAATTCCAAGTAGTGTAAGCAAGAAAGGTACAAAACAATTAAGGCTATTTTAATGAAAATAGGTTTATTCAACAATTAGCACAAGTACGCACTCGTCACCTCACGTACAAGGTATTTCAATTATCACAATACCAATCCTAACGGAAGAGTCCCCCACACAAAGTTATACAAGCCACTTACCTCGTACCGACTCAATAATCAATCTGAAACCACGCTTTTGCCACGATTGCTTGACTCCAAATGGCCCAAATCTATTCAATTCAATCCCATAATGTAAATAACACTTCAAGTAACTGATTCTACAAAGAAATTCTAAGCTAATATGCAAAATTATATAAAATGACCAAAATGTCCCTCGGGCCTACATTTCGGAATCAGGTAAAATTTATATTTCCAGAAACCTCGCACTCTCAAGAGTTCAGTCATATCAAAAGTGCCAAAATCATATCTTAATTTGTCTGTCAAATCATCACTCATAAGTCTCCAATTAGGCAAACCTATCCCCCAATTTTCACTGATTTTCCTTAATTTTTCATGTTAAATTGATAAAAATCATTCCAATAACGAGTTTAGGGACCAAAGACCTTACCCCAATAAACTCCTCTAAAAATCTCTCTTGAAAAGTGCTTCCCAAGCTTTTTCCCATTTTGAAAAGATAAAATATGGCTAAGTTTCGCGAAGGCAAGAATTTATATGTTCTGTCTAGCGATTTTTGCCTATGTGGTCCAATAATCGCATATGCGATACCGTTTCTCCGGTGGGGGAACCACTTCTGCGATTCCCACTTAAAAGTTCAATCTCTCCTACCACCTCAGATTTTGCATCTGTGTTCTCGCAAGTACGATTCTTTATGTCGTTTCTGTGGTTTCTGGCCCCCTTCCTCATTTCTGCTTCTGCGGCTCTGCACCTACGGTCCCACACTCGCAGGTGCGGTTATGACAGAAGAATAGCGGAGGCTGCAAATCTAATTCCAAAATCTTTCCGTCAACCATCCGAAATCATCCCGAGGCCCCCGGGACCTCAACTAAAGGCAACAATAAGTCATAAACCACTATCTAAACTTGTACCAATCCTTAAAAAACCTATAACAATATCGAAACCTAGAATTAACCATGGACTTAAACCTAAGAACTCCAAATTTCTCAAAATACGCTTTCGATAAAAAAGTCTATCAAACCTCGTTCGAATGACATGAAATTTTGAAAACACGTCACATTCAACACTACAGAGCTACTCCAACTTCCAGAATTTTATTCTGACCCTCGGGTCAATATCTCACTATCGAACCGAAAACTTTGAAAATTCAACTTTCGGCATTTCAAGCCTAAATTCGCTACAGATCTCCAAAACACAATCAGTACATGCCTCTAAGCCTGATATCACCCAACGGAGCTAACAGAACTATCATATTTCCATTCCAAGACTATCTTCACACTGTTTTGACTACGATCAACTTTCCAACACTTATGCTCTCATTTAGGTACTTAGTGTTCCAAAACTCTCCGTAACTCAAAATGGAACATCTCGGCAAAACAAAATAGCAGTAATAAACTTAGAGAAAGCAGTTAATAGGGGATCGGGGTGTTAAATTCATATGACGACAGGTCGGGTCGTCACATCCTCCTACACTTAAATATTCGTTCATCCTCGAATGAGCATAGAGATATACCTGAAGTAGTGAAAAAATGAAAGTAATGACTGCGCATATCTTGCTCGGTCTCCCAGGTCGCCTCCTTGACCGGCTGACCCTGCCACTGAACATTCATTGACGCAATGTTCTTTGACCTCATCTTTCTAACCTACCTATCCAATATTGCCAGTGGCTGCTCAACATAGGATAGGTCCTTGTCCAACTAGACTGAACTGATATCCAACACGTGCAACAGATCACTGTGATACCTCCGAAGCATCGAAACATGAAATATCGGATGAACTCCTGCCAAGCTGGGAGGTATGACAAGCTCATACGCAACCTCCCCAACTTTCCTCAGTATCTTAAAATGGCCAATAAATCTCATACTCAACTTCCCTTTCTTCCCAAATCTCATAATGCCATTCATAGGCGAAACCCAAAGAAGAACCCGCTCTCTTAACATATAGGAAATATCACGAACCTTCTGGTACGTGTAGCTCTTCTACCTAGATTGGGTTGTACGGAGTCTATCGTTAATCACCTTAACCTTCTCTAAAGCATCCTGAACTAAGTCTATGCCTAGCCTCACCCGGATCGAACCAACCCACCGGATATCTACACCACCTACCATATAAAGTCTCATATGATGCCATCTGAATGCTAGACTGATAACTATTGTTGTATGCAAACTCTGCCAATGGAAAGAACTGATCCCAGGACACTCCAAACTCGATCATACACGTATGGAGCATATCCTCAAGAATCTGAATAGTACGCTTGGACTGCCCATCTGTCTGAGGGTGAAATGATGTACTCAACTCTATCCGAGGACCCAACTCATGCTGAATGGTCCTCTAGGACCATGATGTAAACTAATTGCCTCTACCCAAAATGATGGAAACTGGAATACCATGCAGACGAACAATCTCCTGGATATAGACCTCGGCCAATTGCTCCGAAAAATAAGTAGTACACACAGGAATAAAGTGAGGGGACTTGGTCAGCCTATCCACAATCACCAAAACAAAATTGAACTTTCTCAATGTCCGCGGAAGCCCAACTACAAAGTCCATGGTGATCTACTCCTACTTCCACTCCATAATCTCTACCTGCTGAAGCAACCCATCCGATCTCTGGTGCTCATACTTCACTTGTTGACAGTTGAGGCAACGATCTACAAACCCAAATATATCTTTCTTCATCTGCCTCCACCAATAGTGCTGCCTGAAATCTTGGTACATCTTCGTGGCACCCAAATGAATGAAATACCGTGAACTGTGGGCCTATACTAGAACCAACTTCCGAAGCCCATCAACATTAGGTACACAGAACCAACCCTGCATCCTCAATACTCCGTCCTCACTAATGGTCACATTTGAGGCATCACCGTGCTGAACCTTGTCCTTAAGGACAAGCAAATGAGGGCCATCATACTGTGTTCCCTAATACGATCAAATAAGGAAGACCGAGAAACCACAAAAGCTAGAACCCGACAGGTCTCTGAAAGATCCATTCTCACAAATTTGCTAGCTAAGGCCTGAACATCCATCGCCATAGGCCTCCCGATGCTGGTAAATAAGCAAAACTCCCCAAACTATCTGCTCGGTAACTCAAAGCATCAGCCACAACATTGGCCTTTCCCGGGTGATACAAAATAGTGATATCATAGTACTTTAACAACTCTAACCACATTCTATGGCGCAAATTTAGATCCTTTTGCTTCAACAGGTGTTACAAGCTCCGGGGATTAATATAAATCTCACAAGGCACACCGTAAAAATAACGATGTCAGATCTTCAAGGCGTGAACAATAGTAGCTAACTCAAGATCATGGACCAGATAATTCTTCTCATGTACCTTCAACTGTCTAGATACGTAGGCAATCACCCTACCATCCGGCATCAACATCGCTCCAAGGCCAATCCTCGAGGCATCACAATAGGCAGTATAAGACCTCAAACCTATAGGCAATATCAAAACTGTGGCTGTAATCAATGTTGTTTTGAGCTTCTGAAAGTTTGCCTCACACTCTTCCGTCAACTGGATCGAAGCACCCTTCTGGGTCAGTCTGCTGTAGGGCTGCAATTGATGAAAAACCCACCACAAAACGATGGTAGTAACCCGCCAAACCAAAGAAACTGCAGATCTTTGTGGCTGAGGATGGTCAGGGCCAGCCCTGCACGACCTCTATCTTATTTGGATCCACCTGAATACCCTCACTCGATACCATGTGGCCTAAGAATGCCACTGAATCCAACCAAACCTCACATTTCGAGAACTTAGCATATAACTTCTTCTCTCTCAAGAGTTTGAAGTACAGTCCTTAGGTGCTGCTCATGATCTTCCCGACTTGGGAATACATCGAAATATCATCAATAAAAACAATGACGAATAAGTCAATATACGGCAAGAACACACTGTGCATCAAATGTATAAAAGGTTGTTGGGGCATTGGTCACCCTAAATGACATTACAAGGAACTCGTAATGACCATACCGAGTGCTGAAAGCAGTCTTTGGGATATCTGGCTCCCGAATCTCAATTGATAGTAACCTGAGCGCAAATCAATCTTGGAAAATACTTGTGCACCCTAATGCTGGTCAAACGGATCATCGATATGAGGCAAAGGATAACGGTTCTTCATTGTGACCTTGTTCAACTGGTGATAATCAATACACATATGTATAGAACCATCCCTTTTCTTCAAAAACAAGACAGGAGCACCCCAAGGAGATACACTAGGGCGAATATAACCCTTATCAAGCAATTCCTGTAACTGATCCTTCAACTCGTTTAAATCAGGAGAAGCCATACGATACGACGGAATAGAAACGGGCTGAGTGTCTGGCAACATATCAGTGCCAAAATAAATATCTCTATCCGGTGGCATGCTTGGAAGATCAGCTAGAAACACATAAGTAAAATCACATATTACAAGGACTAAATCAACTGAAGGGATATCAATACTAACATCTCTCACATAATCTAAATACGCGTCACACCCCTTCTCAACCATATGTTGAGCTTTAAGAAAAGAAATAACTCTACTTGGAGTGTGATCCAAAGTACCCCTCCACTCAACATGCGGTGCACCTGGCATAGAAACATTACAGTTTTGGCACGAAAATCAAGAATAGCACAATAGAGAGACAACCAGTCCATGCCTAAGATAATGTCAAAATCTACCATGCTGAGTACCAATAAATCGACTCTTGTCTCAAAACCATGAAGAGTAACCAAACACAACTGATCAACGCAGTCCACAATAAGAGAATCTCCTACAGAAGTAGAAACATACACAAGAAAGCTCAAAGAATCCCGAGGTACATCCAAATACAGAGCAAAATAAGAAGACATATAAGAGTAAGTGGATCCTGGATTGAATAGAACCGACGCATCTCTATGACAAGTCATAACAATACTAGTGATGACAGAATCGAAGGCAACAACCTAAGTACGAGCAAGAAGGACGCAATATATGGCCCGACCTCCCCCTCTAGGGCGACCTCTATCTCCCCGACCTCGACCTCTAGCTGGCTGAGCAAGTGAGGTAGCAACTGGAGATGTAACCATAGCCTAAGAACTCTGCGGGGCGCATTGTGGCTGAGAAGTCTATGGAGGTGCACTCCCCCAAGTCTAGGGCAATCCCTCACCACATGGAATGTGTCACCACACCCAAAAGAAGCTCTAGAAGGACATGGTGGCTGTGATTGGCTCGGGCTACATATGCTGGACTGACCTCTGAAAGCACACCGCCCAATAGGCGCGCTAGAAACTGGAGGTGCATAATAAGGCTCATGAGACCTAGGAGGAGCTCGAATATCATTGGCTACTAGAAGAGCTGAATGAACAGGGTGACTCACATAACCCCTACCTTGATGACCTACAGCTGGGGCACGAGCACCAGAATAATAGCCCGACTCTCGAGAACTTTTGCCTCTCTCTCCCTAGCATGCATACCCTCAATCCTCCTAGCAATGCTCACCACCTGCTGATAAGGAATATCAATCTCCAACTCATGAGCCATGCTAGACCTAATGTTGGTAATAAGCCCCTCAATAAACCCGCAAACCCTTTCGCAAATAGTAGAAACCAAGGCCAGTGCATGTATGGCCAAGCTAGTATGACGGACATCATACTTTGAGATAGTCATAGTACCCTAGCGCAAATATTCAAACTCTACGTGCCATGCATCCGTAATGCTCTAAGGAACATATTCTCTTAGGAACAGATCTAAAAATTGAGCCCAAGTCAGTGAAGCAACCTCATCCAGACTGTCTAACTCATAAGTACACCACCACTCATAGGTCGGCTCCTTGAAGCTATAAAGTAATGAAATAAACCTTACTCGATCCTGAGATACCCATGGTAAAAAGAATACAGTAGCACTCATCGAAAATCCTCAAGCATCATCTGATGCTAAACCACTGAAAATAGTAGGCTTATACTTCTTGAAACTCTCAAGCCTCCGCTGCTCATCCTCGAAAGCCAATGCCTTATCCTCGGGCTGATGAACATGCATTCGCTACTCAGGAGAGCGGGCGGCAGGAGTCTGTGCTCCTCCCATGGCCTATGATGTAGCTTCGGCAAGGGGGAGCAACCCTGCCAGAGCCAAAGTTGTATAAATGCTCATGAACTGTGCAAGAGTCTCCTGAAGTGCTGGCGTGGTAGTGCAGTAGGCGTATCAGGTGTCTGAGCTCCGGCTAGAACTGTTGGTGGTACCTCTGTGGCAGCT
The DNA here is from genome assembly GCA_034376525.1 of Nicotiana benthamiana. Taxonomy (NCBI): domain Eukaryota; kingdom Viridiplantae; phylum Streptophyta; class Magnoliopsida; order Solanales; family Solanaceae; genus Nicotiana; species Nicotiana benthamiana. Next base: position 107,132,833 of record CM067331.1, read on the forward strand.
CACGCAGGTGCTCTGGCTGCACCGCGTGCGCGTCCTCGAAATTTACCCCGCCCCCGTCCTTTGACGGCTGCAGTAGGGAGCGCTTGTGCCTGATCATCTCGGGTAGCATGTGTCCTCACCATCTGTGAGAGAATAGAAGACATAAGTTTAGAATTGTGATATTAAAATCTCGCACGGTAAGGAAATCAAATGAAATGGAATTTTCCTAATAGTTACATAGCCTCTTGTAAAAAGTATAGACGGCTTTGTACCGATTAGCGAGACAAAGAGACTTGTGATTCATGACTCTTACGAACCTAGAGCTTTGATACTAACTTGACACGACCCTGGTTCGCCCTCCATGAACCATCGTGACGACACCTACTCTATGACTAGGTAAACCCAAATCGCGGAAGAAAACCAAATTTGTGGAAGTAAAACAATTTAAGACAAATAAAAAGTAATAAAAAATATTTTTAAAGTGCTGCTCGGCATACAAAGTATTTAATCTCTCAAAAATAAATACATATATCCAAGACCCGAAAACCTAGAGTCACAAGCTAAGAAATACTACATAGCTCTAGCTCCAGAATGTCTAACAAGAACAGAAAATACAGAAGTGCTAATGCTAAAAGCAAGAATAGAAAGAGATTCCTTGGTCTGCGGACGTTGTAGATATACCTCGAAGTTTCTAGAGCAATCGCCTCGCCTCGGGGGTGATAGGATTGAGTTATAGTACCTGGATTTGCACATGAAAAACATACGCAGAAAGGGCATGATTACACCACATTGGTACTCAGTAAGCGCCAAGCATAACCTAGGTCAGGTAGTAAAGAGGAAGGTCAGGGCCCTACTGAGATAAGATAAAAATATAAGATATGACAGAGTAAGGTAAGAAATACAGTTGAAAGCTAACAATATAAACGAGAAAGTAAGGAAAACCAATAATCGAACCAGAGGCCAAAACGAACACAAGGATAATAATCGGGTCCCGAGGATCTCTTATTATCCTCAATCTATACTAGGGATCTCTTGAAATCCTCAATATATGCTATGGATCTATTAGTATCCTAAGAGGATCTCTTGGTATCCTCAATATACATGCTAGGGATCTCTTGGTATCCTCAATATATGTTCCAAGGATCTATCGATATCCCGCACCTCAACTCTCTCATAAATTCATCGGGGGAATCTCCAGGGATTCCTTCTCGTAGTCCCAAAATAAATCACAAAACAATAGAGAAAAGGAATACTCATTTATGCTCAACTTCATACCAAGCAAAAATAGATAATTTCTAACCTAGCACACTTTTCGTAATACAATAAAGCAGTTAAAGCAAATAAAGCAATTTAGTTAATTAGACATACTTCTCTAGGCAAACAATAGTTTAAATACCAAGTAGTGTAAGCAATAAAGGTACAACACAATTAAGGTTATTTTAATAAAAATAGGATTTTTCACAATTAGCACAAGTACGCACTCGTCACCTCACATACAATACATTTCAATTATCACAAAACCAATCCTAAGGGGAGGTTCCCCCCCTCCTCCCCTCCCCCCCCCCTCCCACCCACCCCCACAAGGTTAGACAAGCCACTTACCTCGAATCGGCTCAATAATCAATCCAAAACCACGCTCTTTCCATGAGTACTCCACTCCAACTGGCCCAAATCTATTCAATTCAGTTGCATAATGTAAATAACACTTCAAGTAACTGATTCTACAAAGAAATTCTAAGCTAATACATAAAATTATGTAAAATAACAAAAATTCCCTTCCAGCCCATGTCTTGGAATCGGGTAAAATTTATATTTCAAGAAACCTCGCACGCTCACGAGTTCAGTCATATCAATAGTACCATAATTGGACCTCAAATTATCCCTCAAATCATCACTCATATGTCTCCAATTAGACAAACCCTAACCCCCCCCCCCCTAAATAACGATTGATTCTCCTTAATTTTTTATGTTTAAATTGATAAAAATCATTCCAATAACGAGTTTAGGGACCAAAATCCTTACCTCAATGAACTCATCTGAAAATCTCTCTTAAAAAGTTCTTTCCAAGCATCTTCCCATTTTAAAAAGATGAAAAATGGCTAAATTTCACGAAGGCAAGAATTTATATGTTCTTCCTAGTGATTTCCGCATGTGGGTCCAATAATTACATCTGCGATACTGCTTCTGCGGTGGGGGAACCGCTTCTACAGTTCTCACATAAAAGTTAAATCTTGCACCTACGACCTCAGATTATGCATCTGCAGTCCCGCAGGTGCGGTTCCTTATGACGCTTCTGCGATTTCTAGCCCCCTTCCTCATTTTTGCTTTTGGGGCTCCGCATATGTGGTCCCACACTTGTAGGTTTGGTTATGATAGAGGAATAGCTGAGGCTGCAACTCCAATTTCAAAATCATTCCGTCGACCATCTGAAATCATCTCGATGCACTCGAATCCTCAACCATAGGCACCAACAAGTCACAAACCTCATCCAAACTTGTACTAATCCTAAGAATACCTAAAACAACATCGAAACCTAGAACTAACCATGGATTTAAGGCTAAGAACTCCAAATTTCTCAAAATACGCTTTTCATCAAAAAAGTCTATCAAATATCATCCGAATGACCTGAAATTTTGCATACTCCAACTTCTAAAATTCCATTCCGACCCTCGGATCAAAATCTCACTATCGAATCGGAAACTTAAAAAATTCAACTTTTGACATTTCAAGCCTAAATTAGCTACGAACATCCAAAACACAATCCAGAGACGTCCCTAAGCCTGAAATCACCCAACAGAGCTAACGGAACCATCAGATTTCCATTCCAAGGCCATCTTCACACTGTTCTGACTACAGTCAACTTTTCAACACTTAAGCTCTTATTTAGGGTCTAAATGTCTCAAAACTCTCCGAAACTCAAAATCGAATGTCCCAGCAAATCAAAATAGAAAATAAACTTGAGAAAAGTAGTTAATAGGGATAGGGGCATTAAATTCATAAGACGACCGACCGAGTCGTCACAGTTATATCCTTATTTTGAGAGATGAGTCGGTGATTCTAACGCGATTACCAAAAGGCTAAGCTAGACCACCTATAGTAACAGAAATGAGTATGGTCAAGTAAATAAGATAAAACCGAACATGAATTAGGGACCGAAAGATTTGATAATGTTCAACATCGTGAGAATTTTAGAGATCGTGCTCCAACAATAATATAATTGATAAAAGACAACCTTTAAAGGTCATTTAAGAAGTCGCTTACCTAAACCAAGAACTCTACGCAAAGTTAATCTTAAGGGACTAAATGTGCCAGTTACACAAGGTGTCACCTTCGCGAGTAAGAAATTTAGTTATCCCTGGTATAGAAAGTTACCATAAGGCTATTAAGGTTCATTGGTAATGTGAAAAGGCACCAAAGATGAAGAGGTAAAATATCTATAGGTAGATCATCGTAATACTAAATCTTAGTACTCCTCTAAAGGGGGAATATGGTGTTAGGTCGAAGTTAAGCGGTTCATGTAACTATGAAATGATAAAGGAAGAATGTGGTAAAAAGGATAAAGGAATGATGTTGCATTTATTCAGTTCCTACAGATATGATACGGCTCCAGAACACTATGTAAGCATGATACCGGGTAGAGCCAATAAAGGTCTCTGGCCAGGATATTATTGATAAATAAGTATGAATGGAGACTTGTTACATCAGGAGCTAGTGGCGAGGGGTTAGTTAGGACAAAAGATATATCCCAAGAGAGATTATGTAGAATATACATATAATATATATATATATATATATATATATATATATATATATATATATATATTAGTAGTTGATTCAGGAAGAGCCTGTTTATGGCTAGACAAGAGGTCACAGATAAATCAATAGATTATGCAAGATAAATGTAATGAACCACAACATAGGGAATTTAGTCTCACATATACGAGATTGCAATCATCAAAAAAAAGTTTTAGATGGGAGTTGAGGTAGTTAAAGGTATCGTTTAAGTTTTATGAAAATAAGAGAGAGAGTCACTAAGGAGACAATAAAATTTTGAGCTTAGAAGTAACCCTACGAGCACAAGGGCACAAAGTTATGTAACTAAGGATAATTATAGGCGAGTAAGAACAAGAAAAATTTTCTATGGGTGTACAATATAACAAGTTCGCAACTTTACAAGAGCAAGAAGGTCTCCCTAAGTACTACAACGAAAGATTGGTTGAGGAAATAAGGAGAAAGGTTTCCACCTAAGCATAGTGATCTAAAGAGTAAATGTTCTTGTACCAACAGTCTTACTACAATATTGTATACACTCCATAAGAAAGTAGCACCTACCATGGCTGATGAATGGAAAAAAAAAGTCATCAAAGGTGATGTTTGAGATCATACAAGGTATAGGTAATTACAGTATTCATGGGCAATAAGACAAGCCAAGTATTCATGCAACAAGTGATAGAACGACCAGGAAAAGAAATTGGTACTCCCTCCATCTCATATTAAATGAGGTACTTTCCTTTTTAGTTTGTCCTAAAAAAGGTAACACGTTTCTAAATTGAAAATAATTCATCTTTAATCTCTTCATTTTACCCTTTTGCCCTTAGTGAGAAGCTTTTATAGCCACAAAAATGGCATGGACCCACAAACCTTTTACCCCTTCTTCTTTTAAGACCACAAGTTTCAAAAGTCTTTTTCTTTTTTCTTAAACTCCGTGCCAGCCAAACTACCTCAAACAATATGAAACGAAGGGAGTAACATTTAAGGACAACTGAGAAGGCAAGAAAGGAAATTTATGGTGCTAGCAAGTTAAATGAAGGTTGTGAGTAGAATAAATAGATAAGTGTAGGTCATGAGGTAAAGTATCGTAGTGCAACAAGGTTTTAGGTAGATAGGAGTAAGGATATGAAAAGGTGAGTGAGAAGGTGACGAGAATATATGAGTCCTCAGGATTAAACCCATCAAAACAAGGAAGTTGATGATTTCCATATGTAATAAAAAGCTCGGTACAACCTGAATGAACACAAAGGAGTTTAAGACTATGAGCAATTATAAGAGACAAAATGTTGCCCTGGTAGTAGAATAAGGGTGTAATTGTGATAGATAAGATCATGACATTTAGACCTTTGATTGAGGAATAATTTAAAGAAAAGGGATGTTATGAATTTCACAAAATTAGAATACTCCCATAACATGAATCATTATAAGATGCTATGAAATACGTTTATGAAAGTATAGTATCGTCGCTAGGTGGATCGGACAAATCACTTAAGATATTCCCCGTTGAGATGTGATCCCTAATGATAATGTATTAGTAAGAGGTTTGAAGTTATCAGTGGTAGATTATGCATAAAAATTAAGGTGAATTACCAATGGATGGATGAAAGTTACAAAGTATGAAATGAGATTAGACCATCATTATTAAGATGAATAGTAATGAGGAAGCATTAAAGGACATAAATTTATATATATAGGACAATCAGTGAAAGGGTAACCCGGAGCTAGGTGGCAGACATCGATAATAATAAACTAAAGTAAGAGTTAGGATATAGTATGAACTACCTAAATGCAGTAAAACCATAAGCATAGATAACCAAGGCTATGAAGTAAGCTATAACGATAGCCGTAAGTTTGACAAAGTACCAAGCAAAAACCTTTAGTACACATATAGATGCCTAGGGGGATATCTTATTATAGTTCTGTATATGTTCACAAAATGAGGCCTAGAGATTGGATAAAAGCTGGAGGGAAAAGGAGAGAAGAGTCGCATAGTTACACATACAAGTACACAGTTGTACATGATGCATGACAAAATGTAACAACAATTATGAGATTGGAAGAATTCCGACCACAGGTCATGGCATGAGAAAGAGGCCTAAAGGGGGAATACCTTGGCCCTTAGATTTATTTACAGAATGGTTTCCTAGATTTTAAGGACAATATTAAAGTATTCATAATAGGTACACATTATGGTGCTTATAAATGCATCAGTCAATATTCGAGGACAAATATTTCAAAGGGAGGAATGATGATATATCCAATATTTTCGTACGTGAGAATATGTTGTGAGCCAATTGATGTAAGCTCGGAAATAGATTGTTTTTTGAAAGTACATAATGTAAGTTCATCATTTTATCTTGGAGGTTAAAAATATTTAAGATCATGAATAAAAATTACAAAACGGGTTGGAAATTTTAGACACTAAACAAACTGAAAAAAATAAGTTTCGTCGAAAGTTGACAAGTTCAGAATGTTATAACATATACTTTTTGGGTAAGAATAGGGTGATTAACATGATAAGGAGGTTACTTTATGAGTTATTTTAGTTGTATGATAGTCGTGTGTTATTTTTCTAAGTTAAGCGAGTTGTGGAACAAAAGTTGGCAAAGGTCATGACAAGTTGCATTCATAATGTACTGAAATTTAGGTCAAATGTAGCTGAACTTTTCTCCCAATATACTTGCAATAAAGGGATGATCTACATATCAAATTGAATATATATGAGTCTAGTTTCTAACGCATTAAATCGTTCATTGATACAATATTGTACTAGAGAGATATTTGCATTTTTGCAAGACTACGCCAAGCAGCTTTTAATGGGGCCCACATAGGCGGTTTAAGACATATGGATATATATAAGATGACCCAGCCCTGTTTTAAGTCGTTATTTTTAGTATATTCATACCTTAGAACCCTCTAAATACTCTCTCAAGGTTATCTCATGATCCAATACCCAAACAAAGGGCAAACTACACAAATCAAGTATCGAAAATCCTGTGGCGCTAGTAAGTTTCTTGTTCTTCTTGTTGTTGCTGATTTTTGGGTGGTTCCAGCTCATGTCGGAGGTTGTTTTAAGTGTTTTGTGTTCAATAAAATACTCTTCCATGGTTTTTATATCAATCCTAGGTTATTTCAAGTCTTGCAAATTGATAACACCATATTTCAACATCAAAAGTAAAGAATAACACCTCTTTGAGGTTGTGTTGTCATTAAGGATAGTTGTGGGCTATTGTCACGACCCAAACTGGAAGTCCATGACTAGCACCCGGCCATACTTTCCACGCACCATCATACATTTTACCTAACCTTCTCTATTATCTGTTAGGGCCAACGAGATCAATACAAATGGTATCCATGGATCACGAACAACCAACGATAAAAGATAATGGCATAAACATACATAACATGAGGTGGCCATACAATCAAGAAACTATAAGGTACGAGCTATCATGATACCATGAAAGACTATACAACAAAAACCAGCCGACAAGGCATACCAAACTATACATGAGTCGACATATGTCTATGAGCCTCTAAAGGAACATAAGTTCTACAACATAGCCAGAACAGGGCCCCAACATACCCATAATGTCTATAACAATAATGCATACCAAGACCACGGCAAGTCCGAAGAAGGGATATCGCCAATCACCGATGAACTAGACACCCTACTGTGGTGGGGGAGTTGCACCTGCCTGTCTATCAGGACCTGCAGCACGACATGCAGCGTCCACAAATAAAACGATGTCAGTACGAATAAAGTACTGAGTATTTAAGGCATGGAACAATAAATATGAACAGTAAGGTAAGCTGGGATAGAGGATATACAACCTGTAACACCAGAGTACCTCTGAGGGCTACTGACATGAAATGCATGATACATATGTATAAATACATAAATTGTTAAAACATACGCCTCTGTGGGCATCATCATCATCATATCATACCCGGCCGCAATAGCTCGGTAAAAAAAAGTACCCGACCATCATAAGGCTCGGTAGAATCGTACCCGGCCACGTGGAGCTCGGTAAAACCCAACTGATCACTAGTAGCACAATAGGTGTCGTACCCGGCCGACTATAGCGCGGCTTGGTAGAGTAAAATAGATACATATATATAATGCATGCTCGACTCATGGAAACACGTTTTAGACCTTTCGGAGTGATGTAAGATTGGTATCCTCTATACACGTTATCAGGACTAACTCTTTGCTATGAACCTTATAAGACTCAGGAAGTGCCCACAACATTGATAACATAGAAATAATAGAAGCAACATCACATCAATCGTTCTATAAGATGGGAAACAATGTAAGTACTACTAGCTTCTAAGAGTAGAGTATCTTTGGAAGCTCGTTCATTACATTATGTACAATTGAAGTCGTGCAAAAGAAGGAAAGGGATAGCCTCACATACCTTGTATATACTGCCCCAATCTCAAGATATGCAATTATCACAACTCCTTAGTCTACAATAAGAGAAATGATACTATCGTTATCATTTAAGCGACATAACTATTATGTATCAATCACAACCTATTTTACGGTGAAACGGACAACACCTCCCCTATATATATGAACTCACACCATTCAAAACAATTACCAAACATCCTAAACAACATCAATAATAATCATATTGAGACTCCCAAAACAGTCCACGTACAATCTAATTACTTCATACACACGACGACCACCGTAGTCGTGTCAAACGACCCAGAAATGTTACGAAGAACTATCAGCCCACAATCCTGAATATATATGGTGTTTGTACACACCCTTCCACATAAGAAATTCCAAAAAATAGTAGTAAAACACGCATCCCAACAGCAAGACAAAAAAATCAACAAAACAGTCCGCTACAAGTGAATAACTCGAACTCACGGCTTCCAATCACCATCCCGTGAGTTCTTACATGTATAGAACAAATTACCATGAGTTCATAGCAGAACAAATGTATGAAATAGTGCAGTAAACTTACCTTACTCGTTGGATAACTAAGCCCTTCCCTTGGTTCTTCAAACTCTTGATTTTACCCTCAATTAGAACTTGAAAGAAAGGGAAAATCAATTAGGGTTTTTATGGGATTTGGGAGAGGAGGTTTGCAGGGTTTTTGGTCTGAGTATTTGTGAGATATATTGAGGGTTATATTGCAGGAGATAACCCTTTAAATGGGCTCAATAGCCGACCCTAAATTTCCCTTTTTTGGGCTATCATTTTAACAAGTAGGTGGCACACCTACTTGTCACATAGCAGCTTGTGCAGTCTCACGAAAATAGCTATATCTCTCTACTTCGATATCATATTGATTAACGCTTTAAGACGTTGGAAAGTATATATCTTTAATTTTGTGGGTAGATCACCCCATAATTCCTTGTAAATTGGGAGAAAAGCTTAGAAACATTTGATCTAATGTTTAAGTAAAAGTTTGAACCTAAGTTGTAACAACTTTTGTCGACTTTTGTTTAATAACTCGTTTGACTTCAAGACTATGAAAAAGATATTATGTGATTCAAATACATTAAAACATGACCTCTTTAGTGTATTAAGCACCTATAGATTTACGCGAAAATACGAGTTACAACATCCTTGATTCGTTTAACTTCTAATACTTGTTAATCACCCTTATATACCCTTGTATCACTTAAGATCAATAGTATTAACTTCTTATCATCTCAAGGATTATTCATTCTTGGATTTATGTTAACTAACGTGTGGCATGAACATACGCGTGTGGACATGGTTGTAACAACTATTTTGTGATGAAATTTCAAGTTTGTCCTACTGTCTAAGGTGATTATAATATCCTACTAATTTTTCTTAAGCTTTCTTGTATGTTGGTTAAGTTGTTAGGATGATAAACTACAGGATAATACTTGAATTAACTTAAGTCACTTCTATGGGCTATTGTAAGCTAAATATAACTTGGATTAGACTTGAAGATGTTGTAGGAGGTATGTGTATTGTGTTTTTGCAGGTGCTTAAGGTTATCTTGATGTTAATTATGTTAAAAGGTTGGACTAGATATGAACTAGTGAATAAGGTTTCTAATTGAAGATAGTTGGAGTTGTGGATTGTTTTCTTTTTTATAAATATATGGTATAAGGGTGGAAGAATTGATGAACAAATTCATTATCATGTTAATGATGCTGTTAAGTTAATGTAAAAAGTCTATAAGGGGTGATATGGGTTATACGGATTCCAGTCGGAGCTTGTCACTCATCGTGAAGTAGTGTGACTTGTTGTTGTTATATAATGTCTTGTTATTAATATTTATATGTTGATGGATTTCTCTGGTTATTGTTGTTGGTAAATGGTATGGAGAAGGCCCTTATTACGAGGGAGATGCTTCCTGAATGTACATAAACGAGCTACTAGCTTAAGTTGCAGATATAGCCTCTGCTCAGCACTAATTTTGAATCTTCTGATACTATGATAGATCAAGTTGACTTGTTTGAAGAGTTTCTTGGAAGATATTAAGGGCTAAATTGTTTTAAGAAATGCTAAGGCACTTCCTTATTTCTTTTGGCATGATCTAAGTGAAATAAAAATGCTACTTCACCGGATCTACTACTAGCAACTAAGGTTGTCCATGTTGATCTTTCCTAATAAAATTATTCTAAGTGTGTATGATCCTTGAATCCTAGAAAGGTTCATATTGATGGTACAGATGTCCATAATGTTCTTAAGTCACTCCAAAATATTTAGAAGGTGATTCCATGAGTCTAGCATGCATTATATATAGTATCTATTTTACACTACCGAGCCGTGCTATAGTCGGTCGGGTACGACACCTATTGTGCAACCACTGATCAGTTAGGTTTACTGAGCTTTACATGATTGGGTACGATTCTACCGGGCCTTATGGTGGCCGGGTATGTTTTTACTGAGTCCTTTTTGAGACTGGGTATGATATGATGATGATGCCCACATAGGTGTATATTTTTAAAGTTTATGTATATATGTGTATTATGCATTTCATGTCAGTAGCCCCAGAGGCACTCAGATATTACATGTTATATCTTCTCTATCTCTCTTTACATTACTGTTCTTACTTATGCTTTCCTGCCTTACCTACCCAGTACTTTATTTATACTAACGTCCTTTTTGCCTGGGAACACTTTGTTTCATGCCTGCAGGTCCCGATTTATAGGTTGACAGTCTTTCTAGTAGGCTATTAGCTCAGCGGAGGTGTTGGTGCACTCCACTTGCTCCGGAGTTGCCTATTTGGTCAGTATGCTTTAGATATGTATTGATTGGTATGACGGGGTCCTTTCCTGACCATTATAATTTTATGTACTCTTAGAGGCTTGTAGGTAAACGTTAGGTGTATGAATACTTGTTTGGCCTTATCAGCCTATGTTTTTGAGTTTACAAATAGTTATGTCGTCCTTATAGACCCGTATGTCACATGTATATGTTTGTATATCATATTGGGTCGTCATATTTTGAGTATTCCCTTATGTTTTATTTTTGTATGGATACGTTTTTGGCCTTGTCGGCCTATGTTTTGAGTTTACAAATGGTCATATCGGTCTTATAGACCCGTATGTCACATGTATAAGTTTGTATATCATATTGGGTCGTCATATGTTGAGTATTCCCTTATGTTTTATTCTTGTTATCTCATGACAATTTTTTTCGCTCATTTACTCATGATAGTATGATAAGAAAAATATGTTATGTTGTTACTCGGTTGAATAAGGCACCGGGTACCCGTCTCGGCCCTTTGATTTGGGTCGTGACAACTATAAACATGGTAATGTGATAGCAAGGATTTTAATGGTGCAACATATTCATTAAAGTTGATATGGCTATTTTATTCATCAAATCTCTGCCGACGTCAACATTCAAGAAGTCAGTGCATAAGATTGAAATGTGAAGGCTCGAGGATGTGAATTGATGCTCTCGTTAGGCGGAGTTAATACACGTTGTACTCTTTTTCCCTTACAAGATTTTGTCGCAATGAATTTTTCTTATAAGGTTTTTAATGAAGCAACCAAAAGACATATTGTTTGATATGTGTACTCTTTTTCCTTCTCTAAAATTTTTTTCCACTTATTTTTATTTTAGTACCCTTATGGTAGTTACTGTATTATATTATTGCATGCTATTTTATTTATGTTTCTTATGTTTAGATAGTTATTTATGCTATTTCTGCTGGAATTACTAATGCTCTCTTGTTTTTGTCTTTCCTTCCTTCACTGAGCTGGGGGTCGATTGGAAACAACCTCTCTGCCCTTTCGGGTAGGGGTAAGGCTACATATTGCCCTCCCCAGACCCCACTAAGTGGGACTATACTGGGTTGTTGTTGTTGTTGTTGTTGTTATTTTTATTTTAGTTAAGGTTTTAACGAGACAGAATAGACATTCAAGGGGGATTATTATAAATAGACTATTTAAGGTGAGTGCCTATATTTTATAGATATTTTGGGGATTTTACTTAATGGCTAAGTCATTTTTTCCCTATAAATAGAGAGGTTCTATTCCATTATAATTAACTCCAAAACAATAAGAATTTTTTTCTCCCTACTTTTCTCTACAATACTTTTCTTCTTTTATTATTTCATAACAATAACAATTTTTAAGATTTATGATTCTTAACACGCATAATATTTTTGTGGTTATTGAAGTATTTCATTTAGAGGATTGGAGACATTTAAATTTAAGTTATTTTTTTTGGTAATAAATTAAAATTATTTCACAATATAAAATATTTACTAACGGAGTACAAGATTTAACAGGCGGAAAGAAAAGGTGTACGTAAGTTGAGTAGAAAGAAGATTGAAGTGGCAGGGTTTTGCGTTTGCTATAGACTTGAGGACCACTGATGTGCACAAATCGGGCGAAACCCAGGAAACAAGGTCCCAAATTACCAGCTGCTCCTTTATTTTTCCACCATCTATATTAAGCTAAGCTCAATACCTCATAAACCAAAACCGCTCATCCCATCTTAGGTGGATCCCACCATAAAACTTTTTTTTCTTAAACCCCAAAAATTAAGGAATATCCGAATAACCTCTCAAAACGTCGTCGTCACTTTGCCCCTCCCAAAACCCTACATATATGTTGTTCCCCGTCCCTCTTTTGGCTCCTGATAGAGAAGATCTCAGAATCTTCTTCTATTTCTCTAGAAGTTTCTTTTATGTTTTTCATTCTCCTTTTTCTGCCCTTTGTCGTAATAAAATTTGAAGCATGAGTCGGACTCAAAAGTTGGCTCCTTCCACCCAAACCCTCAAATTCCTCTACAGTTACGGCGGCAAAATCCTTCCTCGTCGCTCTGACGGGAAGCTCCGTTACATAGGGGGCTTTACTAGAGTCCTCTCCATTGATCTGTCTATTTCTTTCTCAGGTCTTTTTATTCATTCATTGATCTTCTTATTATCACTTCTACTTTGTTTAGTTTTGAATAATATTTCGTGCCTTTTTTAGAAGCTGATTAAAATTTTTACTATGCAGAGTTGATGGTGAAATTTGGAGAATTGTGTGGATCGTCTATGAGATTAAGTTGTAAGCTTCCTAGTGAGGATTTGGATGTTTTAGTATCGATTACCTGTGACGAGGACCTGGCGAATGTGATTGAAGAGTACGGTCGAGTTTCAGCATTGACGAATCAAGAAATTAAGATTAGAGCCTTATTATCCCGATTAATTTGAAGAAGAAGATCTCTCCTCCGTCTTCGCCTATGTCTTGCCTTGATTTTCCTACATCGAACGTGAAGCCAGGAAAAGTCGGCCGTTTCTACTCACCTCCGGCATATTCGGCGGCGCATACATGTTCCTCACCAGCTTTGGGTTATCCGGTTGGGATACCGAGAGACGGCCAGGAACTTCACTATCCTTTCTATGGACGCGGTAGCATTAGGCCTCTTTATTACTCTGCTCCTTACCATTACCAATAGGCCAACAAAAATACATACAGAGAGAGAGAGAAGTTATAGTATTTTTTTAGGAGATATCAGAGTTGTACATGAACGAAAAGAATCTCCTTCACACAGAAAAAGGACAGTAAAGAAAATATTACCGTGTTACATAAAAAATTTACGGATTAACAAAAGGACAGATTTAACTCTCCTTGTGCGTGAATTAGATTGTACATTGTTTGAAATTTTACCATTTATTCAATTTTGAGATGGATTTAAAATTTGAGATGAAGTTGTTATCAAAATGGATTCTGAAAATGACCCTTGCTTGGATTTGGACGTCGTTACGGTTCCGTTGCCATTCTCAATTGTAGTTTTTGCTAGGCGCTTAGTTGTTTAGGGCCGACTGCCTGTGTCCGTATGGACCATTCATTTCTGGGTATACAGGTTATTGGTTATTTTTTAGGGATTTTTACATATACATCTCATATAGCAAACTTTATAACCATTCATGTTTAAGGTTACTGTTTATTATATTTAAGTATACCACCTTTCAATTTATGTACCTAAATTTATCTTTAACGTTTAAGGATCAACTATTAATTAGAGGTTTGATTCGTGGAACAAAACTTTTTTATATTTTTTTTTACACGTTTTTCTCTTTCTTCCAACCAAAATCGATGCATTTTTCCCCTTTTTTAATTACACCCCCACCCACGTTTATTTACCAAGACAGTATTTTCTGATTTCTCTGGTTTAATTTCATCCTCCATTGTCGTCCTCCATTGTCGAAGGTTGCCATTGTTTCAGATCGAGAGTTTCATCCGCCATATTTTCAGTCATACGGTTGCATCAAAGTCCCAAACCTTCTACAAAATAATTTTCTCACTCTCTCAGTGCTTCAATTTCATCCGTCATTTTCGAACCCTCTTCAAAGTTTTCTCAAGAAAACACATATTCAGTCACTGTGTTGTAGTTTTCTCAATTTCATCCGCCACATTTCTCCCCTTTTTTTCTCCTCAATGTGTTGTAGTTTAATATTTTTTGCCAAAAAATAGAATGCAAGTGTTTGTTTGGTGTTTAAGTGTTATTTGTCTAAATGTACTGTATTATTGCATACTAGGGTTGTTTATACAAATTGTAGTTAATTGTAGTTTTTTGGAGTTAATTTGTAGTTAATTGGCAAAATGTAATGTTGAATCAAATTTGTAGTTAATTGTATTGTTTGTAGTTTAATGTAGTTTAACGTACTTTTTATTTGGAACTGTGATTGTTGGCTCAAATTTGTAGTTAATTATAGTTTTTGTAGTTTAATGTATTTTACTGTACTTTTTATTTGGAACTGTGATAAAAATACAATGTATAAAAGTAGTTACATTGTACATGCTCAATAGTTCTCTAGTTACAGTATAGTTGCTTGTAGTTATAATGTAGCATATGTTGTCTGTCACAATGTAGTTGATATGTGGTCTGCAATTTTATAGTGTTGTTTGGAACTGTGATTAGAAGACATGATATATATGTAGTTACAGTCTAGTTGATTTGTAATTTGTAAAGTAATTTTTACAAATCAGCTACAAACAAACTGCATATAAACATTAACTACATTTACCCACATTTGACTACATTTTAAAAACACACTGGAAACACTGCATATAAACGTTAACTACATTTACCCACATTTGACTACATTTTAAAAACACACTAGAAACACTGCATATAAACGTTAACTACATTTACCCACATTTGACTACATTTCAAAAACACACTGGAAACACTGCATATCAACGTTAACTACATTTACCCACATTTGACTACATTATAAAAACACACTGGAAACACTGCAACAGCTACTTTTTTTTTGTTTTTTTCCTGCACCAAACAAGAATATATCCGATGTGCAACGGAGGACAATTATCTGCAAAGGAGGACAATTATCATTCACAATGTATTTTATTTCTACAATTTTATCCGATGTATCAATCGATAATTGTTCTGCAATTGTAGACTGGAGAATTCCGTAGCTTGCATTATCATCAACCAAAATGGAATCAACTTCAAAGTCTCGGAATCTGCCATAGTTATCCCAATAACCATTACATTTCAGCATTATCGGAATTTTTGACATTGTAGAAGAATGAGTTATTTCCGAAACTGAAATCTGGAAGAACTACAATTTTATTGACTATCACGCTAAATTCTGATTTTCAGTATTTGATGTAGAAAAATAAAAGATTTTTGAAACAGAAATCTGGAAGGACTACAAAATGGAAGAAGAATGAGCAATTTTCGAAATAAAAATCTGGAGAGATTCACGCTGACTAAGAATTTTTACCTTTTTTGATTGATGCTTTAATTGGGACAGAATCAAATATTAATTGGGAGCCTTAAAATGTGGCGCAATTTTAGGCTATAAAATCAGCCATATCCGTTTTTGATTGATGCTTTAATTGGGACAGAATCAAATATTAATTGGGAGCCTTAAAATGTGGCGCAATTTTAGGCTATAAAATCAGCTACATATGGTTTGGTACATATTTGGTAACGAAAACATGGAATATGCGGGTAATAACCAAACAAGACACAATAATGGTAATAAGGTTTGCTATATGGGATGTATATGTAAAAATTCCTATTTTTTATTTTTTTCCTATTAGTGTCTTTGTTGGTTTTTGGTAATAAATTAAGAAAAATAACTGGTGAAGATGACAAAAAAAATAAAAAGAGTATACTGGAATAAATGTAAAAGGAACTGAACCTGAAAATTTTATATAATTTTACTGCATTTGAATTATAATTTATAAGAGAAATACTAACTTAAAAGACCTAAAAATCAACATAAAGTTTGTCTAAAATAACTAACTTCTAGATACTAGTTCATTCCTAAAGACTAATCTAAAATTATTTCAAATTTAAATTAAATTACTATAGTAAATAACTCTTACTGAAATAGTAAAATAATTTTATTATTCTCAGTTTCTAAAGCATATTTCTAATACTCCTTGCTTTTGAAGAAGCAAATTCTGAATTATGTCTTATAAACTTTTAACTGGAAGCGACTTTGTGTATACATCTACCTACTAATCTTTGGACTTGCAGTAAGTTGAATTCAATTTTCTATTTTGTTACATCTCATGATTGTTAATGAACTAAATTGGTTCTTTTTCGACTTTATTTTGACTTGAGATTTGTCAACTTTTTCCACATTTGCATTTTACCTTGAGGCTTGTCAACTTTCTTCAAATTTTGTTTTTCTGAAATATTGACAACTTCTTTGTCTCATTTTAACATATGTCCTCTTTCGGAGGATTGTCTGCACTTTGTAGATTTTTTGGGCTCCATTATTCATCTTTGGTTGGATCAGATGAAAAGTTTTTACCTCTTATTTTAACCTTTAAAATCTCAAGTCCAATTGCATCATCAATGAAACAATATTTATCTTTAATGGATACTTTAAATCATTTTTTCCATTAGTTATCCAACACTTAATAAATTTTGATCAATATCACGAATATAAAGAACATCTGAATTTTCTTTATACATGACTTTGTTGGGATTGCAATAGTTCCTTTTCCCTTAACAAGAATATAATCACCATAGACGTAAACTCTTTGAAAAGATTTCTATCATATGTCATGTGGTTTGTACAACCACTATCAATCAACCAAAAATCAAATTTTTTTATTGAAAGAATAGTTGCCACAAACAAGTGATCTTCTTCTTCTTCATTGGCGACTTGAGCATCTACTTCATGCTTTTTGATTTTAGCCTTTGCAAAAATAGCTTCATGACCAAATTGGTTGTAAATTTTGCACTTTGCATTTGGCCTCTTCCAACATTTGAAATATAGATGACCTTTTTTGCCACAGTGTTGACAAGTTGGGTAATTTTTCTTTGTATTATTACCCTTGCTTTGAGTTCGGTGGTTGGATGCCAAGGCTCCTTCAACTATACCATCTTGCCTCATAAGCCTCCTTTGCTCTTGTGCCTGCAATATATTTAACAATTCTGCCAAGGTAATCTTGGATAGATCCTTTGTGTTTTCTAAGGTAGTTATGGATACTTCATATTTTTCAGGCACCATAACAAGAATTTTTTCAACAATTCTTGAATCTTTAAATTTAGTGGCAAGAAATCTTACCTTGTTAACAATGCCAAGAAACCGATCTGATTATTCTTTGACGGTCTTAGATTCTTTCATTTTCTGCAACTCGAATTACCTTATTAAATTCAATACCTTTATACCTCGAATTTTTTCATCTCCTGTATATTCTCACTTCAGATAATCCCATATTTATTTTGTTGATTTGAGAGCCATAACTCTCGTAAAAATTGTTGCAGACACACCAGCAAACAAAGTTGCTTTCGCCTTTAATTTTTTGATTTTCTTTTTCTTGTGACTCTTGAACAGGGCCACGATGGAATTGTTAGGCAACGGAAGAATATCATAATCCTCTTCAACGGCCTCCCAAATATCTAAAGCCTCCAAGTAAGTCTCTATTCTCATTGCCATGGTTGGTAATTTTCACCATCAAAGGCTAGAGGAGCCAATTGAGAAAAGCTCTTTTCAGCCTCCATTTCAGTCAAGAAAAAGATTTTATTTAGGTTCCTTAAAAAGATGGCTTTTGATATCAATTGTTGTTTTTTGATAAAAGAAATTAAGAAAAACAACTGGGGAAGATGACAAAAAAATAAAAAGAGTATACTGGAATAGATGTAAAAGGAACTGAACCTGAAAATTCTATATAACTTTACTGCATTTGGACTACAATTTATAAGAGAAATACTAACTTAAAATACCTAAAAATAAGCACAAAATCTGCTGAAAATAACTAATTTCTAGAGACTAGTCCACTCCTAAATACTAGTTCAAAATTATTTCAAATTCAAACTAAATTAGTGCAGTAAATAACTCTTACTGAAATAGTAAAATAATTTTACTATTCTCAGCTTCTAAAGCATATTTCTGGCACTCTTGCTTTTGAAGCTACAAATTCAGAATTTATGCCTTATAAACCTTTAACTGGAAGCGACTTTGTATATAAATCTACCAACTGATCTTTGGACTTACAGTAAATTTAATTCAATTTTCTATTTTGCTAAATCTCATGATTGTCAATGAACTAAGTTGGTTCTTTTTCGGCTTCATTTTGTGATGACCCGACCTACCGTCACGTGAGTTACCACTTTCTTTTCCCCGTTTTCAGCATCTTTATGCTTCATTATCCGTATCTTATGTGGTCGAGTTGTTCCGGAGAGGTTTTGGTAGGAAATTAGACACTTAGTCTCTTTAAGGAAAGTTTGGTTTGGAAAAGTCAACCAGATGTGGACTTCTGAGTTAGAGGGTTCGGATGTAATTTTTGGTGATTCGGTTAGCTTCGAGGGATAATTTGTGACTTAGGAGCGCGATCGAAATTTATTTTGGAGGTCCGGAGTAGAATTAGGCTTGAATTGCTGAAGTTGGAATTTTGGCGAATGCCGGTTGATAGGTGAGATTTTTATCCGAGGATCATAATGGAATTCCCAGAGTTGCTGTAGCTTTGTATGTGATTTGGGATATGTGTGCAAAATTTCAGGTCATTCGGAGGTGATTTGTTTGGGTTTTTGATCAAATGTGTGTTTCAGAAGTTTTAGAATAACTTAGGCTTGAATACGATGAGTTTTGAGTAATTTGATGTTGTTTGAGGTGTTTTGATGATTGGAACAAGTTTGAAAGATGTTATGTTTTATTTTGGTATGTTTGGTTGAGGTCCCGAGGGCCTCGCGAGTTCCGGATAGGTCCCCGAGTGTCTTTAGGCTAAAATATAGTTGTTGGAGGTCTGGAGGGTCAAATCTCTCATTGAATTCATCATTCAATTCCTCATTTGGGATGGAATTTGGGAAGAAAATAGTGAAATCTATCAAAAATGTAAAATGATGATTTGAAGGACCAAATGGCGTTGGAATTATGGTTAGATTCGTGGCGAGATAAAGAATCCATTGATGTAAAATTTTCTGGAATTTGAGAAACGGGCTCGGGGCTCGAATTTTGCTAATTTCGAGATATTTGGCTATTTTTCAATTTTTTCAATTGGGTATTGTTTCATTGTTATATTGTGATGTATTCATTGTGGTTTTGATCAGTTTCAGCGTGCGAGGAGGTCGATTTGAGAGGTTAGGGCCTAACGAGCTAGGATTTTGGCCGTCTTGAGGTGAGTAATGAAAGTAAATGATATCCTGAGGGTTTGAAACCCCGAATTTGCACAACGTAATGCTATATTGCGGTAGAACACACATTTTATGATGAGCGTAGGATTTATTTACTACTAGGGATTGTGTCTTGGTCTATCTCGTTTGATATTTTACTGTGTGTTGAATGAACGGTTTTGTTTATCATGATGATTTGGGCTTATTGCCATGTTTTGGGCTTAAATGCCGATTATTTGAATCCTTCAGGGATTTTTATCACTGTTACCTCATTATTTTGATTCGTTATTTGAACTTAGTCATGATAATTATATTTTTTTACCAGCTTAGGTGTTTTTAATTAAATTTTGAGATTAAATGATACTTTTCATTGTTGTTTGGGCTGAGCACTATTACTTTATTGATACCTAAGGGGCTTATGATGTTTCGGACTGAGTGAGACTTTCAGGCCTTGAGCGTGATGTGAGGAGGCTTTCAGGCCTCGAGTGTATTGTGAGGAGGCTTTCAGGCCTCGAGTGTATTGTGAGGAGGCTTTTAGGCCTTGAGTGTTTTGTGAGGAGGATTTCAGGCCTCGAGTGTTATGTGAGGAGGCTTTAAGGCCTCGAGTGTTATGTGAGGAGGCTTTTATGCCTCGAGTGTTATGTGAGGAGGCTTTCAGGCCTCCAGTGTTATGTGAGGAGGCTTTCAGGCCTCGAGTATTATGTGAGAAGGCTTTCAGGCCTTATGTTGATATAGCTCTTGGGCCATAAGGGGCCCCTCCGGAGTCTGCTCACCCACAGTGAGCGCGGGTACCCATGTGATATGAGAGTGAGCTCGAGGGGGTGATACTATGCTGAGTGGTTGAGATTGAGCCCGAGGTGCTGCTACTATACTGAACGGTCGATACTAGGCTCGAGGGGCAATTTTACTATTTACTATTTGTGGTTTTACCGTGATTTACTGGTCTTTAACAAAATGAGATTTCATTTGACTCTTTACGGATGTTTTTTCTTTAAGAGTTTTACTACCTAATATAGAATTTCAATATGCGGTTATGTGTTATCCTACGTTCGGTTATTATTTATTATTATTGCTCACTAAGTTGGAGTGCTCACTTTACTCCCTGCACCTCGTGTGCAGATGCATGTATCTATTCACCCGATAGCAGGTTTTGGGCCGATCACAGGTAGAGTTATATGAGTTAATAAGGTGACTGTCAGCGTTCATAACACTATGTTTTCCTCTTGTTCATTATTTCGGTTTTGTATACATATTCAGACCTTGTAGTGGATTTACATTCTGATAGATGGTCGTGACTTCTGACACCCCGATTAGAGCTGTGTTTGGCTATATTACCGTTAATTAATATTATCCAGTCATATATGAGTTGTTTATTTATGTTTAATCTATTTTGCAAAGACGGGTTGGGTTAGTTGGCTGGCCTCGTCTTCACGAGATGCACCATCACGACCAAGCCGATTCGGGGTCGTGACAAATTGGTATCAGAGCCTAGGTTACTAGGTCTCACGAGTCATGAGCAGGTTTAGTAAATTCTCGTGGATCGGTACGGAGACGTCTGTATTTATCCTCGAGAGGTTGCAGAACCTTTATGAGAACTCCACATTCTTGGAATTCTTAGCATGCGTCCTTGATTCAACTTGAAATGTAACTCTTGAAATTCCTTCCACGCATTTTTATGCGCACATGAGGGCTCAGAATTAGGTGTGCCTTGATGGCTTGTGATTCCCCCATCAAGGGGCGACCTGTGATCTCTATGGGTTTGATGTTGGGCCAGTCTGGAGGACCCGGGCCGGATCTTTGCCTATGGCTTGAGCACTGAGGTGCTGATTATATGAGTAAGTGTTTCGAACTTATATGTTCGGAGTGTTCCATATTAGTGGGAATGATGGCTGGATAACTACGTGATGAGCGTGTTAGCACTATGAGATATATCTATATGACTTGGTAGTGACGAGGAAGGTCTGTTGCATGATAAATGAACTATTATGTGTATGATTCCATTGTGATTTGATGTGTAATAGAGTTACGGATGCGTGGAGAATTGTTTCGTGTCTCCTAGATTGGAGTGAAGTAAACTTCATGTTGCGTTATGAGTTTAGACTCAGGAAGACTAAGTAACTATGTAATGTGTATGACAGTGGAAGGTAAACGAAAATGTTGTATAGAGGCGCTAAAAGAGTTGCATAGCGCAATATCATCATACTTACGTGCATTATTAACCACTCAGATTGAAGAGCAGGTACTAATATTACAGATTGGTATATTTCAGTTAAAATACCTGACGTAGCAAAGCCTTGGGTAAAATAGCACTAAGGTCAATTATTTTACTTAAAATTAAAACATTTTTTTGAAATACAGAATTATATGAATAAGGGAGAAACTCCATGAAAGAAAAATTAATGATTCATATAAATTGCATAGTGGGAAATGTCCATGGCTTGGGGAGTCATTGAAACCAAGACTTTCGGTTTAGTGTATATTAAAAAGAACAGAGGAATGAGCCTAGCATATCATATATAGTAGAGTATTAGGCCTAACTCACATGAAGATCTAAAGGCTATTAAATAGTCGCCTAAGCAGACGATGGACGAGACTTTGGAAGAGTGGCTTTCTGCTGAGGTTGCTTTTGACGGGCTTGTGAATAATTCGGTAAAAACCCCTAGTGAAAACTCGAAGCAGGTGGGTTATTTCCCGCAAACCGCTATGGAGTGGCGTGATCCGTATGTGTATGTTAAAACATCTCATGTATATTGACGAGTACGTGTTAAACTTTGAAACTTGAAATTTTCTTAAGAGAGTGGGTTTAACTGTTGCGCTGATGAGGGCGAGAGTTGTAGAAGATTTACAGGACTAGATGATCTGTGTTTTCACAACTTCTAAATAATTGAGTTTAATATCACCATGGTATTGTGGCATCAATAGAGTAAAAGTGCTATGAGTTATTGAGCGTATCTTGATCTATGGCTTCAAGCCAAGTGGGGGATTCAGCTGTGGGCAGTTGATTGCACGGTTGGGTATTATGTTAGTTCCAGTTTTGGGGCGTGCAAGTGAATTAGCTATGGCTAGAGTAAAGGAAAATTGACTAGGTTATATTATGCTTCATAGAGTATGAGAATCACGAAATATCTAGAGTGTTGTCGGTAAAGGATGCTTGACGTATACAACAGGAAGTTACTTGGTTGTATTGGGATGAGGATATCACTTTGCGGTATCGGAGTGCCAATGAGGCACGGGTGGTTCTGTCCGTAAGGTCAGGTGATTTGTTGTTTGAACAAGAGTGAATGAAATTCAAGAATGGTTCTAATGTGTTCTAGATTTTACAGGAAATAATCAGGTATCTTAAGGTTGTGTATGTGGTTGGGGACTGTGTTTTCATTGGAAACGGTCGAGACTTGTGGCATTTTTATGATTTATTTATGGGCTTCTATGTACCGGTATCTAGGATGTAAAGGTAACGGATTCAGAATTCGCATGAAGATCTTCAGCATAAAGTATCTTGGAATGTGGTGTTTCTGGGGATATTGAGAGAGTATTTAACGGCTTATGGGTTTTAGACAGTGTGGTCTTGTGCTTGGGTCTCGGGTAGTGTGCGTGGGTTGAGAGATTGGTATGAGAACAAGAGAGGAGATCAAGTTGGAAAGGAATCGGAAAGAGATCTAGAAAGGTAAAGTAGCTTGATGGTAGCCTGAATCAGTATGGAAAGGATATGATTAATTCTTTGTATGTGTTCGAGGTAATGAGTTCGTACAAGTATTTTGCAGCAAAGCTCTTGAGTTCTGACAGCTTGCTTAGCTTGGTCTAGTTAGAAGAATTCAGTCCTGGCAGTTTAGCTTGTGCAAATGGAATTGTGAGAGTTCTTGTTGATTTGTACGGTGGTTGGAGATATGTATTTTCTACGAATATGAGAGGCATGGGATGTGTAATGATTTTCTTCTAGGTGGGATCAATGGAAGTCTTTGACTAGTTGAGTATATTAGTGTTCGTGGCTCGAAAGAGAGATGTAGTTCTCATGTTATCCTAGGATGGCGTGGCATATGAGATATGTTGTGGAGGTTTGGGATTTACATGTATAAAGCTTCGGCTCGGTTCTGAATGGGAAGTCATGGAACTCTTAAGCAGCACGGGCAGGTGTACGTGATTAGAGAAACGAACTTCAGTTGATTAGAGTGAATGATCTTCAGATGATTAAGAAAATGGTATTGCTAATCATAGTAATTTAAAATGGGTATATGTTTCAGAAAAAGGGCAACGTGATTAAGTTGATAGGACTTCAGTAGTACTGCAGTGCTTTGTTGTTAGATCGACTACTGATATCCGAGTTGCTCGAGGGCACATGGGAATTTCATAATATCCTTTGTGGAATGATTAGGCACCTGAGGTGTGATATGTATTCGGACGGCAGGATTTGAGATCAGGTATGGTGATTTGTGTGCTACATGGAAATAGAGACCGGAAGTTCTCATTTTTAGTCTATATTGTGGTGGTAGATCGTCTGCATCGGCACTATTTGGAGACTACTGGGATTTGAAGACCCGAGTGGATCTTTTTGCTTGGTATGTTCGAGATTGGATATGATATTAGGGTTAGACTGGTTGTCTCTGTGTTCTATTATTCTGGACTATTTTGCTACGGGTTATGACGGAAATGCCATGGGTTGAGTGGCAAGGTGCGTCGAAGTATATCCTAGTAAAGTGGTTTTATATTTCGAAGACCCAGCAGACGACTAGGAAGTAATGTCTTTCTTACTTGTGCCCTTGTGATGAGTGTTAGCGCTGAGGCCTTGATGTTGATTCACTCCCTGCGTTGAGGGACTTTTCAGATGTGTTTCTTATGGTCGGGCATGTCGCCGGGCAAGGTCGTTTATTTCGATATTGAATCGATGCTGGGCACCATTTTGTATGGCACTGGCGGGGTTATAGTAGTGGAAGGAGAAGCTTCAGGTTTCCTTGTTAATGATTTTATTGGCAGTCCAATGTAGATGCGTGTTGTAGCTTGAGTCGGCTTGGTTGGCCCCAAATTATATTGTTAAGGGATGTGTTGATTCGATTGTTATTGATCTTATCAGTGATTCAGGGAGATATATGAGTTACCTTCCTGTGGCGAGATGTTATGGTTTGTTGGTTATAGGCACATATGGTGCGGTTCAATTGGGGTCTTTTAGTGGGATTCAAGCAGGAAGAGTAAGTGAGCGATGCTTAGTGAACGACGTATCGGTAATTTCCTATCGATTTGCGTGGCGTATGTTATTTGTTTCACCATGGGTGTAATGATTTGCTTTGGTTCCAGATATCAGATTATGCGTGGATGTTAATTTTGAACATAGTGACTTGAGGTGTTTCATGTGTAATAGTGTTTGGATAGGATTGCGCATTATAGCGTGGCTACATGGAGATATGACCTTTCGAGGTAGATTCATGTGTTTTATTCCTGTGATATGAGACGAGGTCTCAGCTTGGTGTGGTGATGGTACTGATGAGCTTGATGTACGGCTCTTTCGTTCAGATCATATCTTGATTTGAGTAGGTACAGACGTTTCTTATTAGTGAACGAATCATGCAAGTCGTTGCTTAGGCCTGTACTGATGTGTTATGTCACCAGAGTGGTGTGTTGGATTCGAAGTGATCGTTGGGGCCATTATTGAATGCGAACGGATTTGGTTTCAGCTAGTTGGAAGGATAATATCGAGGTTCGACATGGAATCTGATGTGGTATTAGCCAAGAAGGGAGGTAATTTCATGAATGGTTGACCTGAGAGATGGTTACGGTTTATTGCATGTTTCTTTTATCGTTGCAGTATATGAAAGTGTTGGAATAAGACGTTAGTTGATAAGAGGTTTTCTACCGGTGTTCGGGTGTTATGTGCAGCTACTGTGAATAGAAGTTATCGTTTCGAGTGTTTGAGTTATGTAGTATATCATATGATTGCACCTGAGGTTGCAGGTATGGGTTATTATAGCTGGTTCGGGCTTATTTTGAGTATAGATATAAGGTTATGATCTCGTGCCTGATTTTGAAAAGTGCAATGTGGTTCTATGGTTTATGGACTAGATGGGTTGTGAAATTTCAGCTATGTGGTGTTATCGGACCTATGCGAGATAGGGTCACGTGTGATCATCCTTGGGTATATGTATGGTAAAGCTATTCAGCTATCGGTTGCCATCTAGAACAACTCTAGGTACGCTCGAGGACGAGCGTTTGTTTAAGTTGGGGAGAATGTGAAAACCCGACCTATCGTCACGTGAGTAACCACTTTGTTTTCCCCATTTTTAGCTTATTTATGCTTTATTATCCGTATCTTATGTGGTCGAGTTGGTCCGGAGAGGTTTTGGTAGGAAATGAGACGCTTAGTCTCTTTAAGGAAGGTTTGGTTTGGAAAAGTCAACCGGATGTGGACATATGAATTAGAGGGTTCGGATGTGATTTTCGGTGATTCCTTTAGCTTCGGAAGATGAATTGTGACTTAGGAGCGCGATCGGAATTTATTTTGGAGGTCCGGAGTAGAATTAGGCTTGAATTAGAGAAGTTAGTACTTTGTCGAATTCCGGTTGATAGGTGAGATTATGATCCGAGGATCGAAATGGAATTCCGAGAGTTGTTGTAGCTTCATTATGTGATTTGGGATATGTGTGAAAAATTTCAGGTCATTTAGAGGTTATTTGGTTGGGTTTTTGATCGAATGCGTGTTTCGGAAGTTTTAGAATAATTTAGGCTTGAATTCAATGAGTTTTGAGTAATTTGATGTTGTTTGAGGTGTTTTGATGATTGGAACAAGTTTGAACGATGTTACGAATTATGTTGGTATGTTTAGTTGAGGTCCCGAGGGCCTCGGGTGAGTTCCGGAAAGGTCCCGAGGTGTCTTTAGGCTAAAATATAGTTATTGGAGGTCAGGAGGGTCAAATCTCTGAACCCACTACAGTGGGCCGGCGTTCGTATTTGCGCTGGCCGCGCTGGGAGGCTCCGCGGGTGCGGTCATGTTTCCGCGGTCCGCGCTAGAGGAGCTAGGGAACTGATCCAACTTCAGAAGCTCATATATTTTGATAGGCAAAGAACTTCGACATGATTCAAAAACGAAAGTTGTAGCTATTTGAATCTAGTTTCCAGAAAACTATTATAATAGGCATTTGGAAATCTCTAGCAAACGTTATGGCCAAAATACTAAAGTATGTCATTTCAGAGAACCTCTTGCGCGACCGCGGTCATTTTGGCATAGACCGTGCTGGTTTTTACGCGGTCGCGGTCGATTTTGTGCGGACGCGGAGATGGAAATCTGGGGGTTATTATATAAATACGAAGTTTTGGATTTTATTTGATATTTTGACCTTGAGAGCTCGGATTTTGGCGATTTTTCGAAGGTTTTTCAAGGAACTCATCGGGGTAAGTGATTCTAACTTAGATTTGGCAAGATTATATGAATCTATGATTGAATGTATCATTTAATTCCTGATTTGGGATTGGAATTTGGGAAGAAAATTGTGGAATCTTTCAAAAATATAAAATGATGATTTGAAGGACCAAATAGTGTCGGAATTGGATAATTTGCGTATGGTTAGACTCGTGACGAGATAAGGAACCGTTTATGTAAAAAAAATTTGGAATTCGAGAAGTGGGCCCGGGGCTCGGATTTTGCTAATTTTGAGATTTTTGGCTATTTTTTGATTTTTTTTCTATTAGGTATTATTCCATTGGCATATTGTGATGTATTCGTTATGGTTTTGATCAGTTTCGACGTGCGAAGAGGTTGATTTGAGAGGCAAGGGCATAACGAGCTAGGATTTTGGCCGGCTTGAGGTGAGTAATGATAGTAATGATATCCTGAGGGTTTGATACCCAGGATTTGCACAACGTCATGCTATATTTAGGTGAAACACGCATTTTATGACGAGCGCGTGATTTATTTACTATTGGGGAGTGTGACTTGGTCCGTCCCATTTGATATTTTACCGCGTATTTTACTGAACTATTTTGTTTATCATCATGATTTAGGCTTATTGCCATGTTTTGGGCTTAAATGCCGATTATTTGAATTCTTTGGGGATTTTTATCACTATTACCTCACTATTTTGATGCGTTATTTGAACTTGGTCCTGATAATTATACTGTTTTACAAGCTTATCCGTTTTAATTAAATTTTGAGATTTAAATGTTACTTTTCACTGTTGTTTGGGCTGAGCACTATTACTTTATTGAAGCCTGGGGGGATTATGATGTTTCTGGACTGAGTGAGGCTTTCAGGCCTTGAGCGTGATGTGAGGTGGCTTTTAGACCTCGAGTGTATTGTGATGAGGTTTTCAGGCCTCGAGTGTATTGTGAGGAGGCTTTCAGGCCTCGAATGTTTTGTAAGGAGACTTTCAGGCCTCGAGTATTATGTGAGGAGGCTTTCAAGCTCGAGCGTTATGTGGGGAGGCTTTCAGGCCTCGAGCGTTATGTGAGGAGGCTTTCAGGCCTATGTTGATATAGCGGTTGGGCCATAAGGGGTCCCTCCGAAGTCTGCACACCCACAGTGAGCGCGGGTACCATGTGATATAAGAGTGAGCCCGAGGGGCTGCTACTGCACTGAACGGTTGATACTGGGCCCGAGGGGCAGTTTTACAATTTACTACCTATTTGGGGTTTTACCTAATTTACTGGTCTTTAAAAAAATGAGGTTTCATTTGACTCTTTACGGATTTTGTTGCTTGAAGAGTTTTACTGCCTGATATAGAATTGCATTGTGTTGTTATATGTTTTCTTACCTTTGGTTATTATTTATTATTATTGCTCACTGAGTTAGAGTACTCACTTTACTTCCTGCACCTCGTGTTCAGATGCAAGTATCTATTCACCCGGTAGTGGGTTTTGGACTGATCACAGGTACAGTTATATGAGTTAAGAAGGTGACTATCACCGTTCGCAGCACCATGTTTCCCTCTTGTTCATTATTTCAGTTTTGTATACATATTTAGACCTTGTAGTGGATTTACATTCTGATAGATGCTCGTGACTTGTGATACCCCGATTAGGGCTGTGTAGGGTTGTATTACCGCTAATTAATATTATTGTCATATATAAGCCGTTTATTCATGTTTAATATATTTTGCAAAGACGGGTTGGGTTAGTTGGCTGGCCTCGTCTTCACGAGAGGCGCCATCACGACCGATCCGGTTTAGGGTCGTGACAAATTGGTATCAAAGCCTAGGTTACTAGGTCTCACGAGTCATGATCAGGTTTAGTAGAGTCTCGCGGATCGGTACGGAGACTTCTGTATTTGTCCTCGAGAGGCTGCAGAACCTTTAAGAAAACTCCACATTTTTGGGATTCTTATCGTGCGTCCTTGATTTAGTTTGAAATGTAACTCTTAAAATTCCTTCCACGCATTTGTATGCGCACATGAGCGCTCAGAATTAGGTGTGCGCCTTGATGACTTGTGATTCCCCGATCACGGGGCGAACTGTGATCTTAATGAGTTTGATGTTGGACCAGTCTGGAGGACTCTGGCCAGATCCAACACTAACGCTTTTTCCTTTCAAATTTTGCAGGGGTTATTTATTGCGTGAGAAAATTCTATAGTGAACTCGTGTGGATTCTTTGCGCAGGACGTAATACTTTAACTGGACATTAATAATATGGGTTGAAGGAGTAAATTGGATGCATATGGCTGCTCCTGCTCTGAAGAATGCATATAACACTACCTGAAACAAAAAGGTCAGATAACGAACCCGCGATCTCATGGAACAGATTATCTTAAAACATAATCACCCTACACTACTTTATTTTTCTGTTTAAGCAATCATATTTAAGGTTTGGTGATCCAATTAATCCATTTTTGTCGGATCGGAGAAGCCTTTAAAGAAAAGTAAATTGTTCCCCTGCGCATAAGCCGTAATAGTGAATAGTCCCAAAATACGTAGATGTAGTCTTAGTTAGATCCACATAGAGTTGCTCACTTTAGAGGAGCTTCAAAAGGGCAGCTCTTTTTAGTCCTAGTGCTGTTAAGTCTTGGGTGTGTTTGGTATGAAATTTTCGAAAGTGTTTTCTAATTTTTTTATGTTTGATTGGTTTAAATATTTTGAAAATATTTTTTATTAATTTTTTTTTATAAGAAAATTATTTTCCTTATTAAGAGAAGGAAGAATATTTTTTATTTCTTCTCAATAATTTTCATTTTCACCAATTCTTCCCCTTTCTCCCTCCAAAAAAAGGTTCTTTTTTATTTTAAATTTTAGTTTTTTTGGTACCATCCATCTTATTGCCCCTTCGCCTCACCCCGCCCACACCCCTCCCGAAAAGACAAGAAAAAACTTTTTACCTTTTTTTTTTGCAATTTAAAATTTCTGTTCGTTTTTCTTTTTCTGCATCGCCCACCTCCTACCTTCCTTCCCCGGGACAAAAAAAAAGAATTTTACTTTTCTTTTTGTAATTTTAAATTTTTGCTTTTTTTTCATTTTTTTGCTCCCCCCCCCCTCTACCCTTTGCCCCTCCCCCCCCCCCCCCTCCCAAAAAAAATATTTTTTAAATGTATGTTTCAATTTTAGTTTTTTTTAATCGGTTTAAAGGCTCAAAATTTTACAAGTACCAAAATTATGAGTTCGACGCGAAAGTTTAGCAGTTCAAAAGTGTATGAAATTTGTGGATTCGGAAGGTTGTTGGTTTGAAAGTTTATGGCTTCATATTTATATCTAAGTTATTTATGAATACTCTTGAGAAGTCATTTTTCTTAATTTGCATACCAAACACCGAAAAATAAATAAGATCACTACTTGTTTTCCTAAAAAATATTTTTTACGAAAAACATTTTCTGTTATACCAAACACACCTTTAATGACAATAATTTATAGGTTTAAGATAAAATTTTAAAAGATTTGCAATGTAACCTTTTCATTGTATGATTAAAGGCCACAAAACTTCTTCTGTTATTACATTGTCAGCTATTTTCTCTTGAGAGGTCTTAATTAGATTGAGATTGCGAGCATCTACGCAGAATTTTGCCCTTCTAAATTTAGTATCTTAAGACCTACTAAATTTTACTTATTTGGATCTATAATTGCAACTGCCTTTTGGAATCTTAATATACGTCTTTCACGTCAACACAATTGTCTACAATATCGTTATGACAATTTGCATGTATTAGAATGTGCTATAGCAAAAGCAGAAAGATTTTATTTTGTGACTCACACAACTAATATTAATTGTGTGAAGCTTTTTTCTTGTTTCATAATTATGTGGGTCCTTGAATTTTGTGAACCCAAATGTGTAACAAATCAATTTATAAATATGTAAAATAAAAAGAGGTCATACACAATTATTATAAATTGCATGAGACAAAAAATAAAATCTCTGGCAAAAGCAATAGTTTACTCTGCAATCGAGTAATATAACTGACAGATATTAGGAAATATTGTAAATATCTTTTGTGTATCTTTTTATTATTGGTAGGTTTTAATTTTCCTTCATTATTGAACAATCCTATAGTTGGTAGGTTTTGATTTCTCTGTACTCCATATATACTTTGGTGAGCAGTACAAGAAACTTACTTCTCCAAAACTCTCTACATGGTATCATACGCCAGTGGCTTATCGCCAAACAAACCCTAAATACATACTATCCGCCGCCGTCGTAGCTCCTCACATCGGAGCCCGTCGCCGCCGCCGCTGCACTAATCGGCAGCCCTCTTTTTCTCGACGTCGTTCAGCGCCTCCTCTCCTTGCCTCGCGCTCATGGCCGTCACGACGTCAACCGCGCCTCTCCAGCCGATTGCCATAAATGCATTGGCTCAAATCCCACTCAAATTGGACTCCACTAATTACCTGGCGTGGAAATTTCAATTTCGAACCCTCCTTACGGGTTACGATCTCCTCGGCTTCTTGGACGGATCGAAGCCATGCCCACCGGCCACTATCGTCGACAACGACGTGACTTCCCCCAATCCAGCATACCCTTATTGGATTCGCCAGGATAACCTTATTCTCAGTGCCATCATCTCGTCGATCACACCGACGATCATCTCCTTCATTGCCGCTGCGGAAACCTCTAAAGAGGCATGGGACATCCTCGCGCGCACATACGGCACCGCTTCTCGTGGTCGTATCATGGCTCTCAAACAGCAGCTCCACAATCCGGTAAAAGGTTCTAAATCTATTACTGACTTTATGCACGGTATTCGCGTGATTGTGGATGAATTATCTCTCCTGGGTGTTACCGTTGATTCTGAAGATCTTGTCATAAAGGTTCTAAATGGTCTTGATGACCCGTATATGGAACTCTCTCATGCCATCCAAGCCCGTGAGTCTCCCATCCCTTTTGCTGAATTACATGACAAGCTGTTAAGCATGGAGGCACAGATTACTGCTCTTGTGCCGGCTACCTCCGTCACATCCGACTCGGCTCCGTCGGCTGCCTTCGTCGCCGGACAGCAGCCAGTCCGTCACCGATTCGGTAGCCGCGGGCGCGGCCGCATCAGCCGCGGGTCAGTCTCCGATCGCGATGGTTACTCCAGCAATGGTCAATCTCGCGGGTACAATGGGAAGTGCCAACTCTGCAGTGAATTTGGCCGCTCTGCGCGCCGCTGTCCATCCTATCCCATCTCCTGCGCCAACTAGCCCCCTTACGGTGGACCATTTCCGCGGCCAGCTTATGCTTCGCCGCCCTATCCAGCTGCTCACACAGCCCATCACTCTCCGACGATTCCCTCTGCATCCGATTGGATCCTGGACTCTGGTGCCTCTCATCACATAACCTCTGATCTTGCCAACATGTCTCTTCACAGTCCTTACACTGGCTTCGACAATGTGGTTATTGGTAACGGTGAAGGTTTGACAATTACTCATACTGGACAACTTAACAGTCATTCCTCTCTTTTATTACCTTGGGCTCTCTGTGTTCCACATATGCGTAAAAATTTTATCTTTGTTGCCCATTTATGTCGTCAAAATAATGTTAACGTTGTTCTTTCTGATACTGATTTTCAGGTGAAAGATCGTCGCACGTGGGCAACGCTCGTTCGCGGCCCACTTAGGGGCAACATCTACTACTGGCCGGCGGCTCCCAGTCTCCCATCTGCCCTCACGGCACAAAAGCTCTCTGCGTCATTGTGGCATTCTCGGTTTGGTCACCCGTCAGCTAAAACCCTGCGTCATTTAGTATCGTCTAGCAGTATAGCGTCCAGTAATGTGTCTGATCTTGCCTGTGTATCTTGCAAACTTCATAAGTGTCATAAGTTACCTTTTTCTGAGTCAAGTCTGTCCTCTACTACTCCCCTGGAGTTTATTTTCTCCGATGTATGGACCTCTCTGATTATTTCTAATGAAGGGTTTAAATATTATGTCATCTTTGTTGATCATTTCTCTAAGTATGTTTGGTTTTTTCCTTTACGCCGTAAATCTGATGTCTCACAAACCTTCCCCATTTTTAAATCCATTGTAGAGAAATATTTCTCCGCTAAAATCATTACTCTGTATACTGACAATGGGGGTGAATTTCTCGCTTTACGCTCTTTTCTTGCCTCTCATGGCATCTCCCATCTTACGTCACCTCCTCATACTCCTCAGCACAATGGCTATGCTGAACACCGTCACCGTCACATTGTCGACACTGGTCTCACTCTCCTTCATCATGCCTCTATACCTCTCATTTACTGGCCTTATGCCTTTGCTACAGCAGTCTACCTCATTAATCGTCTTCCCAAGACAAATCTCTCGATGCGCTCCTCCTTTGAGTGTCTCTTCCAAAAACGCCCCAACCTTGCCAAATTACGTGTCTTCGGCCGTCAATGCTTCCCTTGGCTTCGGCCCTACACCTCACACAAAATGGAACCCAGATCTCGTGCCTGTGTCCTCTTCGGCTACTCTACTACTCAAAGCGCCTATATCTGCTTTGATCCCTCAATGTCTAAATCTTTGTCTCGCGTCATTTCACCTTCCATGAAGATGTCTTCCCGTTCTCCAAAATTTCTAACCCCGAGTCTCCCTCTGTACCCATTCCGGTCTCCCTAGAAGTCCTTCCGCTGCCGCCACCAGTACCTGCCGTTGCTCCCACCAGCGATCCTTCACCGGACGCTCTCCCGGCGCCACCACCCGCGCCCCTTCCAGCACCGCCAACGGCCCCTGCCGCCGCTACACCCATTATGTCGCCACCTGCATCCTCTCCGGGTGGTCATCATATGCAGACACGCAGCAAAAATAACATCTTTATGCCCAACAAGAAGTTTGGTATGTCTGCTGTCACCTCTCCTGCAGTTACTGAACTTCAGACCCTGTCCAGTGCTATGTCTGATGAGCGCTGGCGCGCTGCTATGTCATCAGATTTTGATGCTCTGCTACGGAATGGCACTTGGTATCTTGTCCAGCCTGATTCCTCGCAGAATGTTGTGGGTTGCAAGTGGGTTTATCGCATCAAACGCAAGTCTGACGCACTGTGGATAAGTTCAAAGCCCGGGTTGTTGCAAAGGGCTTTCATCAGCGTCCAGGTGTGGATTTCCAGGAGACTTTCAGTCTGGTTGTTAAGCTGGCAACTGTGCGTGTGGTTCTTAGTATAGCTGTATCCAAGGCCTGGCCTCTTCGTCAAATGGATGGGAATAATGACTTTCTCCACGGGAGGCTTACAGAGGATGTTTATATGGCACAACCACCGGGCTTTGTTGACAAAGCCTATCCATCTTATGTCTGTAAGTTACAGAAAGCTATTTATAGTCTCAAACAGGCACCCCGGGCATGGTACAGTGCGCTCCGCCAAAGCCTTCTGACCATGGGTTTCGTCAACACTACCTTTGACACTTCACTCTTCGTCTTTCAGCACTCTGGTATTACGGCCTATTTTTGGTGTATGTTGATGATCTCATATTGACTGGTAATGATTCTGCTTTCTTGAACCGTGTGATTGACTCTCTTGGGTCTCAGTTTTCTCTTAAAGACATGGGTGATCTAAGCTACTTTCTTGGTGTTGAAGTTCTGCGCAGCTCCAAGGGGTGTTTTCTTTCTCAGCGTAAATATGTTGTTGATCTTTTGACTCGTCATAATATGCTGGAGTCAAATCCTGTTCAGACGCCAACAGCGGCGTCAACTCGCCTTCATCTGGCCGACAGCTCGGCCCCTGCCGACGCATCCGCCTATCGCCAGGCCCTTGGGGGCCTCCAGCATCTCTCCTTCACTCGTCCTGATATCTACTTTGCTGTGAATAAACTCTCACAGTTCATGCATGCTCCTACTGTCACTCATTGGGGTGCAGTTAAGCGCCTATTTCGGTATCTGAATGGGACGCGTGACTTTGGCGTCTGGCTGCGTCCTTCATCTGCTATACCTCTGTTTCTCTGATGCTGATTGGGGTGGAAACTGTAATGACCGCTCCTCAACTGGTGCCTATGTTGTTTTTCTAGGGCCAAATCCTATTTCATGGAGCTCCAAAAAGCAGCGTTCCGTTGTACGATCATCTACTGAGGCTGAGTATCGTGCCATTGCTTCTGCTGCCGCTGAAGTACGTTGGCTTCATTCCCTGCTGCGCGAGATTCATGTCCCTCTTCCTGCTGCTCCTGTCATTTACAGTGACAACATTGGCGCCACTCATTTCTGTGCCAACCCTGTGTTTCATTCTCGCATGAAACACATCTCCATTGATTATCACTTTGTTCGTCAATTGGTCTAAAATGGGTCCCTTCGTGTTGCTCACGTATCCTCTGCTGATCAGCTTGCTGATGCTCTCACCGAGCACTTATCTCGTCCTCGGCTTCTTCTGCTGATGTCCAAGATTGGCGTGTCTTCCGGCCCTCCATCTTGAGGGGGCGTATTAGGAAATATTGTAAATATCTTTTGTGTATCTTTTAATTATTGGTAGGTTTTGATTTTCCTTCATTATTGTACAATCCTATAGTTGGTAGGTTTTTGATTTTTCTGTACTCTATATATACTTTGGTGAGCAATAGAAGAAACTTACTTATCTAAAACTCTCTACAACCGAAGGGGTGCTTAGTAGAGCGTTGGGGGAAGCTCATATTTTGTTTTTAGATAGCAGAATAGGAATGAAAGAGTGCAGACACATATTTTTCACTTACCCGAGGATGTGTGGGTTTTAAATTTAGAGAAAAGAAATTATGTGGTTTATAGCAGTATAAGATTCTACAGTATTAATGTGTAGAAATGAACAAATACAAGTAGATCTAAGGCACCAGACAAAGACGAGCGTAAAATACAATATAAAATTATTGTTCGTTAGTTAAAGATAATATAGTTTAATTATCGTTTTCATGATAGTTGAATTTAAATAATGTTGGAATAATTTTCAGTTAATTACTATCTAGGTAAATTAATATTTAATTTGATGACTATTACTACAATTAACTATTAAAAATTAAGCATTAACAGTTGATCACAAAAGACCGCAGATGAGCAACGAAAAAATATCTATTAGAGAAATAAGGGTAATTGACTAGATAGGTGCAAGATAATTGATCCGAGATCCAATTCTTGAGTTAATTAATCCACTCTATAATACTGTTGGTTATCACGAATTCAACAGATGATCATATTACAATTGAAGTTAATGTTTCTCTTTCGATTAAACATTAAATTCAGTAATTAACCTAATTGAAGCACGGTAAACAATTGCAAGAATAAAATGATGGGTATGATCTAAAGGGCAACTTCTCACGAATTTTCCCCTATTTTCTAGTTCGATTAATAATTCATGAGGTCTTTCAACTACCTATTTGAATCACGAATTTAAACTAGAGCATAAGATGTAAAGAAACTCAATATCAAACTCCTCTTTCGATTTAAGCAAATAATAAATAACTCCACAATATAAATTGAAACTCCATCAATTAATTTCAATAATTATCAAGAATTGAATCCCCAATCAAGTTATCAAAATACTGTATTTGTTATCCCTAATGAAACTCCATAGCAATGGAAAAAGTCACCTCAATAAAGTTTAAGAACAAAGAAGTCATCTCAGGATCCCGACTTAATTTCTTGGGCTTTTACTCAGACTTCAAAGCTTCAAATTGATCGTTTTAGCTCTATATTAACGTTTAAACTTGGAATAACTTCCTGCAAGGCATAACACGCACAATAAGTGTAATTAATTATCATTTAAGCTCAAACACATATAAAATACGGCAATTAGAGTGCAAACTACGGCTACTGTACGAATTTCTAGCTTATCATCAACACCGCACACTTAGACTATTGCTCATCCTCGAGCGATCAAACTACACTTCACATATGAAATTTTCATCAAATAATGTCCCTAATACCTCATTCCAAAAATATTTAAAATAGACTAAAAACTATATCATAACATCTTAGCCTCAAGACTCAACTCATAAGCACCACACATTTTTCACAACCTGCTCACTTACTCTAACACAAAAGTCAAAGACTTTACCTTACCTTCACAAATCATGTGCCTTCACACAAACACTAGAGAGTAGTTTCACACATTATAAAATTTGCGAACAAATAGGAACTCAAGATAGAAAGAACTCACTCATTCTCAAAATTAAATTTCATGCGCCACATAAAATATACCATAGGCATTCCCATAGTGTAATACTTTACTAATTGAGTTCAGTCGGTTGAGAATCCAGCAAGACTTTATTTTGGTTGTAATGTAGGTTGTGGGACGGGTATTATATATACGTATATAGTGGCTCCACATCACTGAGTACTTTAATACATATACATTAACAATTCAAATCCCATATTTGTGTTAAACCAAACCCTAACCTTCACAACATAATAACCGCAAGCTCTTAATTTCTTTAAGAACAGACAAAGCAAGATTGCCACTAACAAGGAATGATCTTCTTTATAATATATATAAACACCAACATTTCTTTCTTTCTTTCTTTTTTTTGTCAATTCCCTACAAGTGGCTTTCGCAATTTTTTCAAATAGGGCACTTTTATCCTTTTCTATAGTTCCACTAAAAAAACTCAATCATACCTCCACATAACTTTTAACAATCTCATAAATATATCAAGTGCTCAAGAGAGGTACACAATTCAACCAGATAGTCAATTCAAATAAAGGGTCTGGCTTGCAGTATGGTTGCCAAAAAATTAGGATTACGAGATCAAAGGGGCTAACTAGGATACAAAATAATTAGGCGGTTCACAGACTTATAATTGGCTCAACAAAGAAATGTTTATATCGCTTTCTTGACTAAACTAGACTTCTATTTCACTTTGCAAATACACATGTCATGTTCAAGACATTACTGACATGCACAAATATCAACAAAAACCTCACTCGCGTTTTGGCGCATAACACACTTAGGATCAGGTCTTTCTCGACTCTCTATTCAAAGTAGTTAAATAAAGTTACAATCAACCAATTTAAGACACCTATCTAAGAGTCAAGAATTGAGCCTAGGCGTCACAAATAAGGTACTCACCACTGTCAAGGAAAATTTCATCCAATTAGCACCGTGACACAAGATTCTTTAGTCCTATAAAATTTTAAAAAATCTAATTATCCCTGGTTCAAGTAAAATCCTTGAAAAAGAAACACGAGAGAAAATAAATCAAGGAAAAATAATTACACTACCTAAGGAAGTAAAATAAAATAAGATAAAAATACAGACATTTTTTTGGATTTTTTTATTTTTGTATTTTTCTATTTCAACTTCAAATCCCTCAAGAAACTAGTCGACGATATTCATCATCAGAAAGAGTCGAAACTAAACAGTTAATTAATAAATACTATGGCCTGATAGAATTCATTACAATTTACAGACCATATTATCTAAGAAAGCAAGATTGACAAATAGAAAACAAATACAAGTACAAACAAATAGGAGCACCCCAGCCCACACTTAAGAAATTACATTGTCTCCAATGTAAAACAGCAAAACGAGAGTGGAAAGGTGACTCCCTAAGGCACTTAGCCTAATTATTATCACCTTCGAAGGTGTGGAAATACACCTCATCATCGGAGGGAAGAAAGTTCACATCCTCATCTGGTGGTAAATATCCTCCATCCTCCAAACCCAACCACTATTGAGTGACAACAGAAATGTGGTGGTCATGCTGTAGCTCCGCCAAGTCAATCTCACCCCAATCAGAGCGAAGGCGCAAATCAGCAAATAGCAGTTACAATGTCTCCTCAACACGGATTAGCCTTCGGTCTGAAGTAACCGTAAAAGCAGTAGGATCTATCACTACCGTGATATTAAAGGCCTTGATAGGATATGATACTGGGATGGTCCGGTCATAGTAAAACTCCTCCTTTATATGGTGTGCCCACAACAGTCAAGTGATCATACTCGGGTAGCATAGGCAGCGGGCCCCAAGTGGTCGCACTCTCGCAATGTGCTCCAGCATGATTTTTTCGAGATCAAATTGCATCCATGTCAAAAAGCATAAATCAAACACACTTTCAGCCGTAAGACATCAGTGTCATTTTGGTTAGGCATGATTTTGGCATTGATTAGCCGCAGGGGCGGATGCTGGAATGTTCTCTTCTTGATTTCCTTGTGGAAATCATTAACATCCCACGTCTATGTGGTAGAAGAGTTAGTGTCACATAATTGTTGGTAGATATCCGAATAGTTTGGCCGATGGATAAACTTCTGAAAGAGCTTGTGGGAATTCTCTATGAAATCCAAAATCCGATTGATTACTTGGGAGGAGAAAGGAATCACTTTACCTCATACTCGTACTTCGTACACATCATCCAGGTTGGTCTCAATTTTCCACTTGGCATAAAACTCTTTTACCATGTTTACGTTCACCGCATCACCAAGACAAAACAAACTATCAAACACATAGCCCGAGTGTTGTTATATATCTCATTATAATTACGGGCCAACTTTACATCGTTGACAGTAACCTTAAAATCCGAGTCACAGTAGGGACGAACATCTTGAATCAATGTCTAGCATGGGCTGGGACAACCCGAATGCCAAATTTACACTCTAATTATACATCCGCATCTAGATAAATGCACTCCTCTTCCTCCTCCATTGGGGCGGGGGAAGGTGCCTGCCTAACTCCTCGACGGATACTATAGGCAACCTCGAAGGAATGTGTGTTAGAATGTTTGCTAGAACGGCGAGACATTATACATGCACAAGATGAACACCATTAGCCACAACACTTAAAAAAACAAAAAAGACCAAATGGGGTAACCACCCCACACTTACTTTATTGGCATGTTCACAAGTACAATATATAGGGACTCAGACTACCCCATTGAAAGCACGCCAAAAGTAATCAACACCCGCCCAACCACCAACATAATATTATAACAACATAACCACGGACAATACTAGTGTAAAATAAAAAATTAAGAAGCTACACTAGTAACGAAGAATAGAAAAAAATAAGAAGTTATGTAAATTTACTACTAGCAGAAGTAAGAAGTTACAATACAACACTAACAAGTACTTTGCATGAATCGGATGCCTCAATTAGCATCGGGCAACACATTTGAATGGGGTGGTCAATCAAATAACACTCGGGTTAACACGTTAAAGTTTCTTAACATACGAACATGACCTTCCACCCCATACTTATCATCAAGCTTCACATTATCTCATCACCATTAGCCTCCAATTAAGTAAAATATTCACCTCTTATGTCATTGAGGCCTTTTACCAAACACATGGTAGGCACCAAATCTAACTCATAATTTTAATTTCAATTGGTCCAAGATCACTTACACAACGACACCAATAAAACACCTTACTACAATCAAAATACCACCATATAGAAGCAATAGCACAAAGTGCTCCAATTTCAAAATAAAACCCATGAATTTTTGGCCCTAGCACACACCCACCATAGTTCACCACACATTTCTAAAAAATGCTATCAAAATACTCCAAAAATCGTCCACAAGTATAATAACAATGAAGAATCCAAAAGTTGAAGCACATTTTTGGGCCAAAATTAAAAATAATTAACTAAAATATTATCAAAAAAACAACTACCTAAGCTTAACAAAATCAAATTAAAACTATCTAATTCTACAACTAAGTGGTAAGTAAAAGAAAAAATAAGAGTACGGAAGAAGAACTTACTTTGATGAATGATGAAGATGAGAGAATTTGAGTGGAAGAACAAGAAGAATGGGAGATTTGGGAATGAGTTATAGAGGAGAATGTGAGAAGAGAAAATAATGGGAAAGGAGGGGGAAAAACTGGGTTAAAAAGAAAAGAAGCGTCTATTTTTTGTTAAGTGGTAACTGTTTTTTAAAAAACAATAGCCCAAAAGTCTTGCGCTATCACGTCCTAGAGTGTGAACCCCCACGCCTACAGAGCCCATGCTTTTTTTTTCCAGAAGGTTGTTTGGCCTGGCGCGATGTAGTACACGACGTCCCAGGCGGTGCTAGGCCATTTTTCACAGAGTTCGCCTTATTTTTTGTTTTTAGCTCACGGGATTCATCGCCACTCTACTATATACTTATTTTGTGCCTAATTCATGCTCATATCTATGCAAACAAGTATCAAAATTCCTAAATCTAGTAATCTTAATCTACATATATCTAAACTATTCTATAGAAGCATAAAAAGGTTAGAAAAAGTTCTGAGTTATAGTCGTCAACTTGATCCAACACTTAGGCTCATCTGATAACAATGCTAGAGGATCTCTTGTTAAATCCTCCAACAAGGTACGGTTTCAACTTGTGCTCATTCACCTTAAAGATTTCATTCCCTTCCTCATCCTAGGTCTCAATGGCACCATATGGTGAGACCTGTTTCACCATATACGGACCTGTCCATCTTGACTTGAATTTTCCAAAGAACAACCTAAGTCTACTATTATACAGTAAGGCACTGTCCTTTATGAAACTCATTTTGCTTAATCGGATGATTATGCCACCTTTTTGTCTATTCCTTGAAAATTCACATTTTCATATGTGCCCAGTCTAAACTCCTCCAATTCATTCATCTGCGCCAACATGCGTTCACCTACAAGACTAAAATCAAGATTAAGCATCTTAATTGTCCAACAAGCTTTATGTTCTATCTCAACATGTAAGTGACACGATTTTCAATATACTAGTTTGAATGGTGAAGTCCCTATAGCTATTTTGAACGCAGTTTTTTTGCGCCCATAGAGCTTCATCTAACTCTACAAACCAATCCTTATGAGAAGCACTAACTATCTTTTAAAGAATTCATTTAAGTTCACTGTTAGCTACTTTAACTTATCCACTAGTTTGGGTATTGTATGAGGTTCCTGTTTTGTGTGTGACCTCGTACATAGATAGCAATGTAGCAAATTGCTTATTCACAAAGCACGACTCGTTGTCAGTGATAATCACTCGAGATGTCCCAAAGCAGGAAGAAATGTTCTTCCGTATGAACTCACACACCATCCAGCAGAATTAGTCCTAATAGGGATTTCTTTGGCCCATTTAGAGACATAGTCAACGGCTACTAGGATATTATCATAAGAATAAGATGATGGGAACGGGCTCATGAAGTCAATGCCCCAACATAAAATATTTCACACACCAGAATGGAGTTTAGAGGAAATGGATCCCTCATGCTTATATTACTGGCCCTTTGACACTTGTCACACGCAGCAACATACATATGTGAGTATTTGTACAAAGTAAGCCAATAAAAATAGAAATCGGCTTCCATGACCTTTGCTGTAGTGCGATTTTCACCATAGTGTCTTGTAGCTGCTCCATCATGGAAATGAGACTGAATGGTTGCCATCTCTCCTTCAGGCACACATCTTCGAATCACACCATCTACACAATTAAAACAATAAATGGTCATTCCAAAAATAACTTTTTACCTCACCTTAAAGCTTCCTTCTTTGATCACGATAGAGGTCACGAGGCAACCATCCACTAGCTAAAAAGTTGGCTATATCAGCATACCAAGGCGATCTTTCAGAGACCGCAATAATGGAAAAAATCTGCTCATTAGGGAACTCTTCCCTTGTTTCAATCAATAGTCTTCCAAGTCGAGATAGATGATCTGCAACTTAATTTTTTGTGCGCTTTCTATCTTTGATCTCCAAGTCAAACTCTTGGATCAACAATACCCACCGCATC
Organism: Nicotiana benthamiana; assembly: GCA_034376525.1. NCBI lineage: Eukaryota > Viridiplantae > Streptophyta > Magnoliopsida > Solanales > Solanaceae > Nicotiana > Nicotiana benthamiana. The sequence continues at coordinate 107,175,610 of CM067331.1, forward strand.
ATACGCGGCTTGGACTCCTACTTTCTCAACAAGTATTTTAAAGCTGAGTGAGCAGTGTGCACAATCACTTTAATTACTCCCTACCAGATATGATTTAAACTTGTCAAAAGTAAAGGCCACAGCATAGAACTCCTTCTCAATAATGGCATAGTTTACTTGAGAATCATTCAACGTCCTACTTGCATATTATCTCAAACGGTTGGCTCCAATAAGGTGTTACCGTAATAGGAGCACTCACAAGCTTTCCCTTTATTAATTCGAATGCTCTTAAGCACTCCATAGTGAAAACAAACTTGACATCTTGTGCTAGCAATGCAGTCAACGGCTTGATAATGCTGGAAAAGTTTTTGATAAAGCTCATGTGAGCACGTGATTTTTGCCTAATAGACCAAAAATAATTTTAGAAATTTTTCTTTGTATGCATTTCATGCGTTTTTCAACATTTTTAAATCATAGAAAAATCATTTAAAAGGGGTCATTTTTACATATTTATCTTAGTCTTTAAATTAGCATTTTTTCTTTAGTTTTAAGTTAAGTAGTCGTTTTAATGTAAAAAAAAATAAAGAGTTACAATTTCTACAAAAAATAGATTAATTTAGAATTTTTAATTTCTGTGATTGTTAATTAAAAAACATATATATAAAAAAAAAGAATAATGATTTAATTGCAATGAAATTTTAATTTAAGCAATGGAACCATTTTTTAAAACCAAACTAGCCAAAATCATAATTTTCCTATCTAAACTCACGTAACTCAAGCATATTTCCTAGCCCATAGTCCATAGGACCATACCCCTACCATAATCCCTACCCTATATAATACTATGTACACCTAAAATACACCCTACACTCTAATACACAAAAATGAGCGCCGAACAGCTCTTGCGTGAGGTCCAAACGAGGTTTTTTTTCGCTCGCAATTCTGGTCTTAAATGAATTTTAGGCCTAGGCTCTGTCGTCAGATCTCTAGCTTGAGTCATAAGTGGTCGCTGTATGAGTTTTGCCCGGAGGCCTGGTTCAATGAAAATCATTGTTTCAGTTCAGTTGCTTTTGATTCTCACTGCTTTGTCCTATTAATTGTTGTGTTAGTATTTTGTTGAATTTTGCACTATTTTCTTTGTTTGGAAATTTCAGTCCGTTGGTTATATTCCATTTTTAGATTTATTTTTGGATTATAATTATATGGATGTAGAAGATAAAATTATTCCATTAAGTGGGTTGTGATTTTACGTAATCACAAAAGAAAAAAAAAATTTGACAAACCAATTACATAGTTGTTTTCTGACGTTTGCTTGATTTGTTGTTCTAGAGCATTTGCTGATTTACACATTTAAACATTGGTCCTCTGTTTGGTCCTATAGAACTTAGCAAATTAAATTAGATTGGATTAGACTTTACAGTTGTTACTCTACGTACTAATTAGAATGTGCAACTAATAATGATACAATTTGGATTGAATTGCTTTTCCTTGTATTTAATTAGTTTTGCTAGTAGCATTGAAGTAAAATTCTTCTGAACTTCAGCTTTTAATGAACCTCGAAGTCTTGTTGCTGGAACACGAAATTTTTAATCTTTTTTTTTTAAATCAAATAACTTAATCATATTAAATGGCCCTCCAAACTTAAAAATGTGTAGTTGTTTTAGGCGTGTTGTTTTAATAACTTACCTGTCTAAACTCGGGTGCGCATTTATGTGACCCAAATCCAAATCTCAACAATGTTATATAAAATGTGTCTCGAGTTGCGGGTGCATTTCATGTGGCGTGGTCCAAAGACGCATTTTAGATGACGTTGAAATCTTCCTAAAAATAATTAAAAGCGGTTTAATAAGTTAAAATTATACCATAGGCTAAAACATGTATTAAAATCAGATAAATGACCAATTATGATAGTTTAAGCAACCGTGCTAAAACCACAGAATCCGAGGTGCCTAACACCTTCCCCCGGGTTAACAGAATTCCTTATTCAGAATTTCTGGTTCGCAGACTTCACATGGAAAGTCAAAAATTTTCTTGATTTGGGATCTTAAATAGATCGGTGACTTGGGACACCAAAATCCAAGCCTATCCAAAGTGGTGACTCTAAAAATAAATAAGTAATCTCATTTCGAATAATGTCACTTTAATTGGAAAAACTCTCTTATATGTTTACTCTTCGAGGTAGCTGTGTAAAAATGGAGGTGTGACACCTCCTATAGAACCTAGCATGTCCCAAGAAACTCCTTATGCTCTTCAGAAAAGTCGGCAAAGGGATCCTAGCAATTACATAGACCTTTGCTCTATCAACTTCAATGTCATATGCAATCACTTTGTGGCCCAGGACAATTCTCTCTTTCACCATGAAGTGGCACTTCTCAAGTTAAAAACCAAGTGAGTGGTTTAAAAAGACATTGCCAAAAAGGGTAAAATCATCCATGAATACCTCTAAGTACTTCTCGTTTAGATCAAAGAATATAGATGCATACACCTCTGAAAAGTGGCTGGTGCATTATACAAACCAAAAGGCATCCTCTATGAGCAAAAATACTTGGCAGGAAAGTGAATGTAATCTTCTCAATATCTTATGGGGCAATAGGTATTTGATTGTAGCTTGAGTACCCATCCACAAAAAGGTCGTATCCATGTCCAGCCACTTTTTCAAGCATCTGATCAATAAAGAGAGTGGGAAATGGTCTTTCCTTGTTGCATTTTCCAGTCTTCTAAATTAATGCACCTTCTCCACCCCGTGAATGTTCGTGTTGGGATCAATTCGCTATCTTCATTCTTCACTACTGGCATGCTTCCCTTCCTGGGTAATACTTGCACTGCACTAATTCACTAGCTATCAGAGATAGGAAAATTCACTCCCGTATCTAACAATTTAATGACCTCTTAGTGCACTACCTCCTCCAAATTTTTTGTTCAACTTGCGTTGGGGCTACACTACTGGCTTGCTATTTTCTTCTGGCAGAACTTTGTGCATGCAAATGACTAGACTGATTCCTTCAATATCAGCTATACTCCAACTAATGGCCTTCTTGTACTTTTTCAGCAGTTCCACAAGCTTTTGCTCATGTGTACCTGTCAAGTAAGTAGAAATAATCACAGGAATAAGGGTGACATATGGGTCAGCTATGACCGGGCCCGGCCCAGTACCGCAATCCCAAATAGGCATTGGGCCTAAATAGTCCTAACCGCATAGGATCGGGACCGAGAGAGGTGGATTAGGGTAGTGGGCCGGTCCTTTAAGTAAGGCCCGCGAGACCAGGACCGACTGGTAACTGGGTCGATTCTAGCAGTCCTAAGAGGGCCTATCCAGGCCCAACGACTAAATTGTTTTTAAAAAACTGCCAAGATCGGGCATTTAAAAAATAGTCTTTATTCTACCAAAATAGTCATTGGCAATTTATAAAATATCCATTTAACCCCCCCCCCCTCTCCCTCCTGTTGGAAATCATGTATATCTATGATGTGTGCGCTTTCGTTGTATGAGCATGATTTTCAGGTATAGGTTTTGATGAATGACAAACAATGAAGTCAAGCGTCAAACAACGATATAATATGACAAACTATCAAATGGCGAGAAGCATATTGATGACGGGATTGCATAGACAAGCCAAGTCGATCCAAAGAGTTCAAGACCGAAGACCCAAGACGTAGGTCGTTAGGTAGAACCAATGTAAGAACAACGTTTAAGTTATCTTATCTTTTGGCTCAACTAGGTCATCATAAATATGCATAAAATTATTTTATTAAAGTAAATTATTTTATTAAATCATATATATCATAAATATTTTAAATATACTTCAAACAAAATAATTTTAACGTTTTTATTTTTAACCAAAATGGGTTTTGAAGTAAGTTTTCAATTCGGGTATACACAGTGTATATCAAGTGTATATCAATGGTATATAATCGATCCGTTGCCAAAGTTTTGAACACTGGAACAACATAATCGATTACATGAAGTACACAATCGATTATATGAAGTCAACAATTGATTTTCTACATTTAACAATCGATTATTTTGAGACAGTGTGCAACCGAAGTTTTTAAATATCAAAACAATCGATTGTCATTGTCCCACAATCGATTATCAACAATCGATTGTCTATTCACACAATCGATTATATTCTAACCGTTTCCACGGAATCCTAAATTGATTTTTGAACGTTGAAGAACAATCGATTATTCAGATTTAACAATCGATTGTTTAGCCTAAAATCAGGAATCTTTTTTGAACGTTGGTCAGACAATCGATTGTCACCTCCAAACAATCGATTGTTGAAGCACAGAATCAGGGATTTTATTTGTCAATTAAGCAACGGTCAGCACCACTTTTTCACCTATAAAAAGAGGTCTTTTGAGCTGATTATAAACACACAACTCTTGCATATATTGATATACATATTGATCATTTTCAAGCATCATTTTAGAGCTTTTGTTGAGCCATTTGATAGACAACTTTGTGTTGTTCATAGAGCTTATTTTGTTTCTCTTTATCCACTCTATTGAGAGAGTATTTGTTGTACAAGAGAGTTGTTTTGAGAAGAACATATCTTCTCATTTGTCGGGTTTGCTAAGTACCCAAAGTCTTAGTGGTTGAAGTCTTGGGGTGAGGTATCCTCAAGCAAGTGAAGTCTTAAGGTGCGGTATCCTTGAGCAACTGTAACGGTTTGTTAAGCACCCGTAAGCTTGATGAAGATAGTGGAAATCTCGAGAGAGTCTCTCGGGGACTGGACTAGCCACGGGTTGTGGTGAACCAGGATATATCGGTGCGTTCGTTCTTATTTATTTACTTATCGCACTCATTTATTTCCTGCAATTTTTAAATTCCGCAAGTTTACGCTATTTTTATTAGAACGCTATTCACCCCCGCCCCCCTCTAGCGTTAAGCGTATTATCTAACACCTCCCCCCTAACTTTTTATTAACCCCAAACTTTTTATAATTACATTTTTTTCCTATTTTTAACTATAAATACTCCCTAATTATTTTATTTTTCTCACAAAATCATCAGTCTCTCTCTAATTTTCTTCTATAATTGCTTACTTTATTGTTGCAATTTGTGTGAAAAATTATGAAGTTGGTAAATTGACGTATTCAAGTCTTTCAACATAATCAGTTTTCAACAAGTTGTTCACCAATTCGGTAAACTCGTTCCAACTATTAAGTTTTAATATTATATTTTTAATTTTTTATTTACTTTTTATGGTTTAATTAATTAAGATGGATGTTTCATTAAAAAAATATTTAGTAAAAATAAGGAATAATTCAAGAGTGGTGACTCTTGTGGCTAATCTATTCCTCCTCCAATTCCCCGAGCTCCCCTACCCAAACCACATACCCATCCTACACCTGCTGTTATTCTTGATAGTGACAATACTTATTACAATTTACTGAAGTCAATATTTGTATAATGTTGGAGCTGGTGAACAATTAAACCATGAATATATGAATTCTCTTTATGGTAATCCAACTATTGATGAAAATGATGATGAAGAAATAAATTTTGATGAAACTCAACCGTATGACGATACACCCAGTAGTTTTGTTACAAAAGTTAACCCAACAAATAATAATCCAAATGGTGTCCCTTCTGACCCTCCTATTACTACCCTTACCTTTAGCGAAACATCTCTTATTTGGCTATTATTTACTCAACTAAGAGAAAAAAAATAGGGCTAAGTGTAAAACTTGTGGCAAAAAGTTAGCTTTTAAATGTGTTGGAGGTCGGGGAGGGGGTGGGGGTGGGGACGGGAAGTTTGAGGAGACACGTATTGCTACATCCTCCAGATAAAGTTAAATATCTTCGTATGAAAGCTTTGGCCTAGGAGACAAGTGTACCTAGTCAGGCTGACCTTAGTAGCAGGTCAAATCAATTTCAACTAGGAATTAACACTGTTACCGGTGGTATTTTATATTATGATCCATGAAAAGATCGGGAAAAATTGACAAAAATGGCTACTGTTATGTGCTTACCCTATAGTTTTCCTTCTAATTTTAATGTCAAAATGCTTGTATATATTTTAGAAAAATATTATTTTTATAGAAATAAATTTTTTGGGCAATATTATCCTACTATTTTTAAATGTTTAGTTTATATTACTGCACTTGCAAATTTGTTTGCTCATTCTTAAGAGGGTGGGGAAATTTATGAATAAGCTATTGATTCTATGAGAAAAAAGTCTAAAAAATATTTTTTCCTATTCCCCCTATTTATGGTGTTGTTGCCTTGTTAAATCCTACTACGAAACTAGGAGGTCCTCAATTTTGGTATGAAACTATTTATAATGGTTTAACACATGAAGATGAGGAGTTGTCTAAACATCCGTAAACATTAGCCTCAATTAAAATAATGCTCAAACTATTTATAGTTCTTATCAAATTGCATTAAATCATGCTAGACCAAATGTTCCATCTCATTCTTCTTCTAGTTCTCAATCATGTAAAAGAACTGGGGGAGTAAGAGCATTTACTACTTAAGCCGGGTTTAGGAGTTCTCAAGGTTCTAGTACTAGTAACTTCTCACAACTAAATGAGCTTGAAGTTTATTTGTCACATGGAATTGAGTAAGTGAATCCAGACGATTCCTTTAATATTTTGAAATGGTAGAAGGACAAGGAAAAATACTTTCCAATTTTTTCAAGGATGGCCCGAGACATTGTAACTATTAAAGCTTCAATAGTAGCAAAGGTATACCATTAGTTCATGGTCCTGGTCTCGAGATGGTTCCTACAAAAAGCCCACGAAGCCCGGGACAACTTAGGGCCAACATACGAAGCCCGATCCCACTTAGGACCGACCTACAAAACCCATCTAGAACTGGGCCCGGCCCACATTATAGCCCTACACAGGAATATTATTAGTTTCAAGAAAAATATATTTCAAGTGAGTATGGAGGACTTTAATTCAACACTAGGTTTAGAAGCCTCCTCTTTTAGTTCCTCCTCATCAACCACTTGATCTTCAATTTCAAGAGCTTCGGCTTCTTTCTTTATTTCAGGATCTTTATCCTCCACTGTGCTTAACTAAGTAATACACCTCTCTAAATTATCCCCCACAAGATTGTCAAACTTGTATTTTTCAGCCGATTCCCCAAAACATCTAGATTGAAGCACGAATAGGCAGACGTCTAATCACTGGGGTATTTTGTCATTCTCTTAATCTGGAACACCACTTTTTAGTTTCCCACTCTGAGCAGTCCCTCGTAGATAGGAAGAATAACTCTGCATGTACATAAAAATGGCATCCCTAGAATTAGAGGCACCTCATTGTTCACTTCCATATCCACCAAAATAAATTTTACGAGGAACACAAACTTATCCACCTGAACTAGAATATTCTCAGTGATTCCCTCAGGCAAAATAGTGATTTGGTCAACCAGTTGTAGGTACACTGATATTGATTTGATCACTCCAAGCCCCCTTCCAATTTCCTGAACACGGACGAAGGCATTTGATTTATAAACACACCAGAATCACAGAGGGCCTTGTCTAATTTCTCACTCCATAATGAGCATGATATGATGAAGCTTCCTAGTACCCACACTTTTGGGAAATTTTATTTTGCAATATGGCACTGCAGTGGGTATTCAACTTTAACATTGTTGTCTCCTCAAGAGCTTTGCATAAGCAGGCATTTGAATGAGTATCTCTATGAAGGAAATGTTCACATAAAGCTGCTTGAGTATTTCCAAGAACTGCCCAAAATATTTTTCAAGTTTTTCCCGCTTTATCTTTTGAGGGAATAATAGAGATAACATATGTCTACTTTCTTTAATCTTTTTTTGTATCCTAGTACTCTGGCCTTTCTGCTCTTCACTATTTTTTTCTTCTAGTGTCTCGATCTACTTGTTCACAACCTTAGGTCTAGCTTTAACCACTAGGTCAGCTAATGTTTTGCCACTTCTTAAAGATACAACTTTAATTATTTTCTTTTGATTCTTTTCAGTGTCAAAGGGTAGAGTATTAGGAGCCCTCTTAGATAAAAAACTTGCAATATGTCCCAATTGTCTTTCTAAATTCTGGATAGCCGTGCCCTGCTCTCGGATGGTTGTGCCCCGAGTCTCAAATTTTTTATCTGATTTGTTGATGAATGTTTTCATGAGATCTTCCATACCAGACTGATTTGATTATTGTGGCTAGTATTGTTGCCTTTACTGGTTCTTAAAATCTGGTGGTCCTTGACCCTAGGGTCTAGGATTATTTTGTCACCATAACTTCAAACCCCTGGTGAACTCAATGAAAAGCCTGGATGTCTTTGCCTCATATCATAATAGTTGTTCCTGCCTTGATATTTTCCTCTATTATATTTCCCCATATCGTTGACTTCCTTAGTAGAAGCTTTACATTCATGTGTAGCGTATCCCATTCCACAATAGTCACATGCTGCTTGTGACTCACTCTGTATCTTGGTCAATGTCAACTTTCTTATCTCCTTGGCCATAGTATCTAGCTAGGCTTGCATGGAGGTGCTAGATTCCACCTGGTGAAACCCAACTAATTTTCTTCTGTCATTATTATTAACAGGCCACTAGTTAGCATCCTCAAAAACATTATCAAGGATCAAGACAACCTCTTCTGGAGTTTTCTTCATTAGTAGACATCCACATGCAATATTCAGAGTTCGCCACCATGAATGTGTTAGTCCATCCCAAAATCTTGGAGTTGCATCAACAACTCATTTCCTTGTGCTAACACTTTCTGACTATCTCCTTGAATTTTTCCCAAGCTTCGAAAACAGTTTCTGTCTCCTTCTGGCAAGAATTGTGGATTTCCCTTATGAGTTTTCTTGTTTTTACAGCTGAGAAGTACTTTTCAAGAAATTTTTTAGTCATATCTTCCCATGTCTTGAACCCCGTGGGTAAGCTACAAAGCCAGTGCTTCGCGTCATTTTTAATGAAAAGGGGAGTGCCCTTAAGTACACCACATCTTTTAATACTCCATTGTATTAGAAGGTGTTCATGATTTCTTCAAATTCCATCAACTGAGTGTTTGAATCTTCATTCACCTTTCTTGTGAAGATGCAATTGTTTTGGATGGTTTGAAGCAAGCATGGCTTCAACTCGTAGTTGTTTGTTGTTATGGGTGGAGGTCTGACACTTGACAGTCCTTGATTGTAGATTGGTCTGGCATAGTTACCCAATGATCTTCTAGGACTGGGTGCTGCATTCTCGAACTGGCCTTCAACCAAGGGTCGATTTATATTGAATATTCGACCCCCACTATCTTCAAGACAACTCTCCAGGCTGCTTCAGTTGCTATCCGGTGCAACTTCTTATTGTGCTGCTGCTCTTGAAGCTTAGTCTATTCCATCAATCTCTTGGTTTGCCATGTTATCTTGAGTCTAAGTATAACCCCTCATATTTTTTGTTAATTCACTTTCTTTTCTCAGTTGTTGCAGGTGTTTCTCTACCTCTGGTTTGTAGGGTACCACTTCCTTTGAAGAAGATCGAGTCATACACTAGAGAAATCAAATTTGTATCATGCACATGAGTTAAAGAACGTGAATACTCTAAAGTAAAAATTGGTACTTGAATTAGTAATCAAAACTATTTTAATTACTACTAATTGCCAAACCCCGGTTACTAAAATCTGACAAGGGCAAAAAATTATTGCTTGCTAGTCAAAGATAATATAGTTTAATTATCATCTCCGCAGGGATTGGAGTAAAACATTGTTTGAATAATCTACAGTTGATTGCTATCCATAAAAATTAACACTTGATGTGATAACTATTACTACGATTAACTACTAAAAATTAAGCAATTAACAATTGCTCACAAAAAAAATAGCAGATGAGCAACAAAAAAATATCAATAAGAGAAATAAGGGTAATTTACTAGGTATGTGCAAGATAATTGACTCGGGATTCAATTCTTGAGTTAATCTACTCTATAATACTGTTGAATCTCACGAATTCAACAGATGATCATATTACACTTGAAGTTAATTTTCCTCTTTCGATTAAACGTTAAAGTCAATAATTAATTCAATTGAAGCATGGTAAACAATTACAAGAATAAAATGATAGGTATGATCTAAAGGGTAACTTCTAACGAATATTTCCCTATTATTTAGTTCGATTAATAATTCAAGCGGCCCTTTCGACTACCTATTTGAATCACGAATTTAAACTAGAGCATAAGATATGAAGAAATTCAATATCAAACTCCTCTTTCGACTAAGCAAAATAATAAATAACTCCCACAATACAAATTAAAACCCCATCAATTAATTCCAATAATTATCAAGAATTAAATTCCTAATCAAGTAATCAAAACACTGTATCTGTCAACACCTTAATGGAATTTACTCCATAGCAATGGAAAAAGTCATCTCAATAAGGTTTAAGAACAAAGAAAATTAATGCTGAAGATTCAATACAAACTCCCGTATTGCTGAGTGTAGGTTGAAATCTTGATGAATTCTTGAGTCTTCTGACCTTGGATGGTTCTCCAATCTTTCATAGGTAAAAATTCCCTTCAAAAATATACTTTTGGCATATTTATACCATGTAGAAGTGGATTCGGATAAAACTACCCTTTCCTAGCCGAAACAAGAATCACTCTAACCCAAAAACTCAAAGACGTGGCGTAGGGCACGGCGCCCCATGTTGCGCGCTTGTGGAGTTTATCAGGTGCCTTGAATTTTGTCTGTCAGGCCATATTTTCACTGTTTCGGCGTGCCTCGCGGCACCCCATGTTGTGCGGCTGTGTCTTTTTTTTTTCCAGAGTAAATTGTTTCAACCACTTTTTGACATTCAGACTTGGTACTCGATCCCCGAATACGATCCCGACTTAATTTTTTGGCCTTTCACTAAAACTTCAAAGCTTCAAATTTATTGTTTCAGCTTTAGATTAAATTTTTAACTCGGAATCACTTCATGCAAGGCATAGCACACGCAATAAATTTAATTCACTATTATTTAAGCTCAAACACACGGTAATTAAAGTGCAAAGTATGGCTAAAACTTAGCTTACTATCAATTTGGACGATGAAAAGGAAGATGTAGAAATTTTGTCAAAAAGAATGGGAAAAGAGATCAAGAAACAGAAATGAGCCGTACGTTGGCTTTAGTGGCACAAATTTGTTACCTCCACCGATGGCAATGTTTGTGACATAATGTTTTGAGAAATGGAGGAGTAGGGGGAATATTTTGGAACTCTCGTGGAGATTGGATCCTAGGATTCCCAATGAGATCTTACTCATGACCACTTATTCAATCATAACTTCAAGCTCTCTACCAAAGGCTTCACCTTGCTCATGAGATGAAAGTATATCCTTTGGAAGTGAAAACGGATGCTACACATGTAATTATTTATATTAAAAATGAATGTATAACTTATGATTCTATCACTAATATATGCAAGTAGTTAATTTCTAGAATGGGCATGATAATAAATCACCATAACTTTCGTCAAGATAATGAAGTGACTTATCTTTTGGCTAAACATGCAACTATGCTTTCTAGTAGCAATAAATTCTTTCGTTTAGCTATTCTTCCACCTTATGTCATAGCCAGGATGCTGTGGACAAAGTAAAAAATGTTAATGTAAACACTGTTTCTATTAATGGTTATAGGCATCTAGCAAAACTTGATCATCAGCATGCTATGAATGAATTATCTTCTCTATGTAATGATCCTCAGGATCATAATTGTTGTAATGAGCAACTTCGAATAAATAAATTTCCAGTTAATAAAAGAAAGTTTCGAGAAAATTTTTTTAACATAACATATTTTTGCAATTAAAGCACTTTAAAACTTATAATTTTCAAATTGTAATAATATTTATTTGGTTATAAAAAAATTTCATTAATATAAAAAAATTAAAATTAGATTATTTCCAAACACAAAATGTATTATTCGCTTTTTTTTGTTCTGAATGAAGCTAATTTTAAAATAGTACAATAGAAAATGAAAGAGAGCAGTAAATACTATGAATAGGTCGACTGGCTGGTTGGGTTCATCTGAATCTTGGGAATACAAATTACTGATTGACAATAATTCAAGCAAAAAGAATTGACTCACCTAAATTCTAGTGGTCATTGGTCCCCTATGGACGATGTAGCTTAGCTCCAAAGACCAAAGCTCTGCTTGTTTGTTTTTTTAACTGTTTTTAAAATAGAAAAAAATGAACTTATAAAGAATATTTTATATGTTATTTTCTGATCTTTTATACGGGAAAAAAGACATATTGTAAAAATATAAAGAAATAAAAACAAATTTTAAAAAGGGGTATAATATCAATTGAGAAAATGATCTCTTTGATAAAATTTATTTTTTAATGTTTGACTATCTTAAGTGCTGAAAAGGTATCAGGAATGAACATATTTTACACCTACTGAACTTCATTTGTAAGAATTCTATAGTCTGGTTGTCCAAGCTTTTAAAATTACTTTATTTTGAGAAGTATTTTAAAATAAATTTCTAAAAAAAATAATTTTCGGGAGAAGTAATTTGTGTTTAGCTAATTAATTTAAAAAGTACTTTTGAGCACTAATTAATATTTGATAAAAAAACTGTTTCTAAGTATATTTTTCTCAAAAGTGCTTATTAGAAAAATACTTTTAAAGAAAAGCTACTTTTTTCTGCTTTTCTAAAACTGGTTCTGTTTCTCCTCAAAATACTTTTTTTACTTCCAAAAGCTTGGCCATATACCTAAATTTTAGCCAAAAATACTTTTGACAAAAAAAAAATACTTTTTACCCAAAAAAACCTTGACCAAACATACTATTAGCTCTAATTACACTGTCGCTTAATTCAGTTAATCCTAAAATTTGGTGCTGAGCGTTTATCTAGAAAACTTTTTGTAAGATATACTCGAGTCTTATCCCAATTCCACTATTAGTATATGTAACTCTAAAAGATAATTAAATTTATTTCGTATTTTTATTAAAAGGACAATTCAGTGCACTAAGCTCCCGTTATATAGGAGGGAAGGGGTCAGAAAAAGGACTTGATCATACAGGTCTAGCTTACACAATTTTATCATATATTTTTACAAGAAATTATTTCCACGACTAAAACATATAGCCTCTTGATCATAATTTCAACTTTATCGATTACTCTAACACTTCCCTTATAGTATTTTCCATTATAAACGTTTTAAATGCACCTAGAAAATCAGGTTGTGACAATTATATGCGAGATCATTCCAAGAAAATATAAATTAATCCACTTGATTATAGAAAACATGAATAGTGACTATGAACTTGGGAAGATTGATTTGCCAACCCTGCCATGTGCCACATGCCTTACGATTCCCTATTTCCCCACCTAATCCTATCAAGAATTGCCTTTGGTTTTCCCTAGGAAAACTTTTTCATGATTAAATAACAGTAACGACGTGCAGCTCCATTGTTCCTTCCAAACATTAATCTCTCCGTTAAAAAACTTTCAGAAAACAAAAGAGATGAATGTTACAGCAACGTCTATTCTGATCCTGTCCTCTATAAACAGAGAAGACTACTCAGTTGTCCCACTTGTCTTTGCTGCTGCTGCTGCCGCCTTCCTTGTTGGAGCACTTACTGTTCTGGCCGTAAGAACCACCGTAATAACGTGGATTACGGTACTTGTGCTGCTAGCATTCGCCGGAAAGCGCCGCCGAGGTGTTGTAAAGGATGGCAACAAGATCACGTCGGAGGTGGTAATACATGCGGCTAACATTATGATTAAAGAGAGAGGGGTGTATGCTTTCACTGGTGCTATGATTTTGGGCTTCACTTCTATGGCATTGTTAATTAGGTGACTTGTACAATTATTGTTAGGGATATAGTAGATATGCCCTAGATCCAATATCATATTTGATAATTTGAATATACTTTTGTGAATGTCATTTGATATAAAATATATGGCATTTGATATTCTTTTATCATTATTATTAATTGTTTGATTAATTTGATAAGGTCCTTGATTAAATTTTGAGATTTGTCATCGTGATAGAGATCATGATAATGAGAGCAAAGTCTTTTACAATTTAATCTAAATTTGTTCTTGATCGTAGGATTATTAATTTGGACATTAGTAATCCGGTTAGATCAATATTTATGTGATCGTCTTTATCGGATAAAGATTAGTTGATTTCATTAACTAAATCACATAGATAGATGATGCATATAGAGATATGATCATTGAACCGACTCATTGAATAATTCCTAATGGTTAGAATTACCATAAACTGTCAATAGGATATTTTCTTGAAGAATGTGATGTAACTGTTTCCTTTGACTTGAGATCGTCATAGTAATTGACAAGTTATTTATTGTGCTTTGATACTAGACACCTATGGCCCTAGGGCGATAGTTGAAAGGATATTGGGTACGATTAAATACTTGTAGAATTAGTGATTGATCAAGATGGAATCTGTCAACTCTTGGTAATGAGTTTAAGCTCCATGTTGTCATGAATTATAAACGACCAAACTAAGACCTTGGCCAGGGCAATTAAATGAAAGAAGAAATGAGTTTCTTAGGTCATTCAGTGGTCGATTATATTTGACGTGAACACATAGTTGATCACCAATTAGGATTTGACAGTTGAACCATATCCTAGGGTGATCCAGAGCTATAAGGACAGAAGGAATTACTACATTATTCTTCTACTGGTTCTTGAGAGTAAATTGTAAACTTCATGCTATCCGGTCGTTAAGGAGTGTCGCTAGACGCCACCCTTGATTAGTATATTGATATGATTAATTTACTACCGGTATAGTATTGAACCTATGGGGTCGCACACTAACGAGTGTTTTGACATTTGCTAAATGATTAATTAACTTATTGTTTGATAATTAAATTAAAGAATTTAATTAGTCAAATAAATTTGGTTATTAGTCTAAATGAAATATTATTATATTCTTTGCTAGCACAAAGATTATAATTAATATTGTGAATAAATTGAAGTTTCTATTTGAAATAGAAATTTAATAATATCTCTTGGTTGAAATATATGTGATATATATAATTAATATTATTTTATATAATAGATGTATATAAAGTATAATATTAATAAAAGCTTGTTAATAAATCTAATTTTGAATTGATTTATTAATTAAAATTTTATCCTATTTGGATGGGATTAATATTTTCAATAGAAAAATATTATATTAATAAAATTAAAAAAAAAGGTACTAAAATTTTCATCCTTCACAGAGAAGGAAATTTCGAAAATTCTTTACAAGATTTTCCATAAGAAATCTTTGACAGTCACTGTTTATAAAAACGTGATTTCCTTTTAAATAGTTTAGTTTTGGAATAAACTTTTACCCTAAGAAAATTATTACATCAACCAAATAGGAAAAGGTTTTGTAGGTGATGCTATATATAGGGTGATGGAGAAAATTTGCAAGGGTTTTTTAGTTTTTTATTTTTCTTGAGAAGAAAATCTACTTTGTGAAAGAGAGAATGCAATTCAAAGCCAAGAGAGAAAATACAATTACAAAAAAAAGTGTTTCTTGTTCTTGTAATTTGAGTTGAGATTTTTGAGAAAAATTTCAACACAATATTCTTCGTTCAATTTGTTCTCGGGTTTCATTGATCAAAGAGTTGATAGCAAGGATGGGTCTCGGTGTGGATACGCATAGAGTCTTCGCACTATCGAAGAAATTTCAGAAAAGGAACTCTCTTCACCAGGTACGTCTTAGATCCTGTCTTTGACACGTAAATAAATTTTAAACATGAAAAATCTACCTAGGATTGTTATTGTCTTCCGCTGCGTGTTACGAACACATATACGCAATCCTTCAGTGGTATCAGAGCCGTGGTTTATTGTGTCTAAAATTTATTTACGAAATATTTTAATATTATATTTGAAGCGTTCAAACCATAATAGATGTGCCTTGTGCAATAGTTAAATCGTTTGAATGTTGATATTATTTTATTGTGGATAAAATATGCATTCATATAACTATTGTGATCGTTCATAACTTGAATTTAAAATTTTGTATTAGATATAACGGGAATCTATTATAGGTTAAATGATTCTATTATTAATTTAATTGTTATTAGTTCATGAGATGTTAATTAATAATAATTTTCTAGCATGAATTTTTTTTATGTGATATATAAGATAAATATGTTAGAGGATGTTGAATTTTGTTTTATGCCATGTGCTTGTTCATTACATAATTTTGAATTATTTATTACTTACGATGTAAATTAATTTAGGACTAAGCATGTAGACAACCTGAACAAAATTCACTTGCTATAAAAGATTCGATCTTCATGTTATTAAAAATTATTTTTGTAAAAATTCCCTCTTACTAAAATTTGAGTTCTTAAATAATAAAATATAAGATATTTTATTATAAAGCTATCCATCAAGGTAATTAATTTTACTTACTTCTTGTTTATAAGGAGCGGCCTGACTACCAGGAGACTAATAGTTCGAGAATATGTTAAAATTATTTATTGTATTAGATGTATGGATTGAAAGAATTATTCAATTTTACACTAAACGCCTGGACTACCCGGGGGAGTATAAAATTTAATAAGTTCTTCACAATCATGATGGTTGAACTCAACTATGCCAATAGGAACGACTTGACTACCAGGGGACTATTTGACATAGAGCTATTTAAGGAAATTGTATGGGGATACAATTGGTAAGAGTACCTACCTTTAAAATATAAGTGAGAAACGACTTGATTACCAAGGGGCTCATACATATTGTTAAAGGATTCCTTTACTCCACTAAAAGAAATAAAGATTTCGTAAACTACAATGAGGGTAAATAGTTTAAAATAATTAGTGAAAATATCATTTAGATAAAAGTCCATGCCTTTATGATATATGCAAATATGTTCTTATATTATTGCCTTTTCTTTCCTATATTTTAGATTTCTCAATATGTCTGCTATATCACTGCGTGGAATACTTGAGACCAACAAGTTGGTAGGACCAAACTTTGATGATTGGTAAATTTGAGAATTGTTCTCATGCATGAAAAACTTATTGATGTGATCGATAAGCCCGCCAAGGAAGTCCCAGATGTAAATGATGATGATGCTACCAAGATTTATCAGAAATACTTGGAAGAATGTCTTACTACCAAATGCATCATTCTCGCTTCTATGAATTCTGAACAGCAGAGGAAACATCAGGATATGGATCCAACTGCAATTATTGAACATCTTAAGAAGATGTTTGGTACACAAAGCAGGACAGCTAGATACCAACTATCTAAGGCTTTATTTGGATCCAAATTGACTGGAAACTCAGCAGTTGGACCCTATGTCAATCATATGATTGATCTTATTGAAGAACTTGAGAAGTTGGGGTGCAAACTGGGTAAAGAGCTTTCTCAAGATTTGATCTTGCAGTCACTACCAGAATCCTTTTCACAATTTGTTATTAATTTTAATATGAATAAAATGGATTGTGATCTTCACGAGATGCTTAACATGTTGATTGATTATGAGAATCAAATAGCATCTGAGAAGAAGAAAGGAACTGTCATGTTGGTTGGAAACTCTTCTAAAAAGAAGGGTAAGGGTAAAAGTAAACCCAAGAAAAAGCCCATTGTGCCCAAGGGTGGTGTGACCAAACCCAAAGGCAAAGAAGGCAAAGCTGACCAATCTCATGCTGTATGTTTCCATTGCAAGAAAATAGGACATTGGAAGAGAAATTGCAAAGAGTATCTTACAACTTTAAAGGACAAGAAACAAGGTAAGACTTTAATGAAAAATGTTTTCAAGGTTTCTTTAACTACTACTAATTCTTCATTGTGGGTATTAGATACTGGCAGTGGTTATAACATCTGCAATATGTTGCAGAGGTTCCAGATAAGTAGAAAGTTGAAGAAAGGAGAAATTAATCTACAAGTTGGAAATGGTGCAAAAGTTGCGGCCGTAACTGTAGGATCAATTTTTTTAATAATGCCTACGGGCAAAGTACTTATGTTGGATGATTGTTATTACATTCCTAAATTTATTTCGAACATAATTTCAGCTTCTATGTTAGACAAACGTGGTTTTCGCATTAATATAGGCAATGGTATTTGCTCTATTTATTATAGTGATAATTTGTATGTGAATAGCTATCTCCAACATGATGTCTATGTCTTACCTAGTGTGAATGCTAATTCGATTATGCATGTTTCAAGTCTTAAGAGGAAAAGAGATGATCATGTAAATCAAACATACCTTTGGCATTGTAGGCTTGGTCATATTGGAGAGAAAAGAATTAACAAGTTGTACAAGGAAGGGTACCTTGACAAGTATGATTTTGAATTATATCCAACTTGTGAATCTTGTCTCAAAGGAAAAATGACCAAATCTCCATTTACTGGAAGTGGAGAAAGAGCTTCTGAATTATTGGGACTAATTCATACAGATGTTTGTGGGCCCATAAAAATTCAGGCTAGAGGTGGATATTCTTACTTCATCACCTTCACTGATGATATGTCAAGATATGAATTTGTATATCTTATGAAACACAAGTCCGAATCTTTTGAAATGTTCAAAAGATTCCGTAGTGAAGTTGAGAAGAAGACTGGTAAAAGTATCAAAGTACTAAGGTCTGATAGAGGTGGAGAATATCTTAGTGAAGATTTTACTAAATATCTCAAAGAGAATGGGATTCTCTCACAGTGGACACCTCCAGGAACACCACAACACAATGATGTGTCTGAAAGGAGAAATAGAGCCTTATTAGATATGGTGAGATCTATGATGGGGTTCACTGATCTTCCAATAAATTTATGGGGATATGCTTTGGATGCAGCAACATACTTACTTAATAAAGTTCCCACTAAGTCAGTCTCTACAACACCATATGAGATATGGAAAGGATGTAAGCCTAACCTTAAATATATAAAAGTTTGGGGTTGTCCAGCTTATGTTAAGAGACTAAAGTCTGATAAACTTGACTCAAGATCTGATAAGTGTAGGTTCATTGGGTATCCCAATGAAATAAGGGGATATTATTTCTATCACCCTTCTGACCATGAAGTGTATATGGCCAGAGGAGCGACCCTTTTGGAAAGGGAATTTCTTTTGGAAGGAAATTATAATGGAGAAATAGAACTTGATGAAGATCAAGAAACTAATGAATCAACTCAATATGAAGATCATGAGACCCAAGTTGAAGAACCTTTATTGGATGTTTTGAAGTTGCCAAGGAAGTTTCCATCTTCAACAGTTGAAGTTCAAGAACTAAATGAAGTTCAAGAACAGGTTAATGAACCAGTTCCAAACCAAATTGAGCAACAATGAAATCCAACGCAAGGTGAACAGGTTGTACAAGTACCTCTTCGAAGGTCTACACGAGAACGTCATGTACCAACTAGATTAAATTTATTAGTACAAGATGATTTATCAAATGAGGTTGATCATAATGATGATGACCCTAAGACCTATGAAGAGGCTATACAAAGTTCTGATTATGAGAAGTGGCAAAAGGCCATGGAATCCGAAATGGAATCCATGAAGGAAAACAAAGTATGGACTTTAGTTGAACCTTCAAAGGATATAAAACCTATAGGTTGTAAATGGATTTTTAAGAAAAAGATTGGAGCAGACGGAAAGGTGGAGACCTACAAAGCACGTCTTGTTGCCAAGGGATATCGTCAGAAAGAAGGAGTCGACTATGACGAGACTTTCTCTCACGTGGCAATGCTCAAATCTATTCGGATTTTGCTTGCTATAGCAGCATACTATGATTATGAAATATGGAAAATGGATGTGAAACGGCTTTCCTTAATGGTGAGCTAGAAGAGGATGTGTACATGACACAACCTGAAGGTTTCACATCTTCGTCTGATCATAATAAAATTTGTAAGCTACAAAGATCTATTTATGGATTAAAGCAAGCTTCTCGAAGTTGGAATATTCGATTTAACAAAACAATTGAAAAGTTCAATTTTGTTAGATGCGAAGAAGAACCTTGTGTGTACAAAAAGGTTAGTGGGAGCACAATTATATTTTTAGTGTTGTATGTTGATGATATATTGCTCATAGGGAATGGCATACCGGCATTGCAAAATACCAAGATTTGGCTATCTGAACAGTTTTCCATGAAAGACTTGGGAGAAGCAGCTTATATATTAGGAATAAAGATCTATAGGGATAGATCTAGGAAGCTGCTTGGACTTTCCCAGTCTATGTACATTGATACTATCCTAAAGAGGTATAACATGGATAATTCCAAAAGAGGCTATCTACCGATAGACACTGGAATTTCTCTCAGTAGGGAGGATTGTCCTAAAACACCTGAAGAGAGAGAACGCATGAGTAGGATCCCATATGCTAGTGCAGTGGGAGCTATCATGTATACCATGACATGTACACGTCCCGATGTGGCTTATGCACTTGGAGTGACTAGCCGATATTAGGCAAATCCTGGTGAGGAACATTGGAAGGTGGTGAAGACCATTCTTAAGTACTTAAGAAGGACTAAAGACCAATTCCTTATCTATGGGGACTCTGAGTTGAAACTTGAAGGTTATACTGATGCAAGTTTCTCTTCAGATAGGGATGATAGCAAATCTATTTCTGGTTATGTATTCACCTTAAATGGTGGTGCAGTGAGTTGGAAAAGTTCCAAACAAGCTACAGTAGCTGATTCAGTGACTGAAGCAGAATATATAGCAGCTAGTGAAGCTGCTAAGGAAGCTGTATGGATTAAAAAGTTCTTAACTGAACTTGGTGTGGTTCCTTCAATAGAAGGTGCGGTTCCATTGTTGTGTGACAATACTGGAGCCATTGCTCAAGCAAAAGAACCAATATCACACCAAAAGTCCAAACACGTTCTGTGAAGGTATCACTTGATAAGAGAGACTATTGAACATGGCGATGTCGAGATTCAAAAGGTTGATGGAAAGGAAAATGCTGCAGACCCATTCACAAAAGCTCTTGGCGCAAAGGAGTTTGACAAGCACAAGTGGAAATTGGGGATGAAGTACAAGAGCGATTGGCTCTAGTGCAAGTGGGAGATTGTTAGGGATATAGTAGATATGCCCTAGATCCAATATCATATTTGATAACTTGAACATATTTTTGTGAATGTCATTTGATATAAAATATATGGCATTTGATATTCTTTTATCATTATTATTAATTGTTTGATTAATTTGATAAGGTCCTTGATTAAATTTTGAGATTTGTCATTGGATAGAGATCATGATAATGAGAGCAAAGTCTTTTACAATTTAATCTAAATTTGTTCTTGATCGTAGGATTATTAATTTGGACATTAGTAATCCGGTTAGATCAATATTTATATGATCGTCTTTATCGGATAAAGATTTGTTGATCTCATTAACTAAATCACATAGATAGATGATGCATATAGAGATATGATCATTGAACCGACTCATTGGATAATTCCTAATGGTTAGAATTACTATAAACTGTCAATAGGATACTTTCTTGAAGAATGTGATGTAATTGTTTCCTTTAACTTGAGATCGTCATAGTAATTGACAAGTTATTTATTATGCTTTGATACTAGACACCTATGGCCCTAGGGCGATAATTGAAAGGATATTGGGTACGATTAAATACTTGTAGAATTAGTGATTGATCAAGATGGAATCTGTCAACTCTTGGTAATGAGTTTAAGCTCCATGTTTTCATGAATTATAAACGACCAAACTAAGACCTTGGCCAGGGCAATTGAATGAAAGAAGAAATGAGTTTCTTAGGTCATTCAGTGGTTGATTATATTTGACGTGAACACATAGTTGATCACCTATTATGATTTGACAGTTGAACCATATCCTAGGGTGATCCAGAGCTATAAGGACAGAAGGAATTACTACATTATTCTTCTACTGGTTCTTGAGAGTAAATTGTATACTTCATGCTATCCGGTCGTTAAGGAGTGTTGCTAGACGCCACCTTAATTAGTATATTGATATGATTAATTTACTACCGGTTTAGTATTGAACCTATGGGGTCGCACACTAACGAGTGTTCTGATCTTTGCTAAAGGATTAATTAACTTATTATTTGATAATTAAATTAAAGAATTTAATTAGTCAAATAAATTTGGTTATTATTCTAAATGAAATATTATTGTATTCTTTGCTAGCACAAAGATTATAATTAATATTGTGAATAAATTGAAGTTTCTATTTGGAATAGAAATTTAATAATATCTCTTGGTTGAAATATATGTGATATATATATAATTAATATTATTTTATATAATAGATGTATATAAAGTATAATATTAATAAAAGCTTGTTAATAAATCTAATTTTGAATTGGATTATTAATTGAAGTTTTATCCTATTTGGATGTAATTAATATTTTCAATAGGAAAATATTATATTAATAAAATTCAAAAAAAAAAGGTACTAAAATTTTCGTCCTTCACAGAGAAGGAAATTTCGAAAAATTCCTTACAAGATTTTCCATAAGAAATCTTTGACAGTCACTGTTTATAAAAACGTGATTTCCTTTTTATTTTTGGAATAATCTTTTACCCTAGGAAAATTATTACATCAACCAAATAGGAAATGATTTTGTAGGTGATGCTATATAAATAGTGATGGAGAAAATTTGCAAGGGTTTTTTAGTTTTTTATTTTTCTTGAGAAGAAAATCTACTTTGTGAAAGTGAGAGTGCAATTCAAAGCCAAGAGAGAAAATACAATTACAAAAAAAGTGTTTCTTGTTCTTGTAATTTGAGTTGAGATTTTTGAGAAAAATTTCAACATAATATTCTTCGTTCAATTTGTTCGCGGGTTTTATTGATCAAAGAGTTGATAGCAAGGATTGGTCTCGATGTGGATACGCATAGAGTCTTCGCACTATCAATAAAATTTCGGAAAATAAACTCTCTTCACCAGGTACGTCTTAGATCCTATCTTTGACACGTAAATAAATTTTTAACATGAAAAATCTACCTAGGATTGTTATTGTCTTCCGCTGCGTGTTACGAACACATATACGCAATCCTTCAATTATATCAAACCTGAATATTCGAATTTAGAATTAATTGGTTCGCTGATCTTATTGTATATATACTTCCTCCGTTTATGTGAACCAGTTTGACTGGGTACAGAATTTAAGAAAAAAATAAAGACTTTTGAAATTTGTGGTCCTAAACATATTCAAATTAGCCCAGAGTATAAGTGTGGTTATAAAAGCTTCTCATTAAGGGTAGAATTGTAAATTTAAGCTAAATTACCACCAAATTTAGAAAAGGTTCATTCTTTTTGGAACGGACCAAAAAAAAAATAAGTTCACATAAACTGGAATAGATCAATTTGCGCGCGCGCGCGAACACACACACACACACACACACACACACACACATATATATATATATATATATATATATATATATATATATATATATATATATATATATATATATATATATATATATATATATATATATATATATATATTACAGTTAATTATATATATTTTAGTTAAATCCACATTTAAGTTTAACCCAAAAAATAATTTTTGAAGTCAAAACAATTAAAGTAATTCGGGTTCTAACAAGTGATTTATTTTACTTTTCCAAATACAAAATATATTAAAAAGGTACCCTTAATAATAAGGAATAAACTGAAACTATAAAAGAAAGAGAAATTTTATTGATGATGGCAACATTTTTCCAGAAGAATAATTATACTTCGAATAATATCGAACAGTAAGAGAATTTTATAATAAACAATATGACTTAACAGAATTTTCGAGTGCGATAGAAGATATAAAAGGGGATTTTAAATAGAACTATCAGTGGCGGGCCTATACTTAAAATTTGGGTGCTCGAGCACCCATTAACCTCGACGCAGAGTATGTATAGTTATATAGAAAATTTGAGAAAATGTATAAAAATTTACAAAAGCACCCATTAATTTTATGTAAAAAAAAATTAAGCACCCACAAACTTGAATTCCTAGATCCGTCACTGAGTACTATCATTAGTAACCTTTTGCTTGTTTAACTTATGTTTACATGATTGATTGATAATGATTGAGACACTAATAGCAATGGTATTCAGGGATTTAACTTATTTTTTCCTTATTCAATCTATTAATGGCTTAAATCGCGGCTATTGTCTTATGTTTATCTTTGAATGTAATAGGCATGGTACATACACGAACAACCCCAAGGGTGTTATTTATACCTTCAGAAAGTGTCATTCTTGTTTGTTTCGTATTACCTCCTATGCTAATCGTCGTTATGACATAAATCCACGTGGCGAGTTCATTTCTACTAATATAGATCCCCCCCTCTCCCTTTTGAATATTCGGAGAAAGGAGTTTAGTTATTGCGAAAATATTTTACTGCATCTTTTCGAGATCATTATGACGTGCTGTGGAAGAAAAAATATATGTGTTCTTTCCATTTAATTCTAGAGACATGTGTCTGGTTGGAACAAACGACTTTGTCACGTAGACACTATAGTTCCATGATACTGGTTTACAGTGACGTATTTTTACATGAAAATATGGAACCTTAAACCCTCAAAAATTTTCTTCTACTTTCTTGCATTGTTGCCTTTATCTCAAAGTTCTTTCTGAAATTTTTCATTCTTACTTGCAGTTCTCTTCTTTCTTATTTTCAATGGCTTCCAAATCTTCCATTCCTACTGCTTCTGTTGCTTCTTCTCGAAGTGCTATCGACGATCTTCCTTCTACGTTGATTCCGGTTAGGAATAGAGGTGGTGGAAGGAGGTTCCGCTTCTTCTTCTACAACTAGGGTGTCTACTACTCCTAGATTCTCTTCTAAAGGCAAAACCAAAGATACCAATAAACCTTTGGCGGAACCTTTAGTTTATAAGATTGTTCTGCAAGACTTTCTTTTGTTGTTGATTGTGATGTATGGAACACATCACAATCAACAACAAATGAATATGTTGACCTTTACCCGTCCTTATTAAATCTAGCCACCTTCCTCTTGTTCGCAGAGAATGCCAATGGAGATCTGATTTATCCATTGTGGAACGATTGAATTACCACCCACCGTGAAGGTTACTCTTTCTTTACTTACTCTTTTACTCTCAGGTTCAAGCTACCAATAGACCCGATGATCATCAAATTTTGCCGGTACTTCAATTTGTGTCTTGGCCAAATAGGCGTTGAGGTGGGGTGTATGAAAGGAGATATTAGATTGTTAGAGTAGGAAAATGTTATGTGAATAACTTTGAATTTGAATGCTTCTTCTTAATCCACTACAAATGATGGATTACGTGGCTATTTATAGACTTGTTGGATAGTTCTAGATTTTTTCATATACATGAGATATTTCTCAAGCTCTACATTATTCTAGACTCTAGATATTTTACTTATATAGATATTTTTCCAAACATGTTCTCTAGTATTTTAGAGAACTCCATGATTTGATACTATACTCATATATCTAGAGACTTCTAGCTAATACAAATTACATATTATACTTAAACACCCCCTCTTAATTTGTAATTTGTAACTTATCTCTAAAGTGAGTAAATTTGTCCACTGGAAGTGCTTTTGTGAAGATGTCCGCCAGCTGCTAATTGGTGTTGATAAACTTCAGCTCAATCTTTCCGTCTTCAACCAATTCTCTGATGAAGTGGTGACGAATTTCTATATGCTTGCTTCTTGCGTGAAAAACAAGATTCTTTGTCATAGCAATTGCCGACATGTTGTCACAATAAATTATTGTATGACCATCTTGTCCCTGCTCCAAGTTAAGGAGTATTCTTCTAAGCCACACTGCTTCACATGCCGCATTAGCAGCTGAGATGTACTCTGCTTCCGCTGAAGATAATGCCACGGTTTGTTGCTTATTTGATTACCAAGAGATTATTTTTGATCCCAAAGCAAAGATATTGTTGGAAGAGGATTGCTATTAATATTTGGAGGGAGGCTTTTAGGCTAAGGGAATTTTGGAAGAGTAGAAAGATTTTGGAGAAGAGAAACTTTTATTACTCAAACTTGTTTTTGATTTTTTTGGCTTTATACAAAATGAGCAATCCTACACCTATTTATACTTGGCCACTTCCTCAATCCATGGCCAAGATTTATCCAACACAACTTTAATCTAATGGCTACAAATCACCTTCTACACAATTCTACAAAAATATCCACTCTCTAGATCACTCCATACTTATCTATATCATTCTACTATTCTAAAGATATTTCTAGAGCACATTTCTAGAACATGGGCCAAATGGGCTCACATTCTAGAAAATAGGCTAATTGGGCTCTTTATTTTTCATAATTTCTTAAACCCAAATAATTATTACAAAATCAAGTTTATTTTTATTTTCAAACCCCCCCCCCCCTTAAACTTGATTTGTCATTCCAAGCAAACTTCTTAACTTGATGAAGTCCTCTTGCTTGAGTGGCTTGGTGAAGATATCCGCAACTTGGTCTTTGGACTTCACGTACTCTACTTGTACATCCTTTCTTGTGATGCACTCTCTTATGTAGTGATAACGTGTGTCAATATACTTGCTTCGATCATGGAACACCGGATTTTTCGCCAACGCCAACGTCGACTTATTATCCACGCAAATTGTAGTTGGATCTTCTTGTGGCCATCTGAGTTCCTTTAGCAAACTTCGCATCCAAATTGCATGACATACACAGGAGGTAGCGGCAACGTACTCAGCTTCACATGTGGATAGAGTGACAATTGGTTGTTTCTTGGACATCCAAGTGAAGGCGGTGTCTCCCATGAAGAACACAAAGCCCGTGGTACTTTTTCTATCATCAATGTCTCCGGCCCAATCGCTATCGCTATAACCAACAAGCTTATAATCATTAGAAGTTGAATAGAACAAGCCAAAGTTGATTGTACCTTTGAGGTAGCGGAGAACTCTTCTTGCAGCCTTCAAGTGTAGTAGTTGGATTCTCCATGTAGCGACTTATGAGGCCGGTGGCGTAGAGAATGTCGGGTCTCGTGCAATTCAATTATCGTAAGCTCCCAACTAAGCTCTTGAACATCGTCGTGTCCACTTTCTCAGCTTCATCATGCTTCGACAACTTGATCCCGCACTCTACCGGTGTGTTGACTGGGTTGCAATCATCCATCTTGAACTTCTTTAGGATCTCCTTCGCATAGCCCTCCTGTGAGATGAAAATTCCATCCTCAAGTTGTTTGACTTCAATGCCAAGATAGTACGCCATAAGCCCAATGTCGTCATCTCGAACTCTTTAGCCATCGCTTGCTTGAACTCATCGATCATCCTTTGGTTATTTCCTGCAAAGATTAAATCTTCCACGTACAAGCAAACGATCAAGATATCTCCGTCTTTCATCTTGGCATAGAGCGCATGCTCATGTGGGCATTTGGCGAAGTCATTTTCTTGCAAGTACTTGTCGATCCTACTGTTCCACGCCCTTGGTGCTTGCTTTAGTTCATATAACGCCTTCTTCAATCTTAAGACTTTGTCTTCCTGCGTCTTCACCTCATAGCCTATAGGTTGTCGGATGTAAACTTCTTCCTCAAGGACTCCATTCAAGAACGCCGACTTTACATCCATTTGGTGTATCTTCCATTTATTTTGAGCTGCCAGAGAAATGATTAGTCTTACAGTTTCTAGACGGGCTACAGGGGCAAATACCTCGTCATAGTCGATGCCGGCTCTTTGACTGTATCCTTTTGCAACAAACCTCGCCTTGTATCTTTCGATTTCTCCCTTACAGTTTTTCTTTGCCTTGTACACCCACTTGACGTCGATCGCCTTTTGCCCTTTTGGAAGTGAAGTCAGCTCCCAGGTGTCGTTTTTTTCGATGGACTAGATCTCCTCATCCATTGCATCTCGCCATTTCTTACTTTGTACGGCATCTTCAAAGGTAACTGGCTCACAATCAGCAAATAGACAAAGAAGAGTTAGGTCCTCTAACCTTTCAGTGTCTTCATAAATGTCTTCCAAACTCCTTGCGTGTTCCTCGCTCCTTTCATTCAGAAACGATGGTGGCGAGTCATCTTGAACTGTTGTTGGCGAGGTAGGTGGAGTAGTTAGCTCTCGCTGGGCATCCTCTGCTGTAGATTTTTGTTCTTCTTCTTAGGTTGGAATAATGGAATTAAAGTCCTCGTGAGAACCAAAATTCCATTCTCCTTCTTCATCAAACTCCACGTCCCGACTTATCACAAGCTTGTAGTATCTGGATTATATAATTTGTAGCCTTTGGAGTTGGAATCATACCCGATAAAGATGAACGCCTTACTTTTGTCATCGAGCTTGCTCCGTGTCTCGTCAGGTACATGTGTGTATGCTTTGCTTCCAAAGACTCTTAGATGGGAGATTCCTAGCTTCCTTCCACTCCAAGCTTCTTGTGGTGTCTTTCCCCACACGCTCCTTGTTGGTGATTGGTTGAGTAGATAGACTGCACACGCTACTGCTTCGGCGCAGAATTCCTTTGGTAGCTTCTTGCTCTTTAGCATACTCCGCGCCATGTCTAGGATTGTCCGGTTCTTCCTTTCCGCCACTCCATTTTGTTGGGGGGACCTTGGTACCGTTAGTGGACGCCTTATTCCATGCTCCTCGCAAAAGTTCTGGAACTCTCTAGAAGTGAACTCGCCTCCACGATCGGATCTCATGGCCTTTATGTGTAGTCCACTTTCTTTCTCCACAGCCGCTTTGAATTTCTTGAATACTTCAAATGCCTCCGATTTTTGCTTCAAGAAATACACCCATGTCTTTCTAGAAAAATCATCAATAAATAGAAGGAAATAGTTGCTTTTACCGAGGGAGCTTGGCTTGATAGGACCACATATGTCGGTATGTATGAGCTCCAATGGCTTTTGGGCTCTCGAGCTTGACTCCTTTGGAAAACTCTTCCGAAATTGCTTTCCGAGTAGGCATCCTTCGCACAATTGATCGGGGTGGCTAATGGATGGTAGTCCTCGCACCATGTCCTTTTTGGATAGTAGCTCCAAGCCTCCAAAATTCAAGTGCCCAAATCGAAGATGCCAAAGCCAAGATACATCTTTGTAGCAAGCTTTACGACACTTTGCAACATCATTTTGAATGTTCAACAAGAACATTCTATTTTTGGACATAGGCACCTTAGTGATTAAATTATTTTTATTATCTCTTATGGAAAGACTATGATCTTTCATGTGAATGTCATAGTCCTTCTCTAAGAGTTGCCCCAAACTCAATATATTATTTTTCATGTTGGGCACATAGTAGACATTTGAGATAAATTGGTGATTTCCATTCTTCAAGCGGATTAGGATGTTACCTTTGCCTTTCACTGGTATTTTGGATTCATCACCAAAAGAAACATTACCACTCACCGATTCGTCGAGCTCCACGAACATGCTCCTCTTTCCACACATATGGTTGCTCGCCCCGGTGTCAAGGTACCAAGTGTTGTCTTGTCTCCCTTCTTCTCCTTTGTATGCTAGAAGTAGGATCACGTCTTTTTGGCCCTTATCCTCCACAAGGTTGGCGGTCTCTTCGACTTTGGTTTGAGACCCTCTACATTGTGAAGCATAGTGTCCATATTTTTGACAAGAATAACATTTGATTTGAGATTTATCGTACCTTGCACCTTGGTTGCCTCTCCCACGACTTGGGTATTCTCTTCTTTCTTCATTGTTGTTGAAACCTCCTCGTCCACGTCCATGGCCTCGACCTCGTCCACGACCACGACCTCTTCCATATTGACCTCGTCCATTTCCGATATTTTCTTCCTTATCTTTTATTTGCATCTTGAATAATTGCTCCACTATATCTTGTTTTTTCTTATGCTTTTCTTCATATGCTTGTAAGGATCCCATTAATTGATCAATCGACATCTCCTCCAAATTTTTAGTTTCTTCAATTGTTATGACAATATGCTCGAATTTGGAAGTTAATGACCGGAGTATCTTCTCAATAATTCTAACATCTTCCAATTTTTAACCATTTCTTTTCATTTGATTCGAAACCACCAAAACTCTTGAAAAATAGTCGGAAATGGATTCCCCTTCTTTCATATGTAAAGACTCAAATTCTCCTCTTAATGTTTGGAGGCGTACCTTCTTTACTTGCTCGGCACCTTTGCAAGACGTTTGGAGTTTCTCCCACGCTTCCTTAGCAGTGGTTGCACTTGAGATCTTCTCGAACCCATCATCATCCAATGCTTGGTAGATGAGGTAGAGAGCTTTCTTGTCTCTCTTTCTTGAATCCTTCACACCATCCTTTTGAGTTTGGGATAATGTAGATTCATCTCGGGGCTCATTGTAGCCTTTCTCTACAATATCCCAAACATCATGTGCACCAAGGAGAGCCTTCATCTTGATACTCCAATTATCATAGTTGCTCTTGTTGAGCATAGGAACTTGGAAGGATGCAACACCATTTGCCATGATTTTAGAAATTTTTGGTTAGAATCTTGTGGCTCTGATACCACTTTGTTGGAAGAGGATTGCTATTAATATTTGGAGGGAGGCTTTTAGGCTAAGGGAATTTTGGAAGAGTAGAAAGATTTTGGAGAAGAGAAACTTTTATTACTCAAACTTGTTTTTGATTTTTTTGGCTTTATACAAAATGAGCAATCCTACACCTATTTATACTTGGCCACTTCCTCAATCCATGGCCAAGATTTATCCAACACAACTTTAATCTAATGGCTACAAATCACCTTCTACACAATTCTACAAAAATATCCACTCTCTAGATCACTCCATACGTATCTATATCATTCTACTATTCTAAAGATATTTCTAGAGCACATTTCTAGAACATGGGCCAAATGGGCTCACATTCTAGAAAATAGGCTAATTGGGCTCTTTAATTCTCATAATTTCTTAAGCCCAAATAATTATTACAAAATCAAGTTTATTTTTATTTTCAACAGACATATCCCGAAGTGCTTCTACGATCATCAACATAAAGGCAAATAATAAGAAAATCTACACCTTGCTTCTTGAGATATAAAGATGGCTCACTTGGACTTCGTTCAAAATCGTGTTTGCGAAAGTGACTATCAATCTTGCTATACCATGCTCGAGGCGCCTGCTTGAGTCCATATAGAGCCTTACGAAGACGATACACTTTTCTTTCTTGCCCTTTGACAATATATCCTTGAGGTTGCTCGACGTACACTTCTTCTTTGAGATCTCCGTTCAAAAACGCAGATTTAATATCTAGTTGATACACCTTCAATTTTAATTGAGCAGCAAGTGCTAACACAGTTCTAACCGTCTCCATTCGAGCAACAGGGGAAAATGTTTCATTGAAATCAATGCCCAGTTGCTGTGAATAGCCTTTTGCAACTAGCCGAGCTTTTAGCTTATGAATCGTGCCGTCTTCGTTGTACTTGGTCTTATAAACCCATTTAAGACCAATGACCTCCTTATTTTGTGGAAGATACACCAACTCCCATGTTTTATTCTTCTTAGCCATAGAGATTTCTTCGTCCATGGATTTTTGCCAACCTTCATTTTTTATAGCCTCTTCGAATTTCTCTGGTTCACAAGAGAAAAATGCCACATCACACGAATCATAAATATCTCGTAAAGAACATACATTTCTTGGTGGTGAGTCTGTATCCAAAAATTCTTCCATGCTTGGTCTTTCATTTGTAGGAGATTCTTTATCTTCTTCTTTAAGGATTTTTGGAGTCGCATCTTGACTTTCCTCCCATTTCCATGATGCTGCTTCATCGAAAATGACATCTCTTGAAATCACCAGCCTGTTAGTATTAGGATTAAAGAGTCTGTAGGCTTTGGATTCATTACTATAGCCAATAAAAATGTATTTTTCACCTTTCTCATCAAATTTTTCATTTTTGGTCTGCACTGGAACATGAGCATAGGCAATACATCCAAATACTTTGAAGAAATCTACATTTGCTTTTCTTTGATGCCATACCTCGTAGGGGGTCTTGTTAGGAACAGCTTTTGTGGGTGAACGATTTAAGATGTAGACCGTTGTAAAGACCGCTTCAGCCCAAAATTTGTTAGGAAGATGCTTACCTTTTAACATACTCCGTGCCATCTCTACTATGGAGCGATTTCTCCATTCTGCAACCCCGGTTTGTTGAGGATTATATCTCACAGTCAATTCTTTCTTTATTCCTTCGGCCTTGCAATATTCATTGAATTCTTTTGAAACAAATTCTCCTCCTCTGTCAGTCCGCAGTATCTTTAATCTTTGATCACTTTGCTTTTCCACAAAAGCTTTAAACTCAACAAATTTTGAGAAAACTTCAGACTTTTCTTTTAGAAAATAAACCCACATCATTCTAGAATAATCATTCACAAAAAGTAAGAGATATCTTTTATCATTTAGTGACGGAGTCTTAGTTGGGCCATATACGTCAGCATGCACCAATTCTAAAGGGCTTCTAGCTCTCCATGATATTTTTGTGAAGGGTAATCTATGCATTTTCCCATATACACAACCTTCACAAATTTTTCCTTTCTTATTTATGTGTGGGAGCCCATTCAACATGTTTTTCTTTTTGAGTAAATCAAGACTTCTATAATTCAAGTGACCAAATCTTAGATGCCATAGTAGAGATGATCATTGTCAACATCTGATTTAGTGCAAGAGTCTCCATGGGCAGGTTAAGTGGAAAAACTTTATTCGGAGACATTTTAATTTAGGTCACTACTTGATTGCTCTTTTCTTCAATAATTATACTTTCATCTTTGATAAAATTTACTCTATATCCTTTTTTCAACAATTGCCCCACACTAAATAAATTTTGTGTAAGGCCCGGAACATACAGAACATCAGAAATAAACTTGATCTTACCTCCCGTGGTTTTTACAGCTATCACTCCCTTACCTGCAACCTTATGAATTTTTCCATCTCCAAGCTTTACTTGAGAATCTATGTCTTCGTTTAACTTGACGAAGCTATTCTTGTTCCCTGTCATATGGTTACTACAACCACTATCCAAATACCAAATATTTTTTGCATCCGAATCAACATTAAAACATGAATAGAATAGATTATCTGCTTCCGTAAAGTTAGCTTCGTCAGGTTTATTATACCAACAATCTCTTTGGGAGTGATTAGCATTTTTACACCTTTTGCATTTAAATCTACAATCTTGAGTATTGTGATTTGATTTTCCACAAATATGACATTGGGAGGAAGACGTACCTTTTGAGAAATTATTTTTAACAAACCTTCCTTTTGGGCCTTGATTTTTATTTCCAAACTTCCTTTGTTCAAAGTTGCGATTTTGCTGGAATTTATTCTTTTGATATCCCTTCTTCGATTCTCCATCCTTTTCATTTGAAAGAGTAACCTTTGATTGGAATGCCTGCTTCACCTCTTGAATTGAAAATCTGTTCATTCTAAGCTCGTGTGTATCCAATGAAGCCATTAGTTCATGAAAACTTAAAGAGGATAAATCTTTAGACTCTCCAATCACAGCAGCAACATGATCCCATTTTGCAGGAAGACTACGTAATATTTTTTCAACAATTTTCTTCTCTTTAATTTCATCTCCATAACTTTTAATTTGATTAACTAGTGCGGTAACTCTATCAAAAAATACCTTCATTTTCATCATTCTTCATTGATATATTATCAAATTCTCTCCATAAAGATTGAAGTTTGATAGAGATTACCTTAGAGGATCCTTGAAATTCCTTTTGAAGAATATCCCAAGCCTGTTTTGAACTTGTGGCTGCCATGATACGAGGGAAGATAATTTTACTTACCCCTTGTTGAATAAAGAGAAGTGCATTTGCCTCCTTCTTCTTGTTTTCCTTGAACTCCTTTTGCTTGGACATCGTCCATGTTGCAAGCGTAGCCAAGTCATCGGGTCCATCATAGTCATCTTGTACAAGCTCCCAAAGATCTTGAGAAATAAAAAGAGTCTTCATTTGGAGGCTCCAATAATCATAGTTATCTCCATAAAAAATGTGGACAAGATTCTGTGAAAAGTTGAACACGGATGGTAATGATGTTGCCATGTTGAAGAACTAGTGTTGAGACACAAGGCTAACCTGGATCTGATACCAAATTTGTTGGGGTGGAGTATATGAAAGGAGATATTAGATTGTTAGAGTAGGAAAATGTTATGGGAATAACTTTGAATGCTTCTTCTTAATCCACTACAAATGATGGATTACATGGCTATTTATAGACTTGTTGGATAGTTCTAGATTTTTCCACATACATGAGATATTTCTCAAGCTCTACATTATTCTAGACTCTAGATATTTTACTTATATAGATATTTTTCCAAACATGTTCTCTAGTATTCTAGAGAACTCCATGATTTGATATTATACTCATATATCTAGAGACATCTAGCTAATACAAATTACAAATTACATATTATACTTTAACAATAGGCCTGATAGTTTAGAGGGCAGTAGCATGTCTATGCTACTTGTCAAGTTTAGTTTCTTTTCCTTTTACTTTTCAATGTTTTCTTCACTTGTATTTTTCCAAGCTCTTCCGTGCCGGTATATTTACCCTCGCAGAAGGATAATACAGCAAGTACGTGGCGTTTAATTTCCAATTCGTGTGTTGGTAGGAGAGGAGAACATGCCTTTCCTCGAGAAATGAAACTTTAAGCGTAAGTCTTTGCCACTATCTTCGAATTCCTTTTCTTTTAATTAGAGTTTTAATTTTTACATACGCATGTTTATGTAGCAACTATGGAAGTTGTTGGTGAAATTTCAAACTTCCGTGATGGATAGCGGTGATGCTTTTTTTTGAACCTATGGACCAAAGTTGCTACAGAAACATCTGTCCTCGATTCTTCTAATACTCCTACTGTCGCCTAAGGCATACAAATTGGCTTCCTTCCGTTGAATGGAAGCGCCGTAAAACTTGTGACTTCTTCCAACGTCTGTACTAACTTACAATCAGCTAATTTTAACACCAAAAACTTAGCCGGATCCCAAAATTCTACCAACAAGCGAGTGAGCACAATATATGCTCAGATGTTCAGCAATACGGTTAATGCCCCCAGGTGCGTTCGAACTTCTTCTCCCTATTCCTGGCAGATATTCTTCCACCACTGTTTTAGTTTACGTGGTACTTCCATTACCATGCTGATCTCAAGGATGTTTCGATTGATTTTTATTTTTCCTAGGTGGGTAAAATAAAGATATTTGAGTAAGTGTTTGCTTTGGATCTTTAAGTGTCTGTCTTGTTAGGTTTGTTTGTCTTTCCACAAAAGTCATACCATTGGGTGCATTACCCGTTGACATTAAGGTGGTTTTTATAATTGTGTGTTGGTTCCAAGGACCTAATTACCTCAGATTTATGTAGTATGACCTATTTTACTAGAGTAGAGTTTTCTACTTTGAATTGGATTGAGGTTTGCGAAAAGTTATGTTTGACCTTACAAATCCATTCTCTGAAACTAAAGTGTTTTGAAAAGAAGGTTTGGAGGAGGGTAAAAGACAGCCTCACATTCCATTGTATGTGATAGTGTACAGTGAAGACTTGATAGGAAAAAATATGATGACAGTGCATATAAACCAGTAACAGACAAGGGTATAGCAACAATAAGCATGATAATTATAAAGAGCAAGTAAATCAGGTTGGCACGTAATTGCAATTTTATCTATTATCAAAGCAAAGTATAAATAAATCTAGATGTCAAATTAGTCCAAGTCTGCTAAGGTCAAGACCTAAGTGTGAAATCCCAGCAGAGCCGTCATTTTGTTTCATCCTATTTTGCACTAAAAAAAACAAGATTGAACTTGTGGTTTCTTTATTGCTGATAAAAAAGAGCCGTCACCTAATATTTAAAGGTATACTAGTTTACCTATTTAACTGCTAAGTCTAGTTCTGCAAACCGGCAAGATTATGGGTAAGGGTTGTTGTTCTTCTAAGGGAAATGTGTTAGGCACCCCTTAAAATTTACTTGGGTAGCTCCATAAGAAATAAACTAATTTTAAGGGGTCAGTTATGTATACTACGCTTAATTACTATTAAGGTACGTCTTACATCTAAGGAAGGGTATATAAAAAGGGGCGTGTGAATCTATAAAAAGAGTTCTGAAAGTAGTCCATATTTTATAAGGCTTATAGAGAAAGGTTAAATTATGAAACAATAGGTTTAGGGAATGATATTTATATTACTCTAAAAGGTGTTCGTAAGAAATTAACAATAAGAAGAGAACTAAGGACAGTCCAAGACAAAGCATGAGATCAGAAGTCAAACAGGAACATACAATTTTCAGCCAATTACATAGTAACACTTCAAGTAAGGTTGTAATCTTATACAGATAAGGGAACTTTACATGTTACAGAATCAAGTTAAACACGTCATGAAGGGAAAGGGGTTACAGATAAAGAGGATAAAATTCCAAAACAAGTTGAACTTAGGTATATATTCTAGGTTAACATCTAAATGTAAAGTAGACATGCTCAACTTTAACAATCACCACTTGATTATGGCAATGATAACTAGGTCCTACTTTTATGGAGGATAACATAATGATAACTAAATATAAGCTTCACAAAAACCAACAGCGTTACTAAACCGATTAAAGAAAGGAAAGTACTACACCTCAAAAGTTCTGATTTAAATATGCAGCTGAGGGTTAAATTTAACTTAATAGCTTCTACCAGTCAACCATATCAAAACATGAGCATAACTTACTTCCATTACCATGCTGATGGTTCAATAGATGCAACCCATAAATAGATGAAATTATGAGAATACTACGGTGATAATCCTAAAAATTATTTTCAGATTTACAATAACAACCCAGTATAATCCCATTTAGTGGGGTCTAGGGAGGGTAGTGTGTACGCAGACCTTACCCCTACCCTGGGGTCGAGAGACTGTTTCCAAATAGACCCCAGCATCCTTCCCTCCAAGAACTTCCCACCTTGCTCTTGGAGAGACTATAACTCACAACTTCTCGGTTGGAAGTGGAGGTTGTTTACCATCAGAGCGACCCCTTTTGTCTAAACTTTCAGATTTAACAGATACAAATATAGGAGCATATAAACACTTAAATTTTTCATGTTGCAACTAAATAGTACGTAATATGAACTTATGAACTTAAATGTTCATCCTAGTTAGGATTATCAAACAACGACTTCGACCTCAAGACAAACAGATTACAGACAAGAAATATGTAAAGGTAAAAATCACTGCAGAGTCGTTGAAATCAATGAAAGTCTATGAAGTTTAGGTAAGCATGATCAATCATTCAAAATATATTGCCTTTGTGGCCATAAAAATTATTAGACTCAGAAATGAAAGTCATCAAGAATCACATAATAACTTGATCAATTATTAATTAAAGACTAAAGAGGCAGGACATGTGATCATAGAGAAACTACGTATTGTTACTAACGGGAGATAAACATTTTCATGCTTATGGTAAGCATCATAAATAGCCATAATTTACAGAAAAACAAAAGTTAAAGCGAGAAAGAATAAACTGGTAAACACATATTTAACTGGTAAACACACATTTAACTTGATCTTAGCAAAAGTTAAATATTAGGGAAAGAAGAGAAAATAAGAAGGGAAAAAGAGAAAGCTTATAGCGCTTTATTATGGAAGGAAATATTTACTTTAGCCGTTTAGGAAAACAATGAATTATTTTTTCTTCTGGACATATATGTGACATCTATTAAGCGTGGATTAAAGCAACTGACGTGGAATATATGAAATAAAAGCGAGAAAGAATAAATTTTTGTTAATAAGTGTCTGTATTCATGTTTTCCTTCTTGGTGAAAAACAATATTATTAGAGAAAATAATTTAAGTCATACTAAATATGCCGTTGGATTAGATTAAAGTAACCACATAATTATGAGTAAAAACTTTTCCGAATATAATTATTTAAATATCAAATTATAATTTTTTTAATCGAGAACTAGATAATCTTGTATCTCAATGATTCTTTGAATTTTAAAAATATCAAATTAGAGTTAATACATACCCTACTCTTATCCAGGAATAGAGGAGTTATTTCCAAATACACATTTGGCAACTTACCATCTTGCTCTTGGAGAGACTCGAACTCACAACCTATTGGTTGGAAGTGGAGATTGTTTATTATCAGAGCAACCCCCTAAACTATATAATTTTTGTCAAATGCCTACCTAAACTATCGCTTGTTTTCGAAAACCCTCTGAAATGTATTCCCTTCATAATAAAACTCCATCGTCGATTATGTGGCATTATGTGTGTCATAAATCGCCCAAAAGCGCATGAATACTAAAAAATCCATTAAAATGGTGTGTCTAACAACTAATTACCCTTCTTTTTTAAATCTATATTTCTTTTTATTTTCTCCTTTTTTTCCCTTATATTTCACCATCCATCTTCATTTGTTTTTCTTTTTTCTCTATTTTTTCACATATCTTCTCCATTTCTTCGTTTAAATCCATCTGAATTCTCTTTCTTATTATTTCTGACTTAATTCTTATTTTCTTGTTTTATTCATCATTCGTTCCTTACCAAAATTTATTTGAAAGAAGGAACCTTTTCAAGTATTTATAGAGCATGAGGTTTATTGTCGTTCAAGAAATTAGAGAATAAAGATATACTATCTGGGTGCAGCCATCTTCTTTAACAATTTAGGTATCCCCTTTGAATAATGTTCAAAATTTAGGTTCATCAAAACCTTAATCTTCTATACCGATTCATGAGAAGAAACCCTAGGTTTTATTGATAAGAATGGACATTGGGCCTAACTCAACCCCAAAAGCTAGCTTATGAGATGAGGATTGCCCAAGCCATATAAGGAGACCAAGGACCTCAAATCCCTCCGATGTGGGACAACTCAACACCCCCCATCACGCCCAGATCTCTAGAGCGTGGACAACATAAATGGGGGCCCAACATCGGTAACAATAATTGGGATGGGCCTGGCTCTGATACCATGTAAACATTGATATTAGACCGAGAAATCATGGAAAATGCAGAGAGAGAAAGTAGAGAGAAGGCAGAGCGTTTGGAACTCTCTAGAATAGAGAGAGAGTTTATACAGAGAAAATAATGTTGAAATGAAATCCGGTAGGTGAGAAAATATTTCACCTACAATATATACAAATTACATACGGACAGGACGGGTCGGGTGATCCGGCCCAAAATTAAATAATGACCTGTGGGCTCAGACACACAAATCATCATAGCCCAATTACAACCCAATTATAAGGTATACCATGGATATACCGAAAATATATACTGAGTATACACAAAATGTACAAGTCTAGACAAAGCTAAATCATGTAGTTTCTCTTATCTCAACACCCCCCCTCAAGTTGGAGGGGAAGACCACCTGCAACTTCGTGAGCAGCGGAAGAAGCAAAGTGCGAGGCAGTGGCTTAGTGAGCAGGCCGGCCAGCTGACGAGAAGTAGGCACATGAAGCAGCTTGAGAAAACCAGATTGTAGCAAGTCCCGAACAAAATGGCAGTCCACCTTGATATGTTTGGTATGTTCATGAAAAACAGAATTGTTAGCAATATGAACAGCAGCCTGACTATCACAATATACAGAAATAGGAGAAGAAACAGATACCCCAAGGTCAACCAACAAACGAGAAATCCAAGTCAACTCAGCAACAACCTTGCTAAGGGCTTGATATTCTGCCTCAGCAGAGGATAGAGAAACAACAGGATGTTTCTTCGATTTCCGACTGATCAAACAGCCACCCAAAAGCACACAAAAACCAGTAACAGATCGCCTAGTATCAGGGCAAGCAGCCGAGTCACTATCAGAATACCCAGTAACAGAAAAATCAGCATGAGCAGAATAAAACAAACCCAAGGAGGGAGTGCCCTTAAGGTATCTCAGAACATGCAGGGCAGCAGTCATATGGGGAAGTCTGGGGCATTTGAGGAATTGACTCAGATGCTGGACTGCAAAACAAATGTCAGGCCTAGTATGAGTCAGGAACATCATCTTGCCAACTAGACTCCTGTACTGGTCAGGAGAGGGCAAGATGTCACCAGAATCAGCATGAAGTTTGACATTGATGTCCAAAGGGATACAACAGAAGAGACATTGACACAGTCAAACTGATGCAGCAAATCAGAAATATACTTATGCTGATTAAGGAGCATCCAACCAGGGACAACTGACATCTCAAGCCCCAAAAATAATGCAAAGATACCAAATCTTTGATTTTAAACTGATCATCCAGAAACAGTTTTAGAGCAGTAAGTTCATCACTGTCATCCCCAGTAAGAATGATGTCATCCACATAGACTGCGACCACCACAAGGGAGCCAGGCTTACCTTTGATAAACAAAGAGTAGTTATTCAAAGAATGTTTATACCCTCTGGAATAAAGAGCAGAAGACAATTTGGCATACCATTGTCTGGATGCTTGTCTTAGCCCATACAGGGATTTCTTGAGTTTACAGACCAGGGGAGGAGAAGGAGAAAAAGGAGTAGAAACAGAACCAGAAGTAGAAACAGAGACTGTCAAACCTGGAGGAAGTTTCATGTATACATCCTCATCCAAATCACCATGAAGAAAGGCATTATTGACATCAAGCTGAAAAAGAGGTCAATGATTCTTGACAGCCACAACAATAAGGCATTTCACAGAAGTCATTTTAATCACTGGAGAAAAAGTGTCTGTAAAGTCAATCCCCTCAACCTGTGTATCACCCCTAATAACCAACCTTGCTTTATACCTTTCAACACAACCATCAGCCTTGTATTTTATTTTATAAACCCATTTACAACCAATGGGTTTCTTACCAGGAGGAAGAGGGACAACATCCCAAGTATGGTTAGTGTCCAAAGCTTCAAACTCCTGTCTCATGGCAGCTTGCCAGACTGGAACAGATGCATCCTGAGAGTAATATAGAGGCTCAGATTCCAAAGAGGAGGAAGATGAACCAGAGAAGGCAGGTAGTTGACAGACATAATCCTTAAAATAGGAAGGAGGATTATGATGTCTTTGAGACTTTCTGGGAGCAAGAATAGAATGAGAAGAAGCCAAAACAGGATTGAAAGAAAAAGGGAAGGTTGAATCATTGGGGACAGTGATAGGAAAAGGCATCTGCACAGATGTGGGAAAAGAGGGAGGAGAGAGGTGAATGGGAGAATCAGAATCATCATCATGTTCTCCAGAAGGAACAAAGGGAAAAGATGAAGCAGGAGGATGAGCAGAAGGAGACACAGATTTAAAAGGAAAACATGATTCATGAAAGATGACATCCCTGGAGACCAAATACTTCTTTGAAGCAAGATCATATAATCTAT
The DNA here is from genome assembly GCA_034376525.1 of Nicotiana benthamiana. Taxonomy (NCBI): domain Eukaryota; kingdom Viridiplantae; phylum Streptophyta; class Magnoliopsida; order Solanales; family Solanaceae; genus Nicotiana; species Nicotiana benthamiana. The sequence goes on from CM067331.1 coordinate 107,216,641, forward strand.
AACCCTTTTTGCCAAAAGGATATCCCAGGAAAACACAAGGAATGGCTCTTGGCTTTAACTTGTCCCTTTGAGGGATGGGGACAGTGGCATAGGCAAGGCAACCAAAAATCCTCAAGTGAGTATAGGTTGGAATTTTCCCATACAAGATTTCATGAGGAGACTTATTGTGAAGTAATCTGGTGGGTATCCTGTTAAGTAGATAGGTAGCAGTTAACAAACAATCCCCCCAGAAAGATACAGGCATGCCAGATTGAAAAAGCAAAGCCCTACAGGTTTCAAGGAGAGTTCTATGCTTCCTCTCAACAACACCATTTTGTTGAGGGGTATGAGGGCAGGAAGTTTGATGTATAATCCCCTAAAAAAGGAAATACCCTCATTGCTAGAGCCCAATTCTAAGGCATTGTCACTTCTAACGGTCTGAACCACAACATTAAATTGGGTTTTGACCAGAGAAAGAAATGACTTAAGCATAGAAAAAGCATTGCTTTTGGATCCCAGTAGGTGTGTCCATGTTGCCCTTGAAAAATCATCAACAATTGTAAGGAAATATTTACAACCAGAAGAGGTTGGAGTATGATAAGGTCCCCAGGTGTCCACATGAATCAGTTGAAAAGGTCTAGAAGTCTTAATGGAACTATCAGGATATGGAAGCCTAGTCTGTCTGGCCATAGAACAGACTGAACAAGGAAAGGGTTGTTTGGAAGCAAATGGAAAAAACAGACCAGAAATGCATTTCATATTTGCAAAAGGAGTATGTGCAAGTCTTAAGTGCCAAATGTAATTCATATCAGATGTAAAATCATTATTACAGATGGAACTATTTACATGTGAAGGCAATGGAACAGCCTTGTGATCAGACAAGATGTCATCATTACAAGAAACAGACACAGAAGGCAATGCAACAACTTTGCTATCATTACAAGAAGCAGATACAGGACAAACAGAAGTAGTGGAACAACTAACAGAGGAAGAAGGGGAAGGAGGGACCCAAGCCAGTTTATATAAGCCAGCAGCTTCTCTACCAAGATCCAGAGGCCTCCTCAGAGAAAGGTCCTGTATCATGTGTAGTAAGCAGGAATGTTCAGTGAACATGACTATACAATGCAACTGCTTCACTAACTTGTGAACAGAAATCAAGTTGTGTTTAAAAGAAGGAACTAGTAGTACATTGTGAAGAGTGATGGAAGGAGTCAATGCAAAAGAGCCTGTGCATGTCACTTTCACTTTATAGCCATTAGGAAGAGTGACAAGATATGGCAGAGTTAAAGGTGTGATGTTAAAAAGTAACTGTTTATCATGTGTTATGTGATTAGAGGCACCTGAATCTATAATCCAAGTGACAGAGTTAATATTAGTAAGTAAGCAAAGTTTGGAATCAGAAATAGGGTTCTCAGTTAACATAGTACCAGCAAAGTTTGCAGCATATATGGGAGGAGGAGTTTGAGCAGTGGAGTCCCCTAACTTGGTCTGGTGTAATAAATTCATCAACTGGTCATAATCTTCTCTGCTCAACCCTGGTATCACAGAGCTCTGGCCATCTATTCTTGCAATAGATTGATGGCTATCAGGAGGATTCCCTTGAGGAACAGACAAAGTCCATCAGAATGAGGAGAATCCAGACCAGTACTTAGATGAGCAGCAGCAGGTCTCCTTCCCTTGTTAAAAGTGGTACTTTGTGGATACCCATGGATCTTGAAGCACTTATCAATTAGGTGTCCATATTTTTTACAGTATCTACAGAATAAAGGTCTTCTGGATTGGTCAAAATTAACTCTCTGTCTAAAAGGAGAAGGAGGAACAGGCACTGTGGCCTTGTTAAATCCAACAGGCTGCCTATTAGTATGTACATTGAAAGAGACAGGGTCTAGATTGAAGTGAGAAGAAGACTGAACTTGTCTTTGTTTCTCATCATTGAGGACCATATTATAGACATTGTCAAGAGAAGGAGGAGGCTGCATCATCAAAAGATTACTCCCGACCCCCATATATGCTTCATTCAGACCCATTAAAAGCTGAAAGACCTTATTGTCATCACTTTCCTGTACTATACCATCTTTTGCAGCACAAATACACCTTTGACCATGATTAACACACATTGAATCAAGTTCATCCCACAGACCTTTTAGCTTATTAAAATACGAAGCAATATCTAAGGACCCTTGAGAGGTGTGGGACAACTCTCTTTTCAGTTCAAAGATTTTGGTCCTGTTTGCAGTGCCATATCTGGCCTGGAGTTGGGACCATATGCTCTGTGCAGTATCAGAGTACTGCACAGATTCAGCAATTGGAGGGGAGAGGGAAGCAGTTAACCAAGAAATCACCATGTTGTTGCACCTATCCCACAACCTTTGTTGAGCCACATTAATGGCAGGTCGGGAGCATGTGCCATCAACAAACCAATTTTGTTTTTGGCTGATAAAGCAACAATTATTTTACGTCTCCAACCCCATAACCACTACCCGAGAAGGGAGTGGGAACAAGAGAGACCCCAGGGACATCAGAAGAATATACAAAAAGAGGGCTGGAAGAGTCTATAGAGGAGGAGGCACCAGTATTTATGTTAGAAGCCATAGTCAATGAACCGGCTTAAAAGAACAATTTTTCAACAAACAAAGTATAACCAAATCAGGTATTCACATACAACAACCAACAAACAGAGTATAACCAAATCAGGTATTCACCTACAACACCAGATGCTCACATACAAAGAGTCAGATAATCACATACAAATACCGAAGATAAGGACAGAGTTACCCTCCTTCTTCGCGACCGGAGAAGATCGGCCTTCAAACAACAGAGAAAACCCTAGGTATAAAACCCTAGGTGTAACCTTCGAAATCCTTACTGGAAATGTGGTCAGTAATGTCGGAGAGGCACCCAAATCGTCCACTGAGTGAGAATCGAGCCACCGGAAAGCAGTAGAACCCTAGGTTAAACCACCAGAAACCCTAGAAGCCGATAGGTCACCGAAAAACCACCCGAAATCAGCAGAAAGACTCTCAAAATGTTCGAGTGAAGAAAATACACTCAGATATCATGACGAAAAACTCGGAAAAGCATCCGATCTAGGTCAGAAGCATCATCGACCATAAGGTCTCAGAAAAATCCCCAAAAAAATCTCAAAAAGAGTTCAACCAAGACAACGAGATGTAGAGAAACATAATCGGATCGTCGTCTAGGCTCTGATACCATGATAAGAATGGACATTGGGCCTAACTCAACCCCAAAAACTAGCTTATGAGGTGAGGATTGCCCAAGTCATATAAGGAGACCAAGGACCTCAAATCCCTTCGATGTGGGACAACTCAACATTTATCCCAATTTTTGAATTGAAGCAATCACTACTAGAAATTCGGCCAAAACCGACCACGACCAACTGATCGACTTTGCTCTATCAAAAAAGCTGACCGCATCCTGCCGATCGACTTCGTTCGATCAAAAAATCGATCAAAAATCGACCAAAGTCAATCAATTTTTAAAAAAAGAAAATTAAGTTCTTTTTATAAAACCGACTAACATCGATTTGTAATTTAAGCAAATTTTAGGGTATCAAACTCTAATTAATCAATCTACAGTTACACGCAACTGTAAAATCTTGGCGTTTTCAAAAGTTTTTTGGGCTTCCTTATTTAATCCCCTAGTATTCTTTGGAACCAAGCAATGCAATTTAACAAAACAAAAGAAAAAACACAAAACAGAGACCAAATTACAAATATGCAAAATAAAAATAAAAATAAAAAATGGAATATATAAATGCGATATACATGACAAAAGATAGACACCCTTGGGTTTAGGGAGTCTCTTCATCTGCTTCTATTTCACCGATTATATCGCTCCATTCTGTTGAATTTTAAGTGTAGGGGTAGGGTTTTTAATTCATATCGTAATCCAATAGATACATACTGGTTTTGTGTATAAACGTGTGTGCCGCTTATCCCGAACGCTAGCTCTACCCCCATGGAGTCTTCTATCGTGATCAAGGTTTGATCTTTTTGTCTATTCATTTATTTTGGTTTATTGGACCTTTTCTTTTCCTGCATGTATAATTCATATTGTTCAGTTTGTTTTTGTTACTTATCTATGTTGATATGTGCTAATACCAAAATCAAGCAATTATTTTTGCAGTGTAAATATATTCCTTTAACTGCATGATGTAGAGAGTATTAGAGGTTTCAATGCGGTGATCGTTAAGCTCTAAATAAATGCTTTTGAGTGTTCTGGCTTGTGGACTTTTCTTTTTTTCATTCTCGTTGACGATTTGATATTCATATACTATGATTTAAGCACTAATTATTAGGTTATTTTTCTCTTTACGGATTAGGAGTTTGCTGATCCAACTAGATTTGAATTGCGAAGTAGCGATTAATTTATTGTTAAAATTGCTCTAATATGTTTTTTTGCCGGATATTCTAGCTTTTCCTATTAGAGACTCTTATATGTTCTTATTATATCTAGCCGGATATGCTCTTATATGCCTTCTAGGATCTTTTAGCCCTATAGAGTAATAGAGATTCTTATTCCAATAGAAAATATAGATTTCATTTTTATTTTTATTTTGTAAAAATTATAGGAATAAATTGTTATTCCTTTCCTCTACAGAGAAACCTTTCTGCCAAGTCACACTATAAGAGCCATTTATTATCTTTCTGATCAAAGATTAATTTCATCATTAATTTCTATCTAGATTATATATCTATATTATATTAAGTAGATTGTAGATTTCGATGTATATCTATCAGATCGTGGCTTCATGTCCCAAATGTTTCAATATCGTTGCATCCGGTATTTTTGTTTTGTTCCAACAGTGTGATGAAGAATAGATCCGAGAAAGAGACTTTCATTTCCAGTCTCTTATTTATTTTATTTTTATTGAATTTTCGATTTTTCTAAAAGGAAATCTAAAAGGAAAAATAGTAGATTATCTCTTTTTCTAACAGGCTTGAGTGAACATGGTCTATGAAGATTCATGTAGCTGACTCCAACGTGTTTCGGACTGAGGCGTATTTGTTGTTATACTCTAGCTTTTCCTAGATCCTTGTGACCTTCTGGGTGTTCCGCATGCTATGAATTCTTGTCTATGTATAAACATTTGTATGAATATATGACGGGTTCTATTTCCACAATAACATTAGACTCCTTGACATTGGTTTAAGTCTTGAAACAAATGTCTGTTGAGGAGGAGAGCTAGCAGAGGTTCTATTTGTGCTTTTTTGGTTAATTTTCTTATGTTCCATTGATTATGTTTTGACTCATTTAGTGTTGTAGCCTCCTATGGATGATTTTTGGTCGGTACTAATGGGTTTCTGCTGGTTCTGGATACTTCATAGGTGAATTATGGAAATACACTTAGACGATTCAATGCCCGTGTAGCTGATGATGAACTTGGTCTTAACATGGATGGATTGAGAGACAAGATCTTTCAACTTTTCAACTTTGCTCCAAATACTAAACTAACACTGACATACATTGATGAGGATGGTGATGTTGTAACACTTGTTGATGATGAAGATCTGCAGGATATCACGAGGCAGAACCTGAATCCCTTGCGAATATCTGTGAGATTGAACGCTAAAAAGATTATCATATCTTCAGATGCATCTAGTCGAAATTCTGCCTCCCTGAGATCCCCAGTGGTCCAGCCTACATTTCCGAGCATAAATTCGACTGTTTCTGATCTTCTCAAATCTTTGCCAGCATCAAAAAGCGGAAAAATCTTAAAGCACTCTGCAGACTTGGCGGCTAAAGCCTCATTAGCTGCCCGAGAAATTGCTGAGCTTTCCAAATCTCTCTCGGCGATTGGCTTATCTTACTTAAAGCAGGCTTCGGGATCTCAGCCTGCTTCGGCATCGGGAATCAATATGGGTGTGACAGTGACAAAAGACTTAATTGGCTGTGTTGTAGATGAAACAACCTCAGAAGCATTTACTAGTGTTAAAAGTGGAGAGCCGTCCCTCAAAAAGGAAGAGCCATCCCCTGCAGAGAATGCTGAGGAGGCAATCTTTAAATCTGCAAGCCAACCCAAAAATCATACTGAATCTACAGATGCCTCAAAACTGACATCTTCCCAACTAGATCGAAGTGAAACTCAATGTTCGTTATCCAAAGATCCTAAGCCTAACACATGTCTGGTTGATTGTAAGAAGGAACAAAGTAAGAAATTTGGTGATTCCCATCTTGTCGGAAAGGCTCTTGGTATTTCGTATTCTAGTTCCTCACCCACAGGCCTAGAAAAGGCAGCTGATAAACAGCCAGGTGGCTCTGCAAGTTCCAATTTTGCAAATATGCTCTGGGACTCTCGTAGTTTGGGTTGCAATGGTAGTTCATCCGAGATGCTTTCAAATGGTTTTAGATCTCCAAGTTCATATCTCATGACTGGGGTGCCTGTGGCAAAAGACACTGTGCTGCCTCAATACTCTCCTTTTGAGATACCATTTAAAAGGAGCCATAATCACAGTGATGGGGCAGCAACAATTTTTCATAGAGGTGTTCGTTGTGATGGTTGTGGAGTTCATCCTATAACTGGCCCTAGGTTCAAATCTAAAGTGTAAGATGTGTAGCTTTTGTATTTGTAGTATTTGAATTGTTGACATTAACTGACTCATCAAATCTTCCGTGTTCATGCAGAAAGGTGGACTATGATCTCTGCAGCATATGCTTTGCACAAATGGGAAATGATGCTGATTACATCAGAATGGATCGTCCTGTTACTTACCAGCATCCCTTAGCTTTCAAGGGTTTATATGATCCTGTATAAGGAGTTCATCATTTTTTTCTTTCTTCCAATTTTCTATGTGTTTTCTCTCTCTATGTTTTATCAACTCTGTCAACTCTTTTTCTGTCTGTAGAATGGGTGGATGCGGTCCCCTACCGTTCCACAAGTATCTCAAGGTTGTGGGTTGAAATCGGGTAGACCTAAGCTGGACAGCTGCTTCATAGAGGATGTCAGTGTACTTGATGGCAGTATCATGGCTCCTTCGGCTCCATTTATCAAGATCTGGAGAATGAGGAACAATGGCAATATTGTCTGGCCAAAAGGAACAAAGCTTGTTTGGATTGGGGGAGATAGGTTATGTGATGCATGCTCTGTTGAGTTACACGTAAGAATTTACACGCAAGTATTTGCATTTTTTGATTCCCCATTGTTGACCATCTGCATTCTGGTACTGTTAACAGTTTATTAATTTATATATCTGGAAAGATGCGAGGATACTGTGTCCTTTGAACTGCAGATTACTTCGGATGGCTTGGCGGTTAACCAGGAGCTTGATGTGGCAGTTGTTTTTACTGCTCCTGATCTTCCTGGTAAGTACATCTCCTACTGGAGGATGGCTTCACCTTCAGGGCAAAACTTTGGTCAGCGTGTATGGGTGCTTATCCAGGTGAGAATTGTTTGCTTGCAACACTATTCCTTGATGATAAGAGTTAGCTTCTATGCTGATTTGAATGGTTATAATTCATCATTCAGGTTGATCCCTCGGTGAACCTTCCAAAAAAGGAGTTGTTTAATGAATCCTCTCAGTGCTTGAACTTAAATTTCCCTCCGGCCAGCAAAGGCGTTGATGGACCTGAACTCTCAAACCCAACCATGGAGTTGGTTGAGCCAGTGGTTGCTGGAAACCCAAAGAAGGAGCAGGAGGAATCCAAGCCAAGCATTAATGATAGCTTGTTTACTGTTGTTGGTGACAAGTCGAGCGTCTCTCCTTCAGCACCTGGTTCATCAATTTCAAATCCCATTGATTTATCTGAGAAAGCACCAGCTGTTACTTCTGCTACACCACCCTCTATTACAGAGATGAAGGCATCTTCACGGGATGTTAGAGGAAACAGTGACGTTGAGGCGACCCTCCTCAAGGAACTGGAGGAGATGGGTTTCAAACAGGTAGACTTGAACAAAGAAATCTTGAGGATGAACGAGTATGACTTGGAACAGGCAGTTGGTGATCTTTGTGGTGTTGCCGACAGGGATCCTATCCTTGAAGAGCTGAAGGAGATGGTAGGTTATTGTAGAGGTCATTTTGAAAATGCATTTTACATTGAAATCTGTACATTCCTTTTTCACATATCCTGCTTAAAAGCAAGGACCAACTTCTGGCTTTTGACTATGTATTTTGTGAATGCAGGGTTTCCACAACAAAGAGATGAACAGGAAGCTACTTAAGAAGAATAATGGAAGCATCAAGCGTGTTGTGATGGATCTTATTGCTGGAGAAAATTAGGAGCAAGTCGGTACTACATGCGCAATATGTGATGCTTACGATAGATTGCTATAAATAAATTGGAAGTGAGGTGTTCATCAGTAGGTTTGGTACAACTTTGAAAGATTTTGGTTTGGTATTTTCGATTTTTTCCAGTTTTAAAAATGTTATACCAATACATTTGATTCTCACTTTTAGGTTTCGATTTGTGCAGCCCCGTAACTTCTGTATTACTCTGTGAACTTATATTCTATCAACCTGACTGTTAGTCCTGGTTCATAAAGCTATATTACTCATTTCTATCTTGCAACATCCTATATTACCTCCTCACTTAAAAATCATCCAAACAAATAAAGCTTACTTCTCTCTTTAGTATGCTTCTCTTGAGTAGTAGTACAATCATTGTTAGTAGTTTGACTATTTATCTGTCGAGAAGTGGATGACTTGATATACTAAATCCCTATGACCACTATTTCTCTTCAGTCCATTATCTTTAAAACATTGTTGACATGGGATTTGCTTCCAAATATTTGAATTTCTAGACGTGAAAACCAGAGGTGGTGAAACATGTCATGTAATCTACGTATTATTAGGAAAGCTACAGTCATGAGAACGTGTTTTAAAAAAAGAATAGCCCCTTATCTTTTGGTAGTTCAGCTTCATTAAATCTCCTAGATGACATCTTGAACAAGTCTCTTAAGCTGTTCCCACTCTCATGCTTCTTACCAATATTCCAGTTTAGCTCATCCAATTCAGAAAGTGGATGGTCTAGCATTTGCTCCATCTCTAACTTTTTGGATATATTTACAAGCTCATAAGAATCCCAAAGAGATTGCTTAAAATCCCACCAGCCTGCACCATAAATTTTCCTGGTAGACACTTTGCTCATAACTTCAAGCTTGAATCTTGATGGCTTGCTCTTGAAATTACGGCAGTAAGGGTCGAATTCGACAGCTGTCCTACGGCTGCTGGAGTGACCGTGCCATGCTTGTGCCACAGCTTTGAGGATTTCAATGTCTTGAATTTCCTGTTTTTGCTTCATTGTCCGTCTTAAGTCAGTATTGTATGGGGCATGCTTTTAGTACAAATCTCATGTTAAGGATCTTAGACACTTAGCTTGAATTCGTAAAGACCAAATCCGATAAAAAAAAATAGGAGGAGTAGTTTTTTGAAGTTGTTGGAAATTTTTATACCAAGTAAAGCTAGATGTAGAGAAAAAAGCTCTTTCAAACCAATTTAGTTTAAATAGAGAAATAGAGCTGGTCTGTAAAACTTGGGAGATACAATGTGCAAAAGCCTCATTTCTGGTCCTTCTAGTGGTGTTTTCCATTACGTTATGTCAGTTTTCAATATATGTACAGTACAAAATTGTCCACAGGGACCTGACCCTTTTAGACTATGAGGATAGCAATCATCCTCTCATTTTTAGACTAAGATAAGAGGATACAAATAGTATAAAATTGTACACATGCAAGTGATATTTCACCTTCTCTATTTTTGGAACGAGAACGTATGTGATTTCGTCATGATTGGCCACAATACAACAAATTACAGGACCCCCCCTCCTTCCCCAACCTTGAGGGCACCAAAAGTAAGAAAACGAGTGGTGTGTCTGGCTATATGAATGAAGAGCTGGTAAATAGACGGGTTGAATAAAATTTGAACGAATAAAATGAGGCATTTGCATCTATACTCGTTTTTTGAGTCACATTTTAACTTATACTTGCTTTGTAAAAAAAAATTGCAAGCGTATCCTCTTTTCGCATAACTTCAGGTATACGGGCATGAAGTAGCAAAGACAATCATGCAAACTTTAGCATTTTAGTAGACGAACCTAAAGTAGCAAAAATTGTTGAACCAAATGTTGGAAGAAATTTTTGTTTGTAATAGCTAAACTTAAGCATTCTAGTAGCTGAAGTTTTGTTCTCTATTTGCTGAAATTTTTTGTTTGTAATTGCTGAACTTAAGCATTCTAGTAGCTGAAATTTCATTCTCTATTTGCTGAACTTCAGCATGTTTTAGCTGAAGTTTTGTTCTATATTTATTGAACTTCAGCATGTTTTAGATGAATCTTTGTTATGATCTTCAGGGCTGAAGTTTGTTTTGTATTTGCTGAACTTCGACATTCTAGAAGCTCGAATTTTTATTTATATTTGTTGAACTTCAACATTATTAACTTTTACTGCTTATAACCAAAAGTTAAGAATAGAAGAAGAGTTGAAAACAAAGACTAAGCTTATAACCAAGCAGAAGAGACTGATTCAAAATTGGAGGAAGGAGTTGAAGGACCAATTAGACAAACACAATATTGAGTTGGAAAGAGTGTAAACTACAAAGGAGTTTTTCTTTTCCAAGGTCCATTATGTTGTTTTTTCTTGCTATCATCCCTTCGCTTTATGTATTGAAGGTGCTTAATGAAAACATCGAAGTTAAGCCGAGAAATCATGGAGATTGTAGAGAGAGAAAGTAGAGAGAAGGAGGAGAATTTGAGAAGTCTCTGGAACTTAGAGAGTTTATTAAACCGAGAATAGAAAAAGTGGAAAATGAAGTCCGGGGGTCCCAAAATATCTGGGGACCCCTATATATACAAATACACACGGATCGGGTCAAAGGACCCAAATAGGAAAATGAAATGGGGCTCAGACATGAAGTGGGCTCGGTATATACAAATGGCCCAAATAACACATAATCATCACAGCCCATGCCATTGTATACCAGAAATACAATAAATATACACTGTGTATACACTCTATATAATCATGTCTAAATCATGTAACATCTTGTATCCCAACACCCCCCCTCAAGTTGGAGGGGGAAACCACCTGCAACTTGGAGAGCAGCGGAAGCAGTAAAGATCCAGGCAGAGGCTTGGTGAGCAAGTCGGCCAGCTGACTGGAAGTGGGCACATGAAGTAACTTGATAAAACCAGAAAGCAACAAGTCCCGAACAAAATGGCAATCCACCTCGATATGTTTCGTACGTTCATGAAAAATAGGATTGTTAGTGTTAGAAAATACGCTTAACGCTAGAGGGGGGTGAATAGCGTTATAATAAAATTTAGCGTAAACTTGCGGAAATTAAAATTTACAGGAAATAAATAAGTGCGTTAAATAAACAAAAAGGAAAGAACGCACCGATATAATCTGGTTCACCACAACACGTGGCTAGTCCAGTCCCCGAGAGACTCTCTCGAGATTTTCCACTAACCTGTTAAGCTTACGGGTGCTCAACAGACCTTTACAACTTAAGGACACAAGCCTTAACACCTTTGCTCGGAGATACAACACTCCAAGACTTCAACCAAGGAAACACAAGTTCCTTACAACAAGAGAATCACAATTCTCTTACAAGTGTATAAAACACTAAACACTCAAACAAAATACTCCTTAATGAGTAGATATGAGTAAAAGAAGTAAGCTCTAGATCACAACAACTTTGGACAAGAATATGGCTCTCAAAAGCTTTATGAAATTGAATATAAAATGATAAACAAAAGTACGCAAGCTTATTGCAATGTAATGATCAGTTGTAGTATGTTGTTGTGTTTAAAACACTGAAATGAAGCTGTATTTATAGTTGAAAAACTTGGCATTACCGTTGCCTAATTGCCAATTAAGAGTTGCTGATTTTACTCACTGACAATAGATTGTCAAACCCCAACAATCGATTGTCTGCCAGTCAGATCAAAATTCAATCCCAGATTTTACGCTTGATAATCGATTACTTTCAATCCATAATCGATTACTGGCAACGTTCAAAAAATCCTTTCCAGATTTTACCACAAACAATCGATTGTCCAGAATCAACAATCGATTACTCAGCAACGTTCAAAAAATCTTTTCCGGATTTTAATCAAAACAATCGATTATACAAAATCAATAATCGATTACCCAATAACGTTCAAAAAATCTTTTCCGGATTTCAATCAAAACAATCGATTATACAGAATCAATAATCGATTACCTGACGGTATTTGAAAACTTTACGACAACGGTCAGCTTCACAATCGATTGCACAAAGTCAACAATCGATTACTTATCAGTTTTTGAAAAATATTTTAGACACTGTCTCTTTGACAATCGATTGTCCAATGTAACAATCGATTATTTAATAAATTTGAAAATCACTGGAAGACACTGTCTCAACATAATCGATTACCATTAGTTCATAATCGATTATTCTGAGTTTTGAAAAACTTTGATGGACACTGCCTCAGTTACAATCGATTGTCATTAGTTCACAATCGATTGTCATGCAGGTTTGAAAAACCTGATGCTCACTGTCTTACTCACAATCGATTGTCATTAGTTCACAATCGATTGTCATGCAGTCTTGGCTTAACACAATCGATTATCATAAGTACATAATCGATTATCTTAGTCCAGATTTTTAAGGCATGTCTAAAAATTATTTTGACTACTGTAAATATGCATGATTTAAAATCATTTGACATTAAATTAAATATGCATGATTTTGAAAAATAGTTTTATGAGAGAAGCCATGTTACGAGTCAAGTTGTAGGATCAAGATCACAATTAAGAATGACTCAATTAAACAAATAAACTTTGTCTTGAGCTTGAATCTCGTTGTATATCAATTGTGCGCTTGTTTCTTGAACTTCGTCATATATCAATTTTCGCTTCGTTTGTCATTCATCAAAACCTATACAAAAGAACACACGTGTTAGTATATTGCATTGAGAACGTGTTTCCAACAATTTTCCCCTTTTTGATAATGGCAAACATTAAGCGGGATATGCAAGACAAGCAATTTATAATGACGATTCAAGACAAGTATATACATGCAACAAGTATGCAATTTGTTCCCCCTCAATTTGAGAATTCCCCCTCAATTTAAGCTTATAACTTGAGAGTGCATCATACCCGTTATCTTCCCCCTTTTGCCATTAGCAAAAATAATAATAAGATGCCAAAGATGAAATAAACCTTGTTTATTTATTGGAAAGAAAGTGTGATTATTTAAAGAGAGTATAATAGCTCAAATGATAGCATTACAATCGATTATTGATACGAGATAATCGATTATTAGATGAGGGAAACAGATTTTTCTGAAGAAGACTCGATTCTTGCGCGTCATGCTTTATAATTCCCCCTACTTTTAGGGCGATACCTGCAAAAGAGAATTAGACGTCTCCGACGCTCAAGTTAGAAATCATGAAAAAAAAATGCAATGCATGACTTAGATCAACGTGGAGTCAAGGATCCCGAGTTCACTGCGAATTCGGAAGAAGGACTCTTTCTCTAAAGGCTTTGTAAAGATGTCTGCCAATTGGTTTTTGGTTTCAACAAATTCAATTTCGACATCGCCTTTGATAACGTGATCTCTAATAAAATGATGTCTAATTTCAATGTGTTTCATTCGCGAATGAAGAACGGGGTTCTTCGTCAAGCATATGGCACTATTATTATCACATCTAAGAGGGATATGATTAAGACTTAGGCCGTAGTCCAAGAGTTGTTGTTTCATCCATAGGATTTGAGCGCAACAACTCCCCGCGGCTACATATTCAGCCTCGGTTGTGGACAACGCAACACTTACTTGTTTCTTGCTAAACCAAGAAACGATAGAGCTACCGAGCAAATGACAAGTGCCACTAGTGCTCTTGCGGTCCAATTTGCATCCAGCAAAATAGGAATCGGAATAGCCAACAAGTTGGCATGAAGAGCCTTTGGGGTACCATAGACCCACATTTGTAGCACCAAGAAGATACCTTAAAATTCGTTTTACCGCAGTAAGGTGAGACTCCTTCGGACACGATTGATAACGAGCGCATAAGCACACGCTAAATATGATGTCCGGACGACTAGCAGTAAGATAAAGAAGAGAGCCAATCATACCTCGATACTTTTTGGTGTCGACTTCCTTACCTTTCTCATCTTTGTCTAGATGATCGGATGTGCTCATGGGAGTTGCCATTTCTTTTGCATTGTTCATCTCAAATCGTTTCAGCAATTCTTTGCAATATTTGGTTTGACAAATGAATGTACCTTCTTTCATTTGCTTTACTTGTAATCCCAAAAAGAATGTTAACTCACCCATCATAGACATCTCAAATTCGCTTGTCATTAAATCGGAAAATTCCTTGCATAAAACATTGTTAGTAGCACCAAATATAATATCATCTACATATATTTGAACTAACAGAATATCATTGTTTTTATGCTTAACAAAGAGAGTTGTGTCAACTTTCCCCCTAATGAAATCATTTTCCAAAAGAAAATTACTCAATCTTTCATACCAAGCTCGGGGAGCTTGTTTTAAACCATAAAGAGCCTTTTTGAGTTTGAAAACATGATCGGGAGATTTAAAATCTTCAAAACCGGGGGGTTGCTCAACATAAACTTCTTCTTGAATAAAACCGTTTAGAAAAGCACTTTTCACATCCATTTGATATAAATTGAAATTCATAGAAGAGGCAAATGCAAGCAATAAGCGAATAGCTTCTAATCTAGCTACGGGATCATATGTTTCCTCATAGTCAATACCCTCTTCTTGATTATAGCCTTTTGCTACAAGCCTAGCTTTGTTTCTAGTGATTATACCATTTTCATCTAGTTTATTGCGAAAAACCCATTTCGTACCAATTATGGTATGACCTTCGGGTCTTGGCACCAAATCCCAAACGCCATTGCGTTCGAATTGGTTAAGCTCCTCTTGCATTGCCAAGGTCCAAAATTCATCCCCAATTGCTTCTGAGATGGTTTTGGGTTCAATTTGAGAAACAAAAGCAGTATGTTCTAAGGTATTTTTGAGAGAGTTTCGGGTACTTACCTTGTCTCCAACGTTGCCAATTACCTGTTCAAGAGGGTGATCTTTGATCGTCCTCCACTCATTTGGCACTTTTGTTTTTTTTCAATTGTGGCGCTTCTTCCGTTGGTTGTTCCTCAGTTTCATCTTTATTTTCCTTGGGTGGTTCCTCTTGTATTTTGTCTTTCAAGCTATCTAAGATACCTGCAAGATCAAAACCGGAATCCTTTCTCGCCAAGCGAGCATTATTTTCGGAAAATACAACATGAGGGGATTCCTCCACAATTTGGGTTCTTTTATTAAAGACCCTATATGCTTTACTACGTGAGGAATATCCAATGAAAATACCTTCATCCGACTTAGCATCAAGTTTACCCAATTGGTCTTTGCCATTATTATGAACAAAACATTTGCAACCAAAAACTCTAAAATAGGAAATATTTGGTTTTCTATCCTTATAAAGTTCATAGGGGGTTTTCATGAGTATCGGCCGAATTACTACTCTATTTAGAACATAGCAAGCGGTACTCACGGCGTCCGCCCAAAAATGTTTGGGTATCTTAGCTTCGTCGAGCATGGTTCTAGCCATCTCTTCGAGACACCTATTTTTCCTTTCCACCACCCCATTTTGTTGTGGTGTACGTGGGGCGGAAAAGGTATGCTCGATTCCGAGTTCGTCACAAAAGTCCGCAAAGAGATTGTGATCAAACTCTCCCCATGATCACTTCTAATTGAAGTGACAGTTGTTTCTTTCTCATTTTGAACACGCTTAAGAAAATATTTAAAATTTTGAAAAGCATCACTTTTATTGGCAAGAAATAAAGTCCAAGTAAATCTCGAGTAATCATCAACAATCACAAAAGCATATTTATTTCTTCCTAGACTTTCAATGCGAGAGGGACCAAATAAATACATATGAAGCAATTGCAATGGTCTAGAAGTTGAAACAATGTTTTTAGATTTGAAAGATGCTTTTGTTTGCTTCCCCTTTTGACACGAGTCACAAATAGAGTCATTTTCAAATTTTAAATTGGGAAGACCAACAATTAAGTTTTGAGAAATCAATTTGTTCAAAAGATGCATATTGATATGTGCTACTCTACGATGCCATAGCCAAGTATCATCCTCTTTACTCATTAGACAATCAACATAATCGGGTGAGGAATTAGCAAGATCAACCATATAAATATTATCCACTCTAAAACCACGGAGGATAATTTTGAAATCACTACGTCTGAACACTAAGCATTCATCCGAATCAAATAAAGCAAGATTTCCCTTGTCACACAATTGGCTTATGCTCAAGAGATTATGCTTTAATCCTTTAACAAGTAATATATGCTTAATAGAGGAATTTTCATCCTTACCGACCGAGCCGATGCCGATGATCTTTCCTTTATTGTTATCACCGAAGGTAACACTTCCTCCTTCTTTGTGCTCTAATTGAAGGAATTTGGATTCATCTCCCGTCATATGCTTGGAGCATCCACTATCAAGGTACCATAGTACACTTGATCCCTTCAAGCACACCTACAAAACAAATTAATGTTCTTTAGGTACCATGCCATCTTGGGTCCTTGGGGGTTAGGCATATTATAATGATGCGATTGAGTAATATGTCTATGACGTGTAAAGCATGCAGGAGCAATATAAACAATACGTCTACAATAATGACAAGTCACATTTGGGTTATGCATCCTTCTAGGTTCATAGTAACTAGACGGATGAAAATTTCTTACTCTATTTTGAACACTATGACTATTTCGCATTTCATGAGAATTATTTCTCCTACTATGAGCTCTAGGATGGGCAGCATTTCTAGAGTGATTGTTTCTCGGTTGAAGGCCATTTCTAGGTCTTCTCAAGGGTTCAACATTTGGCCTAAAATATGCATCATTTCTTGGGTAACTATTTCTAGGTGGTAAGTCATTTCTAGGTCTCCTAAAATGTTCAACATTTTGTCTAGCATGCATATTGGTTCTAGGATTGCAATTTCTAGGATAAGCATTTGTTTTATTAGTCCTAGGTTGAGCCTTACGTGGTTGGGGTTTGGCTTCAACCTTTTCTTTAACCTCATTCTTAAATCCTATGCCATGCTTGGTTGATTTCAACTTTACAAGGACCTCATTCAAATTCTTGTGGGAAGAATTAAACTTATCTAAGGTACCTTTGAGTCTATCTACCTCATTTTTGAGATGCAAGCAAGAAGAACAATTTTTTGTAGAACTTTCGGGCTTATCGGCGCTTCTTTTTCCAAAAAACTTGTTTTCCTCTTTCAGCTTTTCATTTTCTAAAACCAGTTTTTCTAAATCCTTTTCTTTCAAAGAAAGCTGTTTTTGAAAATCCTTTTCTTTTAATGAAGCATTTCTTTTATGCCCTTAACAGTTTTTGAAGCCTTAATAAACTCAGCATATAATTCATCAAAAGCAGTTCGCATTTCTTCAAGAGTAAAGAAGTTTTTAGACGAAATTTGACATACCTCATCTTTGTTGTCTTCTTGTGCCATAAGGCAAAGATTTGCTGCTTCGTCTTCTTCTCCTTCGCTTGACTCATCTCCGGAGTCTCCTCCCCAAGAAATGTATGCACGTTACTGTTTAAAAGGTTTCTTCTCCTTTTTGATGTTTGGGCAATTTGATTTGATGTGCCCGGTTTCACCACATTCATAGCACTTGATTTGTTCGCCTTGCTTTTTGCCCTTGCGTTCATACTCCTTGCGCATGAACTTTTGAAATCTTTTGATAACGAGTCCAAACTCGTTGTCTCCTTCCTCATCAATTTGCGGTTGGCTTGTGCTCGCCTTTAGAGCTATTCTTTGCCTCATTTGATCATCAACAAAAGGGTTAAGAATAGTAGATTCATAGGTCTTATGGTTACTTCTTAGTGCGTCGATGGTGACGTTTGAAACGCCAATGGATTCTTGAATTGCATCGTCCTTTGATCTCCATGCCGGTGTGAGACTTCTAAGAATTTTTCGAGCGATCTCTCTATCCGTGAATGTTTTCTTGAGAGCATGTAGGTCATTTACGATTATTGAAAATCGCTCAAACATTTTGTCCACCGTTTCACCTTCCTTCATGTGAAATAATTCATAAGAATGGGTTAGGAAATCAATTTTTGCTTCCCTTACCTGGTCCATACCTTCGTACGTAACTTCTAGCTTGTCCCACATCTCCTTTGCCGTTGTGCAACACGATATTTTCCTGTAATCGTCAGCATTAACGGCACAATATAATAAATTAATTGCATTAGCATTATTTTGAACCTTTCGGATGTCATCCGCGTCATACTCATCCTCGGACTTGGGAACCCATTCGTTTTCCACCTTCTTTGTTGGAATTTGGTTTCCCTTCATTATCACCTTCCAAAGGTGAAAGCTGTTGGACTGAACGAAGATCTTCATCCTCTCCTTCCAGTACGTGTAATTTGTACTGTTGAATAGAGGTGGTCGTGTGGAGCACTGTCCTTCATCAATTCCTGCAAAAGAGTCACGAGTAGAAGCCATGGATGGTTCTCTCAAACTGTTAAGTCTTCAGAGAGTATGGCTCTGATACCAATTGTTAGAAAATACGCTTAACGCTAGAGGGGGGTGAATAGCGTTATAATAAAATTTAGCGTAAACTTGCAAAAATTAAAATTTGCAGGAAATAAATAAGTGCGTTAAATAAACAAAAAGGAAAGAACGCACCGATATATTCTGGTTCACCACAACACGTGGCTAGTCCAGTCCCCGAGAGACTCTCTCGAGATTTTCCACTAACTTGTTAAGCTTACGGGTGCTCAACAAACCTTTACAACTTAAGGACACAAGCCTTAACACCTTTGCTCGGAGATACAACACTCCAAGACTTCAACCAAGGAAACACAAGTTCCTTACAACAAAAGAATCACAATTCTCTTACAAGTGTATAAAACACTAAGCACTCAAACAAAATACTCCTTAATGAGTAGATATGAGTAAAAGAAGTAAGCTCTAGATCACAACAACTTTGGACAAGAATATGGCTCTCAAAAGCTTTATGAAATTGAATATAAAATGATAAACAAAAGTATGCAAGCTTATAGCAATGTAATGATCAGTTGTAGTATGTTGTTATGTTTAAAACACTGAAATGAAGCTGTATTTATAGTTGAAAAACTTGGCATTACCGTTGCCTAATTCCCAATTAAGAGTTGCTGATTTTACTCACTGACAATAGATTGTCAAACCCCAACAATCGATTGTCTGCCATTCAGATCAAAATTCAATCCCAGATTTTACGCTTGATAATCGATTACTTTCAATCCATAATCGATTACTGGCAACGTTCAAAAAATCCTTTCCAGATTTTACCACAAACAATCGGTTGTCCAGAATCAACAATCGATTACTCAGCAACGTTCAAAAAATCTTTTCCGGATTTTAATCAAAACAATCGATTATACAAAATCAATAATCGATTACCCAATAACGTTCAAAAAATCTTTTCCGGATTTCAATCAAAACAATCGATTATACAGAATCAATAATCGATTACCTGACGGTATTTGAAAACTTTACGACAACGGTCAGCTTCACAATCGATTGCACAAAGTCAACAATCGATTACTTATCAGTTTTTGAAAAACATTTTAGACACTGTCTCTTTGACAATCGATTGTCCAATGTAACAATCGATTATTTAATAAATTTGAAAATCACTGGAAGACACTGTCTCAACATAATCGATTACCATTAGTTCATAATCGATTATTCTGAGTTTTGAAAAACTTTGATGGACAGTGCCTCAGTTACAATCGATTGTCATTAGTTCACAATCGATTGTCATGCAGGTTTGAAAAACCTGATGCTCACTGTCTTACTCACAATCGATTGTCATTAGTTCACAATCGATTGTCATGCAGTCTTGGCTTAACACAATCGATTATCATAAGTACATAATCGATTATCTTAGTCCAGATTTTTAAGGCATGTCAAAAAATTATTTTGACTACTGTAAATATGCATGATTTAAAATCATTTGACATTAAATTAAATATGCATGATTTTGGAAAATAGTTTTATGAGAGAAGCCATGTTACGAGTCAAGTTGTAGGATCAAGATCACAATTAAGAATGACTCAATTAAACTATAAAAGTTTGTCTTGAGCTTGAATCTCGTTGTATATCAATTGTGCGCTTGTTTCTTGAACTTCGTCATATATCAATTTTCGCTTCGTTTGTCATTCATCAAAACCTATACAAAAGAACACACGTGTTAGTATATTGCATTGAGAACGTGTTTCCAACAGTTAGTAATATGAACAGCAGCCATACTATCACAATAAGCAGAAATAGGAGAGGAAAGAGAGACCCCAAGATCAGCCAACAAGCGAGAGAGCCAAGTTAATTCAGCAACAACCTTGATAAGGGCTCGGTATTCTGCCTCAGCAGAGGAAAGAGAAACAACAGGCTGTTTCTTCGATTTCCAACTGATCAAACAGCCACCCAAGAGCACACAAAAGCCAGTAACAGAGCCTAGTATCAGGGCAAGCAGCCCAGTCACTATCAAAAAACCCAGCAACAGAAAAATCAGCATGATCAGAGTAGAATAAACCCAAGGAGGGAGTGCCTTTAAGGTATCTCAGAACATGCAGGGCAGCAGTCATATGGGGGAGTCTAGGGGATTTGAGAAATTGACTCAGATGCTGGACTGCAAAACAAATATCAGGCCTAGTATGAGTCAGGAAGAGCATCTTGCCAACTAGACTCCTGTACTGGTCAGGAGAGGGCAAGAGGTCACCAGAATCAGCATGAAGTTTGACATTGATGTCCAAAGGGGACACAACAGAAGAGACATTGACATAGTCAAACTGATGCAGCAAATCAGAGATATACTTGTGCTGATTAAAGTGCAGCCCACCAGGGACAACAGACACTTCAAGGCCCAAAAAAGAATGCAAGGACCCCAAATCCTTGATCTTAAACTGTGCATCCAGAAACAGTTTCAGAGCAGTCAGTTCATCACTGTCATCCCCAGTGAGTATTATGTCATCCACATAAACAGCTACCACCACACAGGAGCCAGGATTACCCTTAATGAACAAGGAGTAGTCATTCAAAGAATGAGTATACCCTCTGGAATAAAGAGCAGAAGATAATTTTGCATACCATTGTCTGGATGCCTGTCTCAGCCCATACAAGGATTTCTTGAGCTTGCATACCAGAGGAGGAGAAGGAGAAGAAGGGGAAGAAACATAACCAGAAGTAGAAGGAGAGACAGTCAAACCTGGAGGAAGTTTCATATAAACATCCTCATCCAAATTACCATGAACAACAACAACAACAACAACAACAACTACCCAGTATACTCCCTCCAGGTGGGGTCTGGCGAGGGTAATATGTAGAAAAGCCTTACCAATACCTGAAAGGGCAAAGAGGTTGTTTCCAATCGACCCCCGGCTCATAGGATAAAAGGAACAGCAGTAAAACAAAAACAAAGACAATAACAGAAACAATAAAGCATTAGTAACTCCAGCAGAAATAGCGTAAATAGCGTAAATAATTATCTAAACATACGAAACATAAATACAATCGCATGCAATAATATCATACAGTAACTACCAAATCACCATGAAGAAAGGCATTATTCACATCAAGTTGAAATAGAGGCCAATGATTCTTGACAGCCACAGCAATAAGGCACTTGATAGAAGTCATTTTAATCACTGGAGAGAAAGTTTCAGTAAAGTCAATCCCCTCAACCTGTGTGTCACCCCTAATAACCAATCTGGCCTTATACCTTTCAACACTGCCATCAGCTTTGTATTTAATTTTGTAAACCCATTTGCAACCAATGGGTTTCTTACCAGGAGGAAGAGGAACAACATCCCAAGTATGGTTAGTGTCCAAAGCTTCAAACTCCTGTCTCATGGCAACTTGCCATGCTAGAACAGATGCAGCCTGAGAATAGTATAGAGGCTCAGATTCCAAAGAGGAGGAAGATGAGCCAGAAAAGGTAGGGAGTTGACAAACATAATCCTTAAGATAGGAAGGAGGATTATGTTGTCTTTGAGATTTTCTGGGAGAAGGAGCTAAAACAATAGATGGCCCAGCAGGACTCAAAAGAGTAGGAAAATGCAGCTGCACAGATGTGGGAGAAGAGGGAGGAGAGAGAGGAATGGGAGAATCAGAGGCATCATCATCTTCTCCAGATGGAATGTAAGGGAAAAGAAGAAGCAGGAGGATGAGCAGAAGAAGGCACAGATTTAAAAGGAAAAACTAATTCATGAAAGAGAACATCCCTGGAGACCAAATACTTCTTAGATGCAAGATCATATAATCTATAACCCTTTTTGCCAAAAGGATATCCCAGGAAAACACAAGGAATGGCTCTGGGCTTTAACTTGTCCCTTTGAGGGATAGGGACAGTGGCATAGGCAAGGCAACCAAAGGTTCTCAAGTGAGCATAGGATGGGACTGCCCCATACAAAATTTCATGAGGGGACTTATTATGAAGCAATCTGGTGCGTATTCTGTTAAGGAGATATGTAGCAGTCAACAAACAATCCCCCTAGAAAGATACTGGCAAGCCAGATTGAAAGAGCAAAGCCCTACAGGTTTCAAGGAGAGTCCTGTGTTTTCTCTCAACAACTCCATTTTGTTGGGGAGTGTGAGGACAGGAGGTTTGGTGTATGATCCCATGGCTACTAAAGAAGGAAACACCCTCATTGCTGGAGCCCAATTCTAAGGCATTGTCACTTCTAACAGTCTGAACCACAGCATTAAATTGGGTTCTGACCAGAGAAAGAAATGACTTAAGCATAGAAAAGGCATTGCTTTTGGATCCCAACAGGTGTGTCCAAGTTGCCCTTGAAAAGTCATCAACAATAGTAAGAAAATATTTGCAACCAGAAGAGGTTGGAGTATGATAAGGACCGCAGGTGTCCACATGAATCAGTTGGAAAGGCCTAGAAGTTCTAATGGAGCTATCAGGGAAAGGAAGCCTGGTCTGTCTGGCCATGGGACAGACTGTACAGGGAAAGGGTTGTTTGGAAGCAAAAGGAAAAAACAGAGAAATCATGGAGATTGTAGAGAGAAAAGGTAGAGAGAAGGAGGAGGATTTGAGAAGTCTCTGGAACTCAGAGAGTTTATTAAACCGTGAATAGAAAAAGTGGAATGAAGTCCGGGGGTCCCAAAATATCTGGAGACCCCTATATATACAAATACACACGGATCGGGTCAAAGGACCCAAATAGGAAAATGAAATGGGGCTCAGACATGAAGTGGGCTCGGTATATACAAATGGCCCAAATAACACATAATCATCACAGCCCATGCTATTGTATACCAGAAATACAATAAATATACACTGTGTATACACTCCATATAATCATGTCTAAATCATGTAACATCTTGTATCCCAACACTTAAAGACAACGAGCTCACTATAAAGATAACTTGTGACAAGCTTTCTATATTTATTTGTTTGGAAGTTATTAGGATGGTCGAGGTACATAAGCAACAAACGTTAATATTCAGCAGAAAGTTCATGCCTATGAACTGAAGTTTCATAGCAGTACCAACAGAAGAAAAGAAGAAGAAGAAGAAGAGGAGGAGGAGGAGGAGGAGGAAGGAGGAAGGGGCTGAAATTGTTTAAAAAGTGGGTACAAGTTATAACTCTTTTAAAAAATAAGTATAAGTTAAAAAGGGGACGATCAAATAGGACATATCGTGTAACTTTTACAAATAAAACAGATCTAATTAATAAACATATAACGTCTACCCATTCAACATGATCCAATTTCCCTTCTTTCTCTATTTCTTTTAAGGAAAATCATTAAGCTTGTGTATTTTTCTGAAATTACATAAATATCAATTCTAAATTTATCTTTTTGTATATTTGGAAGTGTGTTGTATAATTTTAGTGTGACATTGGAGTTACATTACCGATCCGTTCTCCTTAGATCAAATCAACAAAAATGTATACCAACTCGTTCAAACTTGAGCTGAGTGGGCGGTTACTTGAAAAGCGAGCTACTTTTGTCACCTTGCTTGGGTGCTATGGGCTATAAAGCAATATTTCTCCGACGTTTTATATTGCCCTACAAGTCCGAAGTGATGGTGCACCGTACGACTTCTTTTTGCATATTGTTTGTCAATGCAAAATTTGTTTTTATTTTAATTAATCTTTTTCACAAGAGTTATTATAAAATTATTCTTTCTGATATTGTAAGTGGATACATGAGATCATTTCTTCTTTATCATGTTGAATACATTTCTCTTTAAGTCAATAATTTAACATGAAATAGCATATATTTGTCATTTCCGTCAATACTCATGCTTATTTTGTACTAGTATATCTTCTTTTTACCCCAAAAAACAACTTTTCGAAAGATGTTCGGAACTTGGAATTTTCTCTACAGTAATTTGATTTGCAATAGAACTACTAGTAATATTTTCCCGAAAACAATTATTTGGTACATTGATGAGTTTCTCTGCAAAAGAACCCATAAAACTACTTACAAAAAACAATGTTGGGCGACCGACGGTGATAGTGATAGTCACTCCGCTTCTCCTTCAACAATATTTTATAGATTTTGTTTGGTCTAAACAAAATTCTTTTAAAGATATTTGACCAAAAAGTATAAACTTTTAATTAAACTAATTAATTTTGTGTAATAAGAAATTAAAACTAGTCAATAATAATTTTTCTGGATTTAGAATTAGTTAATATGAGTAACGTAAGATAGTGTTGGCGGGGAATTAAATACAGTATTCATTAAATATTCCAAAAGATTTGAGTAATGATAGAAAAATGTCAAGCAATAAATAATCGTAAATGTCATTAACGTAAATAAGGAGAATGATTCACTCAATATTGAATGAGGTAGATGATTCTTCTTTTTGACAATGATGAGTAACAGACAAATCATAAGATATTAAAATTATTCTACGGTTTAATGGAAAATATGGAATAATGGATGATAAAATCTTAGTAAAAGGTAGTGTTTGTATCTTTTCTAGAGAAAGAGCCTTTTCTCAAAAAGTGTTCTTATCAAATGAATATTACATATCCTCTCACGCTATCTCATTTTCTATTTATATGGAATATATTCCCGGTCAATCCTAAAAGTATAAGTACAAAGAATATTCAATGAAATATTCTCTTAAATATCCTATTATAAAAACTAGTCGTTAGTGCTCTGTCTTGATACTTGACCTCGATCAGTTTTGACAGCCCAGCTATGAGTCCCACTGTTTACTAGTCGACCTCGGCCACATCATTTTTCATAACACAACTTCATGCTAAATTCCCTTGAGGCAGATTTTGACCTTTAAAGTTAGTCCCTCCGCTTATTGAGGTCAAACCTGGATGACCTCGATGAGCGGACTCTGTTAGTTATGGTGGAGAGGTTTAGGCGAGCAGGTCGAATAGTAGCATTTTAGCCGAGGTGGTAACGTGGCTTTCTATGGGCCGCAACCTATGGTCACGTCGATAAAGAGTGATGTCATGTCATCATGTATTATTATTACGTATTTTTTCGATACCTTGCATCGTTTCTCATACCTCTACCGCTTCGATTTCTGAGTCGGTAACGACGGTTGACTTTCTCTATATTGATGCTTGAATACTTATAAATATGGATATAAATTCCTTTGTCTTATTCTTTGCAATCTAGATATTGGATTCTCATACCTTCTTCTTCCTTCTTCATTCAGAATTCTTGCCCTCTTGATCTTACTTCCATATTTTTGCTTTCACTGATTGTGGTGGCTTCTGCTACTTTTGACTCTTCTGTGTTTACATCTCCTTTATTCAGAAACAAAGATAGTTAACAGGTCTTCTAGTTCGGAGGGAGGGGGTGTACCCGACCCTGTTCCATTGGCGGTGCGCATACCTCCCTATGACGATGAGGTTGTCATTGTTGCTGAGGATGATAGCTTTCTTACAGTGGAGGAAATGATCCAGTAGTGAAAAGGCTAGATTTGACTTTTCAAGTTGCCCGAGGAAGACCTTGAGATCTCGGAGTTGTTGATGAAAGAGGTGGGTCTTGCCAAATTTAGGGATAAATTCAAAATTCCTTCCATATAGACCTAGTTCCAGCGGGGCGCAATGTGGTGCAAATACACCGCCCTGGGTACTGCACTTTCTACGCGTTACTTTTCTGCGTAGGTTATTCTTTTCCATTCTTCTCTTTGGCCGAGGATTTCTTCCGCTATTACCGCGGCTGCCTCGACCTAAATTTCTCCATATATATACAAACTCATCCGACTGATCTCGAAGTATGTGGACTTAGCCGGGGTCGAGGTGACCATTCGCCACCTGATGTACCTCTTCGCCCCTATCTTTTACAGGGGGACAATGCTACATTTTTGCCACCCTGGTAGCAGATATTTAGTAGTGAAAATGGACAACAAGGCAAATCGCTAGTTTTGGCTCAATTAATTCTACGTCAAAACTTAGTACGCTGTGGTCAATGAAAGTGGATTCCCCGGGGTTTGGAACTACACCCGTAAGCATCTCTTTTCTTTTCTCTCTTTCTTTTTGTATTATGCGTTCGTTCCACTAATTTTAATTGTATTGACATTTTGTCTACTCTTCGTGTAGCTGAGATTGCACCCCTCATTTGGTCGAAGATATCACGATTGGGTTAGCCAGGTCCTTCCCCATGCAGCGGGGATTCATGAATGGCTAGCCGTCCTCAAGAAGTTCGGGCATGCGCCTTTTATGGCCGGTGAGTTTACCCCTTTTGAATCTTTATTATCATGGCCTTCTGGTCACTTGTTCCATGTTGTTTGTGAGGATCGACCTCTTAATCTTCTCTCTCTTTTGTTTATAGCCCGGGGATCCTCAAGAACGCTGAGGGCCCCTTCTCTTACGTTTTGCTAGAGAAGGACTACAATAGGACCCGTCCCTGCTGTAACTGTGGCTAGGCTTAGGCCTGCCCGGCCCTCCATTTCCTTTCAACCTCTTATTTTGGCCAGATATGCCCAATCATTGACTGCCTCAGTACCAAAGATTCTGGCCTCTCCCTTGCTTTATTTAATATATGAATAGTCATTACCAAACGAAGAGGAGTTGGTCCCTCGTAAAAGGAGGTCGGTGGACGTCAGTGATGGAATAATTCGAGCCATAGATTCTACCATGAATGATTATGAGCCGACCACCACTGTGTCTGAAGATGGTGCAAATCTTCAGTCTGAAGTCCTGCCATTAGCACAAGCCACAGAGAGCATGCCCCTTCCCAATGCCAACATCGGAGCTGGTGGACCATCCGTGGAGGTTCTAGGTACTGTGCGGCGAGATGTGCCATCTACTTTTGTGGCTAGTTGATGTTCCCACCTTGTCCACCGGTGAGACAGGTAAGGGGATTGCTGAGGACGGTTATGAGACGTGATCCGATCTTGATCCTGATGAGGTTCAGGTGATCAGCGAGGGGTTTACTCGCGTTGAAGTCAAGTTACATGGTTCCTCGAGGACCATCATGGTTCCTATTGATCGGAACCTACCGGTGAATATAAAGAATGTCGTTCCCTCCTTAGGTACTCTTAGCTTTGATGTGGGGGGTTGGACCCTCAAGAAGTTGGACAATGCCGCCCTATCGATGGGTATAGCCGGCCTCGCCCTTAGGGTAAATATTCCAGATGGCGCCAAATTATTTAACCAAAAAGTATAAACCTGCGATTAAACTAATTAGTTTTGTGTAATATGGGTTTAAACCTAGTCAATAATAATATTTCTACATTTAGAACTAGTTAATGTGAGTAACGTAAGACAGTGTTGGTGGGGAATTAAATACATCGTGCATTTAATATTCCAAGGGATTTGAGTAATGATAGAAGAATATCAAGCAGTAAATAACCATATATGGTATTAATGTAAAGAATGAGAATGATTCATTCAATATTGAATGAGGTGGATGATTCTTCTTTCTAACAATGATGAGCGACAAACAAATCCAAAAATATTGGAAATATTATCGGATCTGATGGAAAAATATTGAATCACGGATGGTAGAATTTTAGTAAAAAAATAGAGCAATCAACAAGTCATCCGAGCCCAGCCCATGATTTAGCAGGGTTGTGCTAGAAATTTTGGAGCCATTTAAAAATGAGGCTTTTAAACCCGTGGCTCATGGCCAGTGAGGCTTGACTGAGGCAGAGTTGGGCCGGCCTGTGGGCCTAATAAAAATATGTATTTGAAATATATAAAATATAAAATTATTTGACACAAAAAATATCAAGAAGAGTATCCAAGCTTAAAATTTATTAAGCTCATCATATTAAAAGATCAAATTCTTAAAACGTTATTAGTTTTAAATTTTTAACTATTCTTAATATTTAATTAATTAATATTGCATATGAATTGTAGATATACATGACAGTGAAGATATTACGACAACCTTCTCACAAGCGGATTCAAATGTGTTTGATGAAGATGATGTGTTGGATATCCCTTAAGCATCATGGACGTTCTTTTGAATAGTTTGTTTTGAGTTTTGACTTTTAGTGGATGAAATATTAGTCTTGTCTTTTACTTTTTTAGTATTTATCATATATTAAAACAGTATAAAAAGTTATTAAGTTTTACGAAATTTTTCCAATAAGATTTTTTTAACTTTTAAATATTTATTTTTTAAGGTTAGAACATAAAGAAAAAATATAAATTAATATTTTAAAAAATAATGGGTGGACCCATGCGGGCCCGCAGCCCACATAGGGATGGGGTGTGTTGATCATTATAAGATCCATTAAAATAGTGGACTAGCCCAATCCAACTCGTCAATTGCTGAAGTCCCGATGGGGTGGGATGGGCTAGCCCACCCTGCCGATATTAACAGCTCTAGTAAAAAGGTAATGTTTGTATCTTTTCTAGAGAGAGAGTCTTCTTCTCAAAAAGTGCTCTTATCAAATGATTATTGCATGATCTCTCTTCTTATCTCTTTTTCTATTTATATGGGACATATCCCCAGTTAATCCTATAAGTATACTTATAGAGAATATTCAATGAAATATTCTCTTAAATATTCTATTATAAAAATTAGTCGTTAGTGCTCTGTTCTTGATATTTGACCTCGACTGTTATTGACCACCCAACTATGAGCCTCACTTTTTACTGGTCAACTTTGGCCACATCATTTTCCATAATACAGCTTCATGCTAAATTTTCTTGGGGCACATTTTGACCTATATAAAAGCATGTTCTTTTAGAAATAAAGGTGTCCGTCCGAAATTAAAGTATTTAGCTTTTACTCAGGTGAAAACCTTTAAAAATTATTTAAGGCTTTAGTAATAAGTGTTTAGAAAAAGAAAAAAATTATATAACGACTAGTGGCAAAATTATATCTTTATATATATACATTAATTTTAAAAAAACTACTATTTTCCAAAACAATTACAACTTGAGTGCCTTTTTTATACATATGTTCTTTAATAATGCGTTTCAAAATGAATGACATATTTATATATTTGAAACAATTTAACTTTAAACTTTTTAATTTATCACTTTACCCTAATGAGAAATTTTTATAGCCACAAAAACATTATGGTACCACAAAACTTTTGTTCCTTAAGCTTTAGGATCACATATTTCAAATTTTTTTTCCTTAAACTTTGTGTCAAGTCAAACTAGGGTTTATTACTTAAATGGTGACTCAACTATCTCAAATTATCAAGTCAAGTCTTTTTTCTTTTATTTGTAATAGAAAAGTCACTTAACAATGTCTATAGCACTCAGAAGATCATATAGACAATAAATTTGTGTCGAGAAAATAAAATCAAGATTGAAAATATCGCAACAATCGTAGTATTTTATTTCAAATATTTGAGTATTACAATCTTTATGACTCCTCTAATTCTTCTTTTCAATAGTAAACAAATTCAAGGGTCTTTGAGCTTGATCTTGAATCTGTATTTGTTACCACGAACGATGATCTTGTTCTTGAGCTTGAGCTTGATTACTTGGACTTGATCTTGATTTGGTCTTCGTTCTTGAGCTTGAACATGATTTGTTCTTCCTTCTTGAGCTTGAACTTGATTTTTTGAAATCGAGCTTGAAGCTTGAAACTTGTGGAGGAATTTACGGTGTTTTGATCCACGAGCTCTCTCTTGCTTCTTGTTATAACTTCTTGTCCCTTTTCTGGGTTATGAAGACCCCTACTTATAATTGTGGAAGGAAAGAGTTATGATAAGAACAAACTCTGTCCGACCAATTAAATTGAAGGGTGACATGGTCGCATTGATTGGCCAAAACATGTCACTTGCACACGTGGCATGATTTCATTAGCATTTCAGTGTGACTGGGCATGCCTTGTCATTTTGACACATGGCATGGACTTATTGGATTTTTCCCTTGGCTTGGTGCACCCACGTCATTTGACATGTAGCACCAAACTAGGCCTCTAGGAAGATGACATCTTGGGCTTAATAAAGTGAGTTCTTCATTTATGGCCCAATTAAATAGGTTAGTCCAATGGATTAACACTTATTTATTTAATCTATATATATTTGATTTATATAATTAGTCAAATTATATTAGCAGATAATATATTTTTTAACCAATAAAATCCAAATTATTTTATAAATTTAATTTTAATGAAATTCATATGTTTACAAATACCCTTACTTCAAGACTTGTGGAGGTATAAATTTTAACAACTAGACTTGAAGTATTGAACGAAGACAACATATCCTTTGTTTTATTTTCCAGGTAACTTCTTAAGTCTACATGACTACGTTTGAGTACGTGGATGTGTCGTAATTGTCGAATACTTATTTGACTTAGACTTCCACAGTAAAAGCTAAAACTTTTCTGATGTAACCCAAGCCTCCTAGAGGTTGTAAAATACAAAGATTTAACGGTTCGGTAGAAATCCAATTCATATGGGATATCTTTTTTCTACTTAACATAGAACTCCTATAATTTCACATATTCCCATGCGTCATGAAGCACAGCATGTGATTCTAGTTAAACTAGAATACCCAATTTCTTTTAGATTATAAGACTTACTTTGCCCACATCGAGAAGCCACTTAATTTGTTGCCTTCAGAAATCTATAAATAGCCACATTCTCATGTGTTTAGAGCATAAATCAGCCATCGATATCTTCAAGCTGCTCTTGAGTTCGTTTCTTTAGCGACCGGAAGTGCTAGTACTTGAGGTAATTTCTTTCATCTTCTTCTACGTTTTTTTTGCTTGTTTTTTTCTTTTTTGTAGGTCAAGCGAGAAAGATATATTCTTGTTCAAAAGATGATCCATGTATGAAGAAGATAATCTTGAGGTGTGAGGGGATGAGTACTCTTCCTTACCTGATTACTGGAGAGATTACCCTCAAAATGGTCCGATTCTTGGAAAGATTACTCTCAATATGACCCAATTTTTAGAGAGATTACTCTTAAAATAGCCAGATTCTTGGGGAGATTGCTCTCAATGTGGCCCGATTCTTGGAGAGATTACTCTCAAAATGGCTCGATTCTTGGAGAGATTACTCTCAATGTGGTTCAATTCTTGGAGAGATTACTCTCAAATGGTCGATTTTTGGAGAGATTACTCTCAGAATGGCCCGATTCTAGGAGATATTACTTTTAATGTGACCCAATTCTTAGAGAGATTACTCTCAAAATAGCCCGACTACCGGAGAGATTACTCTCAATGCGGTCTAATTCTTGGAGAGATTACTCTCAAGATGGCCTGATTCTTGGAGAGATTACTCTCAAAATGGCCCAATTCTTGGAGATATTACTCTCAAAATGGCCCGACTACTAGAGAGATTACTCTCAATGTGGCCTAATTCTTGGAGAGATTACTCTCAAAATGGCTTAACTATCGGCGAGGCCAACTTAAGGTGCAAAGGGACTCGTATGTCCACCTTAAGATTGGAAAGTTATAATTCCTTTTAAAGAAAAACCCACGAAGAGGCCAATTTAAGGTGCAAAGAGATTTATATGTCCACCTTAAGATTGGAAAGTGATAAAGCTTCAACTCGAAGAGGATATTAACTTGAACACTTGGAATACTTTGAAGATTTGGCGGACTTTGCAGACTTCAACTCGAAGATTCAGAGGGCTTAAATAATTCAAATTTAAGACCGACGAATTTTGAAGACCGACGAACTTGAAGACTTTGACTTTGATTCTTGTAGGGCCAAAATATTTTAACTTGAAGATCGGCGAATTTGAAGACTTTAACTTGAAGACCGGCGGACTTGAATACTTCAACGTTGAGACTTGGAGGGCCTAAATATTTCAACTTGAAGATCAGCGGATTTGAAGACTTTAACTTGAAGACCGACGGGGTTGAAGATTTCAACATGAGGACTTCAACTTGAATACACTTGAAGACTTCAACATGGAGACTTCGAGGGCTTAAATATTTCAGCTTCTCTTTTGCTTTACATTGTTCAACTTTTATCTTAGTAGCATAATTTTCAGCTTTACGTGCTTGTAACAAATGATTCATATCTTATCGTGTGAAAGTCCAAATAATGAACCGTTTTATGAATTCAATATCTAAAATATATCCAAAATTCAGAATCAAATACCTTCATAATCACCACACACAATATTTTGGAACCAACTTTAGATTCCACCACGTTGAAATTTTAGATTTGTGCAGTCTCACCAAAACATTTCATATCTCGATGCAAAAATATCGAAATTGCAAACCATTTGATTTCAAGAAAACTAGACTTCAAGTTCTATAGTATGTCCAAAATTCTAAATAAAACAACTTCAGAATCGTCCCAAATAATATTTTGAAACCAACTTTATATTGCACCTCGCTATCAATTCCAGGTTTGCGCGATTTTGCCAAAAGTTTTGTATCTTGAAGTAGGAACGTTGAAATCATGAACCGTTTTATCTACTGGAAACTTAACGTCCAAATATATAACATGTCCAAAATTCAAGAGTTAATGCCTTACGAATATATTCAGATAATATTTCGAAATCAATACTAAATTCTGATACACCGACAATTTCAGATTTGCGCGACTTCACCAAATATTTTGTATCTTGATATGGAAGAATCAAGATCGGAAGACGTCTTAATTTCCATAAATCAAAATTTAAGAGTCATATTATCATAAATATCTTGGGGTTCAAATCTCACTGAATTTGAAACGTTGCGCCAAGAAATCATTTCCTTATACTTGTGTTTCCTTTTGACACATCGCTTCTCTTTCCCCTTTCTTTTAGGCAGAAGGCGGACTTGGAGACCAACAAACTTGAAGGTTTGGCGAACCTGAAGACATAGAGAATCCCTGGACTTCAATGCAAATACTTGACATCCTTCTAAAATCGGCCCACTGAAGATATCAATTTACCAAATGAGGGTTGCCCTTTATTAATAAAATGAGATCAAAGTTCAACAAGAGAATGACATTTCATCTTGATCTTGCGTTCCTTCATGCTTCATTCGAATAACAATTGGGACAATATGTATCTTTTGAACTTATGCAACTGAGCTTAAAATGAAACTCTAAGCTTCGTACGTACCCCGGTGAAGAGGATCAAGTCATACCGTAGTTCAGGCTGGGTGATTTTTTTTATGTCCTAACTTTTGCCTAGGCCGCCTCTTTCGAAGTTTTCAACCTAGCAGACTCTTTTCTTTTTTTTGCGTCCTAACTTTTTCCTAGGCTGCCTCTTTCAAGATTTTCAACCTAGCGGATTTATTTTTGGGACGTACACAGTTTATACTCTTGCGGGCCAGGAGTGTAGCAATATGCAGTTTAGGTTGTGCATCAAGGAGCGTTGCAACCTCAAGGATAGTACTTCTTCACAAACTTGCCATTGATAGGCCTGATCCTCATACCATCTGCATCAACCAGCTTGTAAGCCCCACTTGAGTAAACTTCTTGTACAACATATGACCCATCCCACTTTGAAGTGAACTTCCCTACCGGTTTATGGGAAGTAATTATGGGTCTTTGTACGGCAAGGACTTGATCTCCTATTTGAAAGGATCTCAGGGGAACGTTTATTGGCGGCACGAGAAAATTGAGATTGATAACATTCAAAACTCTGTTGAGCTTCCAGCCTCTTCTCATCAAGGGACTCCAGCTCTGCGAATCGAAGTCAAGCATTTTCTTCATCAGTGATTCTTTCTTGAATAGCCAGTCATAACGAAGGTATTTGACGCTCAAGTGGCAAGACGGCTTCGACTCCATAAATAAGTGAATAAGGAGTCGCCTGTGTTGGCGTGCGGTGAGTCATCCTGTATGCCCATAGAGCTTCTTCCATATGGTCATTCCAATATCGTTTGGATTTAGAGACGACTTTCTTCAACAAGTTTCATAGAGTATTG
Organism: Nicotiana benthamiana; assembly: GCA_034376525.1. Taxonomy (NCBI): domain Eukaryota; kingdom Viridiplantae; phylum Streptophyta; class Magnoliopsida; order Solanales; family Solanaceae; genus Nicotiana; species Nicotiana benthamiana. The sequence goes on from CM067331.1 coordinate 107,250,866, forward strand.
TTGAATGCCTCAGTTATACCATTGCGGCAACATTATACATCGAAGAGTTACGTTGCTTGAAGCCAAAGAGATCACAAAGATTGTTCATTAGCCTATTGTCGAATGGCTTTCCATTATCCGTTAATATGTAATGAGGAATTCCAAAGCGACAAATAATGTTTACTCGGATGAAACTAGCAACATTTTCCTTCTTTACTTCCTTAAGAGCAACAACTTCATCCCATTTTGAGAAGTAGTTAGTTGTAGCCAAGATGTATAGGTGCCTACCAGAGGACTTTGGCAGTGGTCCAACAACATCCAATCCCCAAGCGTCAAATGTCCAGGATGCAACAGTCGGGTGCAACACTTCAGGAGGTTGATGAATAATATTCGCATGGAATTGACAAGCCTTGCATCTTCGAGCGTAGTCCAAGAAATATTTTACCATCGTTGGCCAATAATATCCCATCCTTTTTATATGGAAATGGAACTTTGGTTCGGACTGGTGTGACCCACATACCCTAGAATATACCTCTTGCAAAGCTTGGAAAGCTTCTTCTTCTCCTAGGCATCGCAAGAGTACTCCCTCAAATGACCTTCTGTATAGAGTATCCTTATAGTAAAGAAAGCGAGGTGCACGACGACGGCTTTCAGTCCTTCTCCTAGGATTTTCTGGAAGTATCCCATAGCATAAGTAGTCGATAATAGGTTGTCTCCGTTCTTCTTTCTCAACTTCAGAAACAACAAAAAGATGATTGACTTTGTTTTCTTCACCTTCAACCTCATTTGGCGGCGGTACTACCCATTTTTGGCAGACGGTAACTTGCGCTTGGTTAGGCAGGGCTAAGGTTGAAGCTAGAGAACCTAAAGCATCAGCCTTCTTATTTTCTTTCCTTGGCACATGCTGAATAGTCACATCACGGAGCCACCCCATCAACTTTTTTGCGTAATCATGATATAGGCATAGTTCAGGCTTCTTGACCTCGTAACTACCCAAAAGCTGGATGACCACTATCTGGGAGTCACCAAAGACTTGCAATTGCAATTGCTTCATATCAACGACCATTTCAAGCCTAAGTATTAATGCTTGATATTCAGCAACATTGTTGGAACATAGTTGTGTCAAGGTGAATGAGTAGGGAAAGACTTCACCTTGAGGAGTGAAAAATACTACGTCAGCCCCGGCTCCCCCACGATGCGCATCACCATCAAAGTACATCTTCCATGGAGGTTGAATTTCAACGACCATTGCATCCTTATCAGGTAGTTCATCAGTTAGCTCCCAATCATCAGGTATCAGATGATCTTCCAAGAAGTCTGCCAATGCTTGTCCTTTTGCAGCCTTTTGAAGGATGTACAAAATCTCGAATTGTTGAAATTGGAGGTACCATCTTGCTAGTCGATCATTAAGAACAGGCTGTGACATCACGAACTTGATGAGATTTACTTTAGAAACAAGACGGATAACATGACCACGAAAGTAGTGTTTTAACTTTTAAATTGAGAAGACTAGTGCCAAACACAACTTTTCAATTGGCGAATAATTCAACTCGTTAGGTGTCATCATCCTGCTTAAGTAGTAAAGAGAGTTTTCTTTCCCCTTACTATTTTCTTGGGCCAACAGTGCTCCAAAAGAACTTTCCTGCGCCGCAATGTATAGTATCAATGGCTTTCCTGGTATAGGAGCCGCTAAAACTAGAGGCTTCATCAAGTAGGTTTTGATACTTTCAAAGGCATTGCTACAAGCTTGATTCCACTTCAAAGGAACACCTTTCTTCATGATGTGACTAAATGGTTGGCACCACCCAGCTAGGTTTGATATGATTCTTCTGACGTATGCTAGATTTCCTTGCAGACTTTTCAATTCATGGATATCTCGAGGCTCAGGAATTTTCAAAATGGCATCCATTTTGGCTTGATCAATTTCGATTCCACGATTTCGGGCAATGAAACCAAGGAACTTTCCAAAGGTAACTCCAAAGGCACATTTCAACGGATTCATCCTAAGTTGGTACCTCCGGAGAAATTTAAATACCACCCTCAAGTCTTTTATATGGTCGCCCTTCTCTCTTGATTTCACCACCAAGTCATCAGCATAACATTCGACATTCTTGTGGAGAACATCGTCGAAAATATTCTGCATAACCCTTTGGTAAGTAGCACCGACATTCTTCAAGCCAAAAGGCATTACCTTGTAGCAATAAATACCCTTGGGAGTGCGATAAGCAGTAAGTTCTTCATCTTTTGGTGCCATACGAATTTGGTTATAGCCCGATGAACCATCCATGAAAGACATTGCCCCATAACCAATTGTAGCATCGATCATCAACTCTGGAATAGGAAACGGGAATTCATTTTTGGGACACGCATTATTGAGGTCCCTGAAGTCAATGCATACTCTACTCTGGACATTCCTATTCCTTACAGGGACAATACTTGAAACCCATGTCGAGTATTTAACTTCCCAAATAAATCCAGCTTCAATGAGCTTGTTAACTTCAGTTTCAATCAGGGGAACCAAGTCTGACTTAAAATGCCTTTGAGCTTGTTTAACAGGGCGCGCACCATTTTTGACTGTAAGGTGATGGACTACTACTTTTGGGTCCAAGCCAGGCATCTCTTTGTAACTCCAAGCAAAGATATCCCTGAACTCTTTGAGTAACTCAATATAAGTGCTCTCTTCATCAGCTTCTAGTAAAGCGCTTAGGTAGGTGGGTCTTGGTTCTTCATCGGTGCCAAGGTTAAATTCTTTTAAGGCATCAACTATCGTCTTCACTCCTTCTTCAAGTTCGAGTGGAGCATCTTTCAGATCTTCATCTTCTTGAGGGTCCCCATCATTGAAGGATATGTAATAACACGACAAAACTTCATCCAATTCTGCATTATCTTCCATCGAAGATGGAATGCCATTCTCAACTTGTACAGTAACATGATACGAAGAACCCACACTTTCTTCATCTTCATCTTCATCACATACCTTAGTATAGACCACAATATATGGTTTTACCTCCAATAGTTCTTCACATGAAACCACCAGTTTTGTTTGTCACCTCATTCTGGAAGGAACCAATCTTAGGAAATCCTTAGAAATCTGCTGCATTTTGGGTGAAGCGGGTGTTCTTGTATTTTGATGATTTCTCTAGAACTTATTCCCCTTCTATAATGGACCCAATCTTTAAAATACAGAAGTTCTCACAGTTGATTTTCCAAGCTGATCAAAGACAGAAAGCTTGTTAGAAGCGGTTTATTCATCTTCTACACTGATATAATTGCTACTCACCCTTCTTATTGAGATGCGCACTGGTGACAGTTGTTTGTATCCTAGACCTTCACGTGGTTTCCTCGTTGCAGCTTCTGATGGGAGCTTCCCTAACTTTGACAGCTCATTGGGATTGTATCCAGCTTTTGCAAATAGCTTGTTAGCATTAGGATCGAAAACTTCACCTGTTCGCTTTGTAGGGAGTGCCACATTCTACAAGCGATTTGGGCTACAAACCCTGCGAACGGCTTTAAGGACAACTTTTGCCTCAATTCGTTTTACTAGAAGATTTAACTCCCGTAGCGTCTTGGTTTGGAGATTATGTGATTCACCCTCGTCTTTCTTCCTTTTAGTGACATATTGGAGCGCGAGACTTACTTTCTTTCCATAAGACGCAATACCCCATTTATGAGATTTATACACGTTGGTGGTTACCTCCTCAGTAATAGTTTTGGCTTTGCCAATAGTCACATCAGCTTTTTCAGCTATGGGTTCGTCAATCTTGCTTTTTGCACCTTCATCAACTTTAAGCTCCTTCAAAATGCGGTTCTTCAAGTAGAACTTTGCATCGGCAAAGTGTGACTCAGCCTCGGTGAATGGCTCATCATCAGCAACTACCGTCTTCTCGACTTCACCCTCGTAGTATTTTAAGCATTGATGGTAGGTAGATGGAACAACTTTATTTTTATGTATCCAAGGGTTCCCAAGCAAAACGTTGTATGAAGTCTTCGTGTCGATCACATACACCCATGAACTTGATTGCATATCTTCAATAGTGATTCCCAGCCTGAGTGCGCCAATGGCTCTTTGTCCCCGTTGGTTGAATCCTTGGATCATCACACGACTTTTTGAGAGCTCGTTCATAGGAACCCAAGTTCTTTAAACAGTGTGGATTGGCAAAAAGTTCATTGAGGATCCTCTAAAATCTGATTTACCCTTTCATCGCGCATAAAGCCAACTAGGTGCAAAAGGCGGTTATGAGGAGTGTCACCTAGCAAAAGATCGTCATTTGTGAACGTGATCTTTTCCTCACAAGCATTAACTTCTTGAGGAGTGGATTCGATGGGCTTTTTCGAAGATGGTGTCAACGGTAGGTCATCACACTTTTCTTCCCCTTTGTCAACATGGCAACAAGAGGCATCAATTCCCTCATGAGAAATCTTCGTGTGGACCCAACTTGGCAAAAACTCCTCCAAGGTCACTGGATTTCGTGGCTTTTGAGGGTGGTGCATCTCCACTTTTGCTTTCTTCAAATGCCTAACTTGATTCTTTTTTATTGGTCTTTTTACCATCATCTTCCTTGTTAGTTGTTCCACTGATTCTTTTCGTGGCTCCTTTTGTGGCGCCTATGACGAGTCACCAACATCCAACCTTCATCATCATCAGATTGGTTGACTTCAGCTTTGTCGCTCTCCAGTAATTCTTCATTTTTACTTTCTTTAAAACCACATAATTCATCCGGATTGAATGAGCCAAAGGTGATAGAGACTTGGTTTGCGCTTGCATTCTCATCTTCAAGCATGATCTTCTTTTCGCGAGCCAAGTCCATGACTTTATCCTTGAAGACAAATCACTTCTCTAAAGGGTGGCTTACAAGTCGGTGATATTTTCAGTTGTTTGGGTCATTTATTTTCCCAGCTTCATTTGGTCGCTTCATCTCTGAAAGCTCGATGAGATTTAGCTCGAGGAGGTCTTTGAAAATGGCTGGCTCATCAGAATCCAGGAATGGGTACACTTTCTCCTGCATCTCTTTTAGAGTCAACTTTCCACTTGGCTTGTATTGAAAAGAAGTGGATTTCATACTCCGCTTCTTGCTCACCTTCGTCGTGAACTTCATAGGTGACGTATTGACATTCATAGCTTCTTTGCTTTTAGAATTGGGTACGAACTTGCCCTACTTCCTGACTTCTTGCTTGTCATTTGCTTTGCGAGGTTCATAGATGGACAACCTTTCATTTCCAGCAGTGGTCTTGCTCAATTCCATGTCATGTGCACGAGTTGCAAGTTCTTCAAACTTGATACCTTGCAAGATGTAGCGCAATCCCCAATGCATACCTTGGTTGCACATATCTATGCCTGAAGCTTCAGTAAGCCTGTCTTTGCAGTTGAGGCTTGCATTCCTCCAATGATTGATAAAGTCGATAACTGGTTCCCCCTTCCGTTGACGAGTATTTGTAAGCTCTATCATACTCACTGTGCGTCTTGTGCTATAAAAGCGATTGAGGAATTCTTGCTCTAGTTAATCCTATTATATGTGCTAGCACAATGGATTAAGACTTATTTATTTAATTCATATACATTTGATTTATATAGTTAATCAAATTATATTAGCCTATAATATTTATTTGAACCCATAAAATCTAAATTATTTTATGAATTTAATTTTAATAAAATTCATATGTTTACAGATAACTCAACCAGAGATTTCTCATAATTTGGTTTGTCAAATACCTATTTTACCTTCTAAAAATAGGTATTGACATTATGTACTTATATATAGAACAAATAAATTCTCTATAAATAAAAAATAAAAAAATAATTTTCTAGCATATATAATGTTAAAATAATAATAAAATTGAGAATAATTTCAAGAATATATAACGTATATTATAAAAATACTTTTATTTTAAATAATTATTTTTATATTACTTGCATAAAACCTTTATTTATCTTTCATTCTCAGTTATCTAAATAATTTTTTGAGTTTTTGTTATTAAATCAAAATTATTATTATGAATAAATTGTTCTAATTAATTGTTTACTATGCTCAATATTTTATTATGTCAGCATTATATATGCTTAAATACTTTTTAATATATAAATAAAACTTGTTTATTTTATAAGTAAGTCCATAATATAAATTAAAATGAAAAAACTATAATATTAAAAAGTTTTAACAAAATAAAAAAAGAAGATAAAAGTTGATAATTTAAAAGGTCAAATATGAAATCGACAATAAAAAATTTAAGAAATACCGAGGAACTCTACCGTACTGTTAAAAGAAAAATGATATCGATAGATATATTGAATAGTCGAGTTTGAGTAATGAACTAATCAAACTATATCATCAAAATTCAAAGTATTTGATAACTAGTCAATTTTAATGTAGCAAGTCAAACAAACGGAGCAGAATACTTAACTGGAGAGGAAACAGAATTTTTCAGTGAAAAGAAAGAACTTTATTTTACTATAGCAATATAGGGTCACATGTCAATAGCTCTGTTATCCAGCTTTTGAATGTCAGAAAAGTTTCCCACTGTCCTTCCTATGTTAACTTTTGAGCACTAAAATTACAAATTAGTACAACACAACATCCCATCAACTTAAAAGTTATAGTACTTGTACAAGCTAAGAACATCATCATCACCAACCACTCACTACTTTCTTCCTTTTCTTAAATCTTAGTAAAACATTTTGTTTGTTGGGTTTTAGGTACCTTCTGAAGATTCTATATAAACCAAATTGTTCTTTCCTTGTTTTGCTTGTACAAGAACAACAAGCTGACCATATTTTTTTGTACTGTCCAATAAATATTGAGATAGAAAAGAAGTGGACAATGGATGTGGACTTTTGGAGTTCAAGAGTAAACTCAACCAAGAATATTTCTGCTGTTCAATCTACTTATTTAATCAATTCCGGTAAATATCAATACATCACATGCTTTTGTCTTGTGGAAGTACTATTCTTGCATTGTTACTGCTCTTTTATTTTTTTACCTCAAATAATGTTGTGGTAGGCATTTTAGGTGTCTGTCTTAGGGAGTTTAAATGCTAAGTGAAGCTTTTGGGTTAAATAATTATTTGCACTTTGGCATGGATTTTCGACTAATTGGTAAATTACCTATTGTAGGTTTAGGAGTATCATCTTCATATTCTGTTATTTTTTTCCTATTTTAACTAGCTTTTGTATTTGTTACTTTCTTGGATGGTGTTCTTACTTTTATTACTGTGTATTTGTGTTTCTCCCAATTAATCTTAGCATTTGAGATGCAGATATAGTAATGCATCCATTCTTCTTGTTTATGATGTTATAATTACATTTTCAACTATTTCATCTGGTTTATCAGTTGGGAGAAAACACCCCTAAATGGATGTACCATTGACCATTTTCTGTTACTACCATAGGAAACTTTCTTTATTGCTATCTTTATTAGTTGGTGTGTGTGTGGGGATGGGGGGGGGGAGGGGAGTGACTGAGGTTAGGATGTGCAGGGTTGTTTAGGAAATTGGAAGTTTTGAAGATGCTTGTACCTCTGGCTTTCATCCTATATCCATTTGGTAGTATTTCTATTGTCAGTCCTTATTGGGACCCGCGCAGAGCGGGAGTTTAATGGACCGGGCTGCCGAGAAACAAGACTTACAAAGGAGGATCATATGCCAGAGTTTCTTTTTTTTTTTTTTTGGCTTGGGAAAGATTAAGAATTGAAACACATAACCTTGGGGATAAAGACATGCTATTTCACATATTTATACAAGGCTAGATTGGTGATGATGTATTTTATTTCCTAAAACTCAAACATCATGATTCTTTGTTTTGGAAATTAAACAGATTCTCACTTGAATGTGAATAATGAAGGAGAAGAAGATATTAGAACTTTGTTCCCTTGCCCTTTCTGTTATGTCGAAATTGAAGTGCCAATACTTTGCTGCCATTTGCAAGATGAGCATTGTTTCGACTTAAAAAACGCGGTAGTGTGAAGTGATGCTTTTAACATATATTTTTCTTGTGTAATATGCAAAATGAAGTGTAAGACTGCACTCCTAAACTTTTCAATGTTATCCGTGCATTTGTACTGAAGATCTATATGAATTGATCAATCTACTTGACGTTTCTAATACCAGGTCTGTCCCATATGTGCTGCAAGTTTGGGGAAAGATCCTGTTGTACATTTTTCTGTACAACACGCACAGTCAGTTAAGGTAAACATATTTCACCTTTGAAATATATAGTTTTGACTATAAAAGCTGGTATATCAATGAACTCTGCCCCCTACCACATTTCCAGAGAAGGAGAAAATACTTAAAATCTGGCTGCTGGGATTATGCCACAGCTATGATTGGGAAGGATCTTCGAGATATAACTTCGCATTTTGAGATAAATTCAGGGGTTGATCGATACGAAGGGAACGAACCTGCTCCCGATCCACTTCTATTGCCATTTCTCTGCAATGTGCCTCCTACTGATACTGTAAGCAGGTGCCAAGACAAGTCTTCTGTTTCTGAAATAGAAAGGTACTACTCTCACCAACTTTCTTTTGATATACCTGTATATATAAGTTATTTATTCATTGGTTGTCTTTTTTTACATGGAAGTTTCCTCATAAAACAAAATGGAATAATTGCTAAACCTTAAAGTTAATACCTGAGTAAGTATGAAATTTCCGTTTGTACCTTTTTCAATTTTTGTATTCGTTGTCACTATAACCAACAACAAAATCCACCTATACTATCGTCTTGCCTTTATCAACCTCAAGCCAAGCTATATATCCTATTAAGTTTTCTTGATCAGCTATTCTGTGGTGAATTGCTTTTGGTGATTCATCAGTGGTGAGTTCGTTTATTGCTACATATGTATAGAACTCTCTCTCTGCATTATAGGATAAGAATCAGAATTTAGGGCAATCTCTGTTTGCTGGCCTAGATGAATAGTGATTCCAATATTTAGGGCCAAATTTTGTGTATGCAGAAGAATTGTTTTTCTTCGCACTGATGGTGTAAGGATTATGTAGACAATCAGGCAGATAACTTCATTTAATAAGCATGGCCAATAACGTCGAACTATGTTGCCTGGATTCTCTGAGAACGTCATTGGGTGCATGTCCGATCCTCCAAAAGTAGGGAGGATCCAACACGGGGGCGGCATCATTTTGGAAAGTCTGCGCAACATAGACTTAGAATACATGGGCAGTAAGCAACATGCTATTACATGTTAATCGACATTGATGGGGTAAAATACAAATACACTGTCAATACTTGAATAAATTGGTTATAAAGGAAAATGGTGCCAAGTTAAACAGTAGAGTGACAGAAATATGTTCTCCTGTGCAGCAGGAAGCTGCTCGTATCTAATCGAGCAGTGGAAGAGAATTCTGAAGAGAAGAGGCAGAGAGCTGCATTCCTTCAACAGCTGATTGCGTCGACAATCTTCTAGGAAATCATCCATTTTTTGAAAAAGAATCTCACTCAGACTTAACTAGCTAGCAAAATAGTAATGTAATGTAATACAAGATTATAACATTTCAAAGTAAGTAATGTCTAGATAGGCACTTCAGAGTTTAAATATGTTGTTGCATTTCATTTGTCTTTGAGGACCAACTTATTTATTGTTGCACCATATATCTTTCCTTCGCTTCAGCTTTTAGGAGGTCAAATATTTTTCTTGTTGTGGCAAAAAAAAGTACAACAACAACAACTACCCAGTATAGTCCCACAAGGTGGGGTATGGAGAGGGTAATATGTAGACGGGCCTTACCCCTACCCGAAAGGGCAGAGAGGCTGTTTCCAATTGACCCTCGGCTCAGTAAAGGAAATGAACAACAAAAACAAAAACAACAACAAAAGAACATTAGTAGATTCAGCAGAAATAGCATAAAAATTTATCTAAACATAAGAATCATAAATAAAAATAAATAAATAAATAAAATAAAATAGCATGCAACAATATCAGACAGTAACTACCATAGATAACTACAATAAGGGAGACACAATCCAATACATAAATCATCTATGGATATCCCTGCCAAGCCTCACCCAACCCCGGGTGAGGAGTACGAAAAACTCTAGGGGCCCCTATCCTACAACCCTGATACTATACCTCCAAACTTTCCTATCAAGGGCCATGTCCTCAGAAACCGCCATGACGGCACCTAATCTCTACGACTAGGTAAACCTAAAATTTTCCAAAAATAAAATGAAAATGTGAAAATTAACAATTTAATAGGTAAATTTAATTAAGAAGTTTAGATGCCGCTCGCACTATTAGAGATACTGAATTTTCCTACAGAAGAATCGATGGAAAATCTGTGTGAAATTTTAGTGTTCCCACGACATTCCCAAAGGAGATGCTCGGTGGAAAATGGCTGGTGGAAAAATAGTTTCCCATGACATCGGTAATTCCGAATGAGTTTCCCGCTAAGGATTTGGTAGGGTCACCTAGCGTAATTTCCTACGAACGTCGTGGGAAAAGTAAGAAAATAAAATAATTTAATTTTCTTAAGTTTCCCACCGAATCCGTGGGAAGTATTAAAAATAATTTAGATTTTTTCTATTTTACCCACGAAAGCAGTGGAAGATATACATAATTTGGAAAACAAAATGCACAAAATTCCCACGGAGTCGGTGGGAAACCTGGAAAATATTTTCATGGCCAAATCTATATTTAGAACTACACCACTTGCCAAATAGAAAATACAACCAACAATACAAGACTAAATTTAATTAAGCATTCAAATATAAAAAATATGCAATATAATTCATTTCATAAACAACAACTAATCAATCAATTTCATAATTAATCCAACTAATAGAACAAAAACGCCAAAAACCCAACATTCAATATTCAACATCCAAGTACCATCCAAAACAAGCTAATAAAAGAAACTACTCCTTAGTTATAATCAGATGCTCGAGAACGGGACCAAAAATGCACCAGATGCTAAGAGGGAGTTTGTCTGAGACTTGAGAGTTTTAACATCACTAGTGACAAGTCTTAGTGTATCGTCCTTTTGCCTCACTTCTTCCTCCCTTCGCCTTTCCTCTTCCTCTCTTCGCCATCTTCTTCCTCCCCCCGCTTTACCTCTTCTTCCCTTGCAGCCCTTTCTTGAAGATACAACTCAGTAATCTTACTTGCCTATTCAATTCTTCAAACTCATCCAAATCAACCGAGCAATGTGAGGAAGGATAAGAATCCGACAATCCAGAAGTACGACGACCGAGACTAAACTCTTATCCAAGGCCGTTGACTCTCCCTTGTGCACGCTACCAGCTGCCTTAATCCACATGTCTATGATCTCCTCTTGGGATGGTTGGATTAGCCTACCTTCATCATCAATCAACCGACTTTGAATGAATTCCTCCAAGCTTCATTTGAAAGTATCCTATAAAAAATTACAATTATTTATAAAAGTAAACTTTATTAAAGAAAATTTATGCAAGAATCTTTATTTCTATAACATTAAAGTGAAACACACGTAAAGATAATATATAGACAAGTATCAATACTTCTAATGGGAAAAAATTACTACATCTCTTTTGTAAAAATCAATACCAATAAGCTACTAGCTACTAGTTCTCCAGTACTTCTAATGGGGAAACAATAAGATGAATTCCAATAGATTTAAGCCAATAAAATATTTTTCAGAGAAACACACATTATACAAGATCAATAAGAGAAACACACATCTTCTTAGCACACTTATCCCGTGACCGGGCAACAGTACTGTATGTAATAGTAGAAAGAATTGTACTCTAGCTAGGTTGTTGGACATATCAGCATAATTTTTGTGTTGTTATAATTAAATGGTTTACCTTTGTAATCAAAAGAAATATAAGGAAAAAATGTGGTCAAAGTATAGCATCACATCTTCTTAGCACACTTATCTTGGAAAAAAAATCAACTTAGTAAAAAATTTGATTCATATCTGCTCAACCTTTACCTAAGATTACTTTCTTAGAGAAGGATTAGGATTGTTCTCCATATCACTGAGATTTAAGAAAAGATAACTTAATTTTTGAAATACTTCATTGGTTATTTTTCCCAAACAAAGTTTTTTACATACAAAATCTCAATAAGCAGACACAAATGAAGGAACATCGAAATATTTTTCATACAATTTCATAGCACATAACAGTCAGAATCAGAGTGTTTCAATCAGATCAAGTAAAAATATAGTAATGTTAAAGTTGGCTTACCAAAGAGCATTCAAGAGATTAACTCAGAGTGCATAGAAGCTCTGTTTTTCATTTCAATTTCAATATTCTGATGCATATAAATTTAATATTGCTCAACAATATTCTGATACAAATGGAGAGAGTAACAAGAACATGAAACTAGCAAGGTCATTATGTAATTTCACCAAAAGGTCAGTAATTGGATTTTTTTTTATTGGAGTTATCATTGGCAGTGGAGAAAGATAGAGAAGGGAAAAACCAAACATTAAAACTCCCTATAGCTCTCAGCATTCACCACAACCTCAGACTTAAAACTAATGAGACTTTCACAGTTTTTGGAGCTCTTTGCATTTTGAAAAGCTCATTAATAAGCTACCAACAAATAAGCTAGTTTAAAATAAAGCTCGTTAATATTACATGTGTTGTCTCAGCGCGCAGCTCGACCCAAGTCATTTTTGTTCCATCCTTCAACTTCTTCATGTGGTTTCCTCAAATACCTTATCATGAGTAACTAGTCTTCCTATAGCCTTACCAAAAGTGTTAGCTCAGCAGCCTCTATATCTGCACAAACTTTGGTATCCAAGACGTAATACAAAATAATAAGGAACAATAACTATACTTACTACTTAAATGTCACAAAATGAAGAGGAAAAGTTGACAAATTTATAACTACAATAAGGAATTCAAGCCGCACAAAAGATAGACCATTATAAAAATTGCCTACCAAAGAACAAAAATATGAGAGTGACTTGGTTGATAGGATAAAGAAAAATGACACCAGTGTTAGAATCAATTCCTATTTAGTAAACCAACACTTCTCATATCATGTGCTTCATCCATTTTATGTTTTAGAAAGGAAAAAAGTAGCATGCAAACTATGACAAGTCTAACAACATAATTTTTGCCTTCTCTCCTATTTGTAAAAATTTGTTTAACTCTTCGACTGCATTCTAGGTTCTGCATTCACGCGACCAAAATCTCTCCAGGAACAAGACATTTAGATGATAAGTTCATCAAACTGAACAACAATAAAGTAGACAGATATATCAGCGGGCTTGCTGCTTTTGTACTTGCTAATCCATTTGAATACTGTAGTATTTTTTCTTGCAAATAAATGATCAAAATCCTATAAATGATCCAATGTCATTTGGTAAAATGAAAATTTTGAATGGAAGGATATACTCAAACTATAAGAAAATAAAAACCAAACTCAAACTTTAAAAAGCAACAAAATCTAGAAGTTCAATAAAAATCAATTTTCTTTCAATAAATTCACCGAACACCTAGTATGAAAATAGGCTACCTAAGGAGTTAACAAACTCAATTCTTGACCCACAAATTCTTGAAGAATTAGAGTGAAGCAGACTCAAGCTTTAGATGACAGTGGCGGAACCCGAAGTCGGGGAAAAGGGAAAGGAGAGAGAGAAAGAGAGATTGACTTACCGAAATCCAAAACTTGTGTTGGATTTAGAGAATTGAGTAGTAGTCGAAGTGGTGGTTGTTTATCCTTTTGTAGCCGGTTCTTAAAGTATCGACGATGCCGAATATTTAGTCGGTAACAACTGCTAATGTTGGGTCGGAATGATATATCGCCAGCGCTTAAAGTTGCGAATGATTTGCTGCCAACTAGAGCTTTTCACAACGAATGCTTAGATTTACAGAGAATGCTTCAGGTCCTTTGACGAAGAAGGAATGATTAGGTTTACAGAGAAGAGAGAGAAGCAGAGAAGCGGCTGTGACCTAATTATAATGGTGGAAATCCTTTTTGCAAAAATTAAAAAATATACTAGCAGTATTTACTTTACAATAATGGGTGCAAATATTAAAAATACTCATATATACTTTTTTTAGTTTGCCACAGTTTCCTTGTGAACTTTCTTTTAATTTTATATAATTAATTTTTAATTATTTTCCCACTAACATGGGTGGGAAACGAATTTCGTAGTTTTAGGCGGTAAACAATTCCCACGGAGAGTGTTGGAAAAGGATTGCTATTAATATTTGGAGGGATACTTTTAGGCTAAGGGAATTTTGGAAGAGTAGAAAGATTTTGGAGAAGAGAAACTTTTATTACTCAAATTTGTTTTTGATTTTTTTTGGCTTGATATGTTGTGTGTTGTGTGTTATACAAATGCAAATGCCATCCCATATTTATGGGGGAGGCTTGCCAAGCTCTAGAGTGTCTAGAGAGTTCTACCACTTCCTAGCTATGTACACGTGCTAGAATTCTATGGAGAATTCTAGAGAGTCTAGAGAGTTCTATTACTTTCTAGCTAGGTACATGTGCTAGAATTCTATGGAGAATTCTAGAGTATTTCCAAGCTCAAATGGACTAGACTTCTCTAGAACGTTCCGGAATCTAGAGTTGCCTAGAATGTTTCGGAATTGGGCTCTTTATTTTTCATAATTTCTTAAGCCCAAATAATTATTACAAAATCAAGTTTATTTTTATTTTTTTTCAACACCCCCCTTTAAACTTGATTTGTCATTCCAAGCAAACTTCTTAACTTGATGAAGTCCTCTTGCTTGAGTGGCTTGGTGAAGATATCCGCAACTTGGTCTTTGGACTTCACGTACTCTACTTGTACATCCTTTCTTGTGATGCACTCTCTTATGTAGTGATAGCGTGTGTCAATATGCTTGCTTCGATCATGGAACACCGGATTTTTCGCCAACGCCAACGTCGACTTATTATCCACGCATATTGTAGTTGGATCTTCTTGTGGCCATCCGAGCTCCTTTAGCAAACTTCGCATCCAAATTGCATGACATACACAAGAGGTAGAGGCAACGTACTCAGCTTCGCATGTGGATAGAGTGACAATTGGTTGTTTCTTGGACATCCAAGTGAAGGCGGTGTCTCCCATGAAGGACACGAAGCCCGTGGTACTTTTTCTATCATCAATGTCTCCGGCCCAATCGCTATCGCTATAACCAACAAGCTTATAATCATTAGAAATTGAATAGAACAAATCAAAGTTGATTGTACCTTTGAGGTAGCGGAGAATTCTTCTTGCAGCCTTCAAGTGTGTAGTAGTTGGATTCTCCATGTAGCAACTTATGAGACCGGTGGCGTAGAGAATGTCGGGTCTCGTGCAAGTCAAATATCGTAAGCTCCCAACTAAGCTCTTGAACATCGTCGTGTCCACTTTCTCAGCTTCATCATGCTTCGACAACTTGATCCCGCACTCCACCGGTGTGTTGACTGGGTTGCAATCATCCATCTTGAACTTCTTTAGGATCTCCTTCGCATAGCCCTCCTGTGAGATGAAAATTCCATCCTCAAGTTGTTTGACTTCAATGCCAAGATAGTACGCCATAAGCCCAATGTCGGTCTTCTCGAACTCTTTAGCCATCGCTTGCTTGAACTTATCGATCATCCTTTGGTTATTTCCTGCAAGGATTAAATCATCCACGTACAAGCAAACGATCAAGATATCTCCATCTTTCATCTTGGCATAGAGCGCATGCTCATGTGGGCATTTGGCGAAGTCATTTTCTTGCAAGTACTTGTCGATCCTACTGTTCCACGCCCTTGGTGCTTGCTTTAGTCCATATAACGCCTTCTTCAATCTTAAGACTTTGTCTTCCTGCGTCTTCACCTCATAGCCTATAGGTTGTCGGATGTAAACTTCTTCCTCAAGGACTCCATTCAAGAACGCCGACTTTACATCCATTTGGTGTATCTTCCATTTATTTTGAGCTGCCAGAGAAATGATTAGTCTTACAATTTCTAAACGGGCTACAGGGGCAAATACCTCGTCATAGTCGATTCCGGCTCTTTGACTGTATCCTTTTGTAACAAGCCTCGCCTTGTATCTTTCGATTTCTCCCTTGCAGTTTTTCTTTGCCTTGTACACCCACTTGACGTCGATCGCCTTTTGCCCTTTTGGAAGTGAAGTCAGCTCCCAGGTGTCGTTCTTTTCGATGGACTGGATCTCCTCATCCATTGCATCTCGCCATTTCTTACTTTGTACGGCTTCTTCAAAGGTAACTGGTTCACAATCAGCAAATAGACAAAGAAGAGTTAGGTCCTCTAACCTTTCAGTGTCTTCATAAATGTCTTCCAAACTCCTTGCGCGTTCCTCGCTCCTTTCATTCAGAAACGATGGTGGCGAGTCATCTTGAACTGCTGTTGGCGAGGTAGGTGGAGTAGTTAGCTCTCGATGGGCATCCTCTGCTGTAGATCTTTGTTCTTCTTCTTCGGTTGGAAAATGGAACTAAAGTCCTCGAGAGAACCAAAATTCCATTCTCCTTCTTCATCAAACTCCACGTCCCGACTTATCACAAGCTTGTTAGTATCTGGATTATATAATTTGTAGCCTTTGGAGTTGGAATCATACCCGATAAAGATGAACGCCTTACTTTTGTCATCGAGCTTGCTCCGTGTCTCGTCAGGTACATGTGCGTATGCTTTTCTTCCAAAGACTCTTAGATGGGAGATTCCTGGCTTCCTTCCACTCCAAGCTTCTTGTGGTGTCTTTCCCCACACGCTCCTTGTTGGTGATCGGTTGAGTAGGTAGACTGCACACGCTACTGCTTCGGCCCAGAATTCCTTTGGTAGCTTCTTGCTCTTTAGCATACTCCGCGCCATGTCTAGAATTGTCCGGTTCTTCCTTTCCGCCACTCTATTTTGTTGGGGGGACCTTGGTACCGTTAGTGGACGCCTTATTCCATGCTCCTCGCAAAAATTCTGGAACTCTCTAGAAGTGAACTCGCCTCCACGATCGGATCTCATGGCCTTTATGTGTAGTCCACTTTCTTTTTCCACTGCCGCTTTGAATTTCTTGAATACTTCAAATGCCTCCGATTTTTACTTCAAGAAATACACCCATGTCTTTCTAGAAAAATCATCAATAAATAGAAGGAAATAGTTGCTTTTACCGAGGGAGCTTGGCTTGATCGGACCACATATGTCGGTATGTATGAGCTACAATGGCTTTTGGGCTCTCGAGCTTGACTCCTTTGGAAAACTCTTCCGAAATTGCTTTCCGAGTAGGCATTCTTCGCATAATTGATCGGGGTGTCTAATGGATGGTAGTCCTCGCACCATGTCCTTTTTGGATAGTAGCTCCAAGCCTCCAAAATTCAAGTGCCCAAATCGAAGATGCCAAAGCCAAGATACATCTTTGTAGCAAGCTTTAAGACACTTTGCAACATCATTTTGAATGTTCAACAAGAACATTCTATTTTTGGACATAGGCACCTTAGTGATTAAATTATTTTTATTATCTCTTATGGAAAGACTATGATCTTTCATGTGAATGTCATAGCCCTTCTCTAAGAGTTGCCCCAAACTCAATATATTATTTTTCATGTTGGGCACATAGTAGACATTTGAGATAAATTGGTGATTTCCATTCTTCAAGCGGATTAGGATGTTACCTTTGCCTTTCACTGGTATTTTGGATTCATCACCAAAAAAAACATTACCACTCACCGATTCGTCGAGCTCCACGAACATGCTCCTCTTTCCACACATATGGTTGCTCGCCCCGGTGTCAAGGTACCAAGTGTTGTCTTGTCTCCCTTCTTCTCTTTTGTATGCTAGAAGTAGGGTCACGTCTTTTTGGCCCTTATCCTCCACAAGGTTGGCGGTCTCTTCGACTTTGGTTTGAGACCCTCTACATTGTGAAGCATAGTGTCCATATTTTTGACAAGAATAACATTTGATTTGAGATTTATCGTACCTTGCACCTTGGTTGCCTCTCCCACGACTTGGGTATTCTCTTCTTTCTTCATTGTTGTTGAAACCTCCTCGTCCACGTCCATGGCCTCGACCTCGTCCACGACCACGACCTCTTCCATATTGACCTCGTCCATTTCCGATATTTTCTTCCTTATCTTTTATTTGCATCTTGAATAATTGCTCCACTATATCTTGTTTTTTCTTATGCTTTTCTTCATATGCTTGTAAGGATCCCATTAATTGATCAATTGACATCTCCTCCAAATTTTTAGTTTCTTCAATTGTTATGACAATGTGCTCGAATTTTGAAGTTAATGACCGTAGTATCTTCTCAATCATTCTAACATCTTCCAATTTTTCACCATTTCTTTTCATTTGATTTGAAACCACCAAAACTCTTGAAAAATAGTCGGAAATGGACTCCCCTCCTTTCATATGTAAAGACTCAAATTCTCCTCTTAAGGTTTGGAGACGTACCTTCTTTACTTGCTCGGCACCTTTGCAAGACGTTTGGAGTTTCTCCCACGCTTCCTTAGCAGTGATTGCACTTGAGATCTTCTCGAACCCATCATCATCCAATGCTTGGTAGATGAGGTAGAGAGCTTTCTTGTCTTTCTTTCTTTGAATCCTTCACATCATCCTTTTGAGTTTGGGATAATGTAGATTCATCTAGGGGCTCATTGTAGCCTTTCTCTACAATATCCCAAACATCATGTGCACCTAGGAGAGCCTTCATCTTGATACTCCAATTATCATAGTTGCTCTTGTTGAGCATAGGAACTTGGAAGGATGCAACACCATTTGCCATGATTTTAGAAATTTTTTTGGTTAGAATCTTGTGGCTCTGATACCACTTTGTTGGAAGAGGATTGCTATTAATATTTGGAGGGAGGCTTTTAGGCTAAGGGAATTCTAGAAGAGTAGAAAGATTTTGGAGAAGAGAAACTTTTATTACTCAAACTTGTTTTTGATTTTTTTTGGCTTGATATGTTGTGCGTTGTGTGTTATACAAATGCCAAATGCCATCCCATATTTATAGGGGAGGCTTGCCAAGCTCTAGAGTGTCTAGAGAGTTCTACCACTTTCTAGCTATGTACATGTGCTAGAATTCTATGGAGAATTCTAGAGAGTTCTATTACTTTCTAGCTAGGTACATGTGCTAGAATTCTATGGAGAATTCTAGAGTATTTCCAAGCTCAAATGGACTAGAGTTCTCTAGAACGTTCCAGAATCTAGAGTTGCCTAGAATGTTTCGGAATTGGGCTCTTTATTTTTCATAATTTCTTAAGCCCAAATAATTATTACAAAATCAAGTTTATTTTAATTTTATTTTCAACAGAGAGTCTGTGAGAACTATAGAAATTTTGATAAAATTTTCGTGTCCCCACTTTTCCACGGATTTTGTCAATATTTCGATGGGAATTACCATTGATATATTTTCGTGGGAAATATCTGTGGGAAATTTGTATTATTGTAATAGCGTCGGTATATATAATAATCACTATCGAACTGAACCATAAATGCTCTCAAAACCCAAAGTATCATGAGTCACAAGCTACAAAAGTAAATAGTGCTTCTAAACTCCAGAAACTATCAACGAAGAAAATACAAGAAAAGTCTTTAACTTAAAGAAGAGTAGAGATGGGCGCCTAGGTCTGCGGACGTGGCATATATACCTCGAATTCTCTAAGATCGCTTTGTCTCACTGGAATTATGGCTAGGAAGAGGTACCTAGATCTGCACACGAAAAATTTGTGCAGGAAAGTGTATGAGTACACCACAGCAACATCCAAAAAATACCAAGCCTAATCTCGGTCGAGTAGTGATGAGATCAGGTCAGGGCTCTACTGGTATATATGTATAATATTATAATACAATATGAAATAACGCATTAAAGATAAGTACTAACAGTCAATGAGAATGAAATCACAGTTAAACAACAATTCAATACACAGAGATAACAACAGGGGATCTATCGGGATGCCATCCCGTGGTTCCAAACATAAAATGTACAAGGGATCTCCCGGGATACCATCCCGTAGTCCCAAACGTAAATGTGCAGAGGATCTCACGGAATACCGTTCCGTAGTCCTAAAGTAAATATCCAGTACAGGGGGATCTCCCTGAATATCAGCAGTAGTCCCAAACATAAACGTGCAAGGGGATATCCGGGAAAATCGTTTCATAGTCCTAAAGTAAATATACAACTCAATCAATATAAACAACAGTTTTAACAAGAAATTCTGCAGTTTAGATTAAATTCATATCGAAGAAGACATGTAATTTTGCAAAGAACATGTTGTACAGAGTTTAGGTAGCCAGTTAAAGCAGTTAAGATTTTAAAGCTCGTAGACATTCTTTCCTAAGCTAAACATGATAGTTACATATACTAGTATTGCTCAATTTAAGGAAAAACATATATTTGCTTAATGAAAACTGAGGTTTTCAACAAATAGCTCGTGTACGCACTCGTTACCTCATATACACGGCATTCATATATCAAACAGTACCAAATCCTTAGGGAAGTCCCCCCCCCCCCAACAAGGCAGTATGATAAATTATAAATGAATATAAAGCACACCAATAATAATGAGGTAAGTGTTTAATTTACATAATCTTCCAAAATTTCTTTTAAAGTTATAAATTTCTCAATCTTGTATTCTATTTCAACAACTCAGACATATCAAGTGCCAGTATCATAGTAGAAGGAAATATCTTGCAAATGTTCGTACTGCTAGAGATATAACGCACTATTCTATCGAGGTTGTATGACCTGATTCAGAGTGGTGTGTACACTGCCGAGGGTCGACTAACACGAATCAGATATGCATCTCAATATGTTGTCGAGATGTTAGGCCCTCTCTACAAGAAAGGAAGAAACCTATCGAATTACGAGTCACGTGCTTACAATACAAGTACATGAGCATAAAATGGATATACCCATTACCATTTTTCAAATATTTTGCCAACAACTAATGTATATTCGTAAATCAATTTTAATTATAAATTCACTTAATTAAGCTTGCAAAAATAAGTTTAAATAATTCAAATATTACATGATAAAGTCTTAAGTCTATCCAGACATAAATATGCTTTAGGTATGTACGGACTCTCGTCACCTTGTGCATACATAGCACACACAACTAGTCGTATATAATAATTACATCTTCTAGGGGTAGTTTTCCCCATATACGGTTAGACAGGAGACTTACATCGCTTTAAAATTTGATAACCGACTCCAACGCCTCTCTAAAACCTCAAATCAATGTACATCGATCCAAAGCTAGTCAAACAACATGCAAACCAATCAAAATATACTCAAAACTATTAATTAATCAATTTATAATAATTCTCAACTCTGCTCAAAAAGTCAACAAAGTCAACCCCCGTGTCTAGGTGCCCTGATTTTGAAAATTTTCGAAGATAACCATTACCCATAGCATCCGAACTCAATTATATAATTCATTTCCAATTACATATTATTTTCATGGTCAAAATCTAAACATACCATTTCTAGGTTTTCTTCCAAAAATTCCATAATTTCTATCAAATTCAATGTTAAAATCTATATATAACCCATGTATTTAACTCAAAACAAGTAGAAATAACTTACCTTATGATATATGACAAAAAAGATCTTCAAGAATCACCCAAATTGCCCCACATTTGCTCCAAGAACTTAAAAGTGAAGAAATGAACTCAAATTTCTGAAATTAGATGTTCAATACACCTGTCAAGCCTCCTTCTTCTCGATTGCGGTCATAAGCCACACGATCGCAGTTAACAGAAGTTCCAGCAACGTGTTCTTCATCGCGATCGTGGCCAAAATCTCGCGATCGATATGTAAAATTTGTGTTTTGTTCTTCACATACACCCTTCAGTATAATGACCATAGTTTTTTTACAAAATTCCAAATGACATACTGTTTGATTTCTGAAACATAGATTCAAAGGGCTACATCCTTTGTTCTTGGATAATCTCCTAATTCCTTATATATTGCAAAATATAAACTTTCGAAGTCAGAACACTAACAACAGAAATTTCTTTATGCGGTTGCGGCCTTCCTTCCGCAATCGCGATTCACAAGGCCTGGAAAAACACTTTGCTCTTCGTGATCGCAGCCCAAACTTCTGCCATCGCATTTCACACCCTCAACACAAGTTATCAGCAATTCTAAAAGGCTAACATGTAGTTCAGAACAATTCCAAATCTCGCCCGAGGTCCGAGGAACCCCATTTAATCATTCTAACAAGTTTATATACCCTATGTAAACTTGTCCAAATTAATGATCAATCTCAATTTATTAAACTCTCTTAACTTTCAAACCTTCATCCTTCGACCGAACGACCAAATCACACGTAAACATTCCAGAATGATGCCAAATTTTATGTGCAAGTCATAAATTACGTACGAACCTATTCCAAGGCTCAGAACCCCAAATAGACATCGGTAACATCAAAGTCCACTTCAAACCAAACTTAGGAAATTCTAAAACCTTCAAAATACCAACTTTCTATATTAAGTGTCGAAATTTCTTCCAACCACCCGATTTTCAACTTGAACATACGCCCAAGTCCAAAATTATCATTTATATCTATTGGAACCTTCAAATCCCAATTCCATGGTCATTTATTCAAAAGTCAAATACCGGTCAACTCTTCCAACTTAAAACTTCTTAATTTAGAATTTTCTTTCCAGATCAATTCCGAACTTCTCAAAATTCAGTTCTGATCACATGCACAAGTCATTATGCTTGAAGTGAAGCTACTCAAGGTCTCCGACCGCCGAACGACACGCTAGAGCTCAAAACGACCGATCGGATCATTACAATAGCAATAAAAAAGAACCGTTATGTTTCAAAAAAGATAAATTAGTTTGTTGGATAATTAATAAATTCAAAAACATTTTTCCTAATCTATGTGAAATTATGATGCCAATTAAGTGTCCTGATTGCTGAAGTTCCAAAGCCATACAAATTATACATAAATAAAAAATACTTAAGCACCTCGTACCATAGACAACTGATTTATATAATTACATGCCACAAATATTTATACAAGGTACAAGTGACATTGATATCTTGCCAAGTGGGTCCTAGACCAACAGATAGTTATCATGGGAAACAAACTTAAAGTTCCCAAGTCCAATGGTGATAGTAAGAACACTATTTTCAGCATTGAGTGAAAATGGCAGTTGTGAAAACACTTGACGGAAAGAGATCTTTGGCAAACAAAAATGAATATGTCGATCCATAGTTATGTTCTTTGGTAAAAGGAAAACGTTTTTCAATTTTCACTCCACGGAAGATGATACCTACAAATTTTACCAAAAATAATACATAAATACTGTGACATTAAATGGTCTTTGACTATACTTGTTCCTTAAGAAGATTATTATATTAAACTAAAATTTGATTTTTGATTTTTAAGAAAAAGACACTCGTCATGAGACTGATATGAACTTTAGATCCCTTAATTGTCTTCTTCTATACATGCAGAAAATATTATAATGGGCCAATGTACTCCAAGTATTGTATTAATGTTATAACATTGATTTTTAACATTTCAAAGATGGCTGCGTTGTGTTCATGTCAATTCTTTACAAGGATTCTTTCTTCTTGCATATAATAATAGAATTAGTTTCCACTGAAGACCAACATGTAATATATACCTAGAGATTAGTTATTATAAATGCATAAATATTTCACCCTAAATATTAAAAAACAAAAATATTTATGAAATATTGATCGATTTTTATGCCTATTATTCACTAGATATTTCTATAACTGTACAAAAATAGAAAGGTATTTCGATAGTGGTAGAGTTCAAGTTTTTTCTAAATAGAACTGTCGGCTCAAATCATGAATACTAATGCAATCCATTTGGTTATTCAAACGAGGAGGCTAAGAGGTCTCCAATTTACTACACTTTGGGTTATAAATCTTATATGGTCTAGAATTCCATACGTCTCTCGTTAAATATTTGTTGGTTATTTATTAAGAGGCTGTTTTCACGACATTCTGTATTAAATTTTAAAAATTGAAATGTCGTCCCAATAATATTTTTTAGAGCTTTGGTGTATATATTCATATATATATCTTAATAGTTATATATTCTTGTGTCATGATTGCAGCTAAATAATATTTTTACAGGATGCTCTAGCGGTATGATCACTTTTTTCCTTCATTAAACTAATAATCTAGAGGGTTTTTTTTTTGTTTGTATGCAGCACTATATAACAGGTTTTAGAATTGGAGTTGGGGAAGCATGAGCATGATAAACAAGAGAATGATTGAGGAATGCAATATAACCTCAGGAACACTTAGCATGATTGTAAAGGAAAAGGGAATGGTATCAACCACTGGAGTTTATAATTGTTTGGATATCTACGTCCAATAATTTACAATGTTAGTCGGTATGGCGTATGAATATCTATTAAATTATAGTTGCCTATATTTGACCATGTTTCAGTTCTCATCCTTTGCACGTCTATCAAATATCAGTGTGGAGTAATGCAATTTTCCCTTGTAGCTACAGAAGATGTATTCTTTTTTAGAATTGATTTAATCTTCTTTTATTCTGAGCACATTCAAAAAGGGTGGTTGCTCTACGTTTCTTCATCCGATCCATGGTTGAGATTGCATTTTATTTTTCCCTGATATTACATATATGCTGGTTTTAAGTATTGGAGGCAAAATAAATAAAAAAGCATTGGAGGAACCAGGTTTAATGTGACTATCAGGTATAATGTAGCTGAAGTTCATGTTCCACAGAGAAATCAAATTGCGTGAAGCCACCACTGCTGACAAAATGTAGTAATTGATAGGTAAAGGAGCTGTATGCTTATGGTAGCTGGCGGGGGCGAATGTAGTGTTCAACTCTACTTTCTTCACATTCATTAGTATCAATGAATCAGCCAGCTCTACAAGTATCAACTTGGCCTGTGTTTGAGATTGAGAGCCCATATGTAACCAGCACCACAAATATACGCATATCGTTAATCCATCTTTCCCCCTCTTGTAAAAGATACAGAGGCTGCTGTTCTTTCTACTTCTTGTACTCCAGGTCCATGTTTGGACAGCAGAATGGTTTTGAAATACATGAAACAACAAGCAGAACAAGCACACATGACAGATTCGCTCAGGCTCACTGTAGAAGCAACATACCCACCAAAGAATAGACAGATACACGCTTGAAGAAAGCACAACTTACTAGTGACTAGCCACTACAATATTTTATGCCTACAACTACACTAATTAAGACAACGTTTAAAAATTATTGTCAAAAATATCTATAGGAATACTCCGAGCTCTGGTTATGGAAGAAGGAACCGAGAAGAAGGTATCAGCAACAACTGGTTTTATTACGGGACAGCTCATGATGTTCTATTATGCGCCTCTGCATCTAGCATTGGGTATACCTCATACAATAACTGTCCTAGCTCTACCATATCTTTTGTTTCATTTCTTCTGGAACAATCACAAACACTTTTTTGATTATGGATCTACTACCAGAAATTCAATGCCTTTTTTAGGCGTGGCCTTTTAGTATTTTAAGGTAACACTTATAAAGCGTTCCTTTTAAATATAAAGACAATATTTTTTAAGTGTAGCCTAAATCTAAAATTTTTGGTCACACTTCTTAGGTGTATTGCCTCGTTTTTAAAGAGTTGTTATATTGTCATATTAAATACAACACTTTACAAGCGTACCCTAAAATTTCTTTATAAAATATTTTCCCAAAAATTTCCCATCAAAATTGCACTCTATAAAATATTTTCCCCAATTCTAATAATTCTAAAAACGTTCAGTTAGGAACAATAGGTAAAAGTCTAAAAATTTCACTCCAAAATTTCCACCCAGATATTATAATTAACGAAAGTATTTTCCACCAATACAATATCATCATCCTTTTCCCAAATTTTTCTCTCATTGCGCGCAGCTTCACCTTAACCTAATTTATTCCTTTCAATTCTCTGTTGCATGTGTCTTCAGATTACTCTCACCCATTTATTGCGAATCTCCATCCTTTTCTCTATTGGTAAGTATTTCTTTGCTCAAAACTTTTCTATTTTTTCCAGTTCATAGTTTTGTCCCATAAAATTTTTCTCTTTTACTCTATAGGTGTTTGAATGATCCATCACTGTTTTCATTTTCTGTTTTAATTTTCGAGTTCTATGGGTTGACTTTTTTCATATAACTGAATATTGTCTTGGTCAAATTGATCTTTTTTTGGTGGCTCTTTGATATTAATTTATATGTGTTTTTGTTGATTTTTTGATGCTAATATTGATCCGCCCCCATAAAATCTTTTACTCGTTTGCTCTATAGGTGTTTGAATGATCCATCACTGTTTCCATTTTCTATTTTAATTTTCGAGTTCTATGGGTTGACTTTTTTCATATAACTGAATATTGTCTTAGTCAAATTGATTTTTTTGGAGTGCTCTTTGATATTAATTTATATGGGTGCCTTTATTGATTTATTGATGCTAATATTTATTTGTTTAATGCACTTTCCCGTTTATATTTTTGGTCTTTGAGCACACCCTTTTGACTTTTCTTGGGTTGCTGTACGAATTATTGAATGGTGAAAATAGGGTAAAGAAGTAAAATGAGTACTCCTTATATTGAAGTCTTCATTAATCTGATATTTAAGTAGAGGTGAGAGGAGATAGGAGAAAGCCGAAAAATTGAAAGATATAAAGTGTATAAAATGGGTCTTAGGCCCAAATCTTATCGGAGGTAAGAATCCATTAGGTGATTTCTTCCTATCAACCTAAGTCTTAGGTGGGTATAGTTAACCGGTACCTATGCTGTTGAGAGGTAAGAGGTAGCATGTTTTATTTTCGTTCTAATTTTTATTATATGTCTTCATAAACTTCAATGATCGAAGTGAAGCACCAATGAGTAAGATGGACCTTTCCATTTATGTCTTCGCGAAGGTAGAAATTTGCATTATATAGTGATAAACAATTAATGAGGTACTGTTTCAATCTATTGTTGGACCACGGAACACTTCCAAACCACTTTATAAGGGAGTTGGCTATTAAGGTTTTAAGAAAAATAGGCCAGCTTGACTGTGGGCTTTATGATCAAGCAACGCTGGTATAGGTGGAGGTCATCACTTCTTGCATTTGTTGAACTGCGCAACGGGCTTCGGTTATGCTATCTGTCCATGTATCTCATTTACTGAATCTGTTGGAAAGAATAAATTGGGATGGGAAGGCTTTTCATGTTACATCAACTTCAAGCTCGGGGATGGAAAGGAGATCAAGTTTTGGCCTAATTGGTGGGCAAGATCTATTTCCACTAACTGGTGCCTAAATTTGTGTTATGGAGTTTGAGAAGTTGATGGATTGTGCTCAGATCTAAAGTCCATATTGGATCACAATTATTCTAATCTAGAAGAACTTGAAGCTCCGTGCTTTGCTTTACCCATTCTCTGAATATCCACGAACATGTGAATCATTCTTGTTTAAATTCTATTATTAGAAATTGATCTCGCATGTTACAACCCTTTCTGTTGCAAGTTCTTTTTGGAGAGAAACTCTGTCAAAATGGTCCTACTTAAACATGGCAATCACCGGGGAAGAACTTTAGCCAACTGATTTTACTTAAATAGTTAAATTTCTAAAAAGATAAAAGTAAAAAGAAAATGACTTACAAATTTATTCTTCAGCATGAGGTACTATGAAAGATGTTGCATTCCTAAAGTTTGGGAGGCATCTCTAGGAATCATATTGTGTGAACTTTTTGGAAGGGGAAGAATAGCTCTAGTTATTTTTGATGGATATATGCAGTATAGAGTCAAAAGCAGTTTGTTATGCTTCTGTTTCTCTGATGAAAGAAGGAAGACAACAAATTTCAAGAGTTCTTGTGTTCAATAATGATCGTTTGTTCTTTTTAAACACTTGCATCTTCTTATGAAAAATCAATGCTTGTATCTTTTCACGGAAGTTTTTCCATACCATTATTTTGGTTGCTTGTTATTGCAAAGATGAATTGATGATGATTATATTATGAGGTGAAAAGGACAATGTATTGATGGCATTTTGTAGAAAAGTCATATAAGAATCTCTTTAATTCTACTCAGTTATTTTTTCAATGCTCTTTTTGAGATAAGTTGCTGTTGGTGATGAATCAATTGTCTGCCTTTGGAGTTTTAATTTTTTCACTTGATTAGCTTCTCTTCTCTCATTTTTTTCCTTTTGCTTAACAGTTATGATATATGCTTGTTCTTCTATCTAGCCGTTAACCCATAACTAATTCAGGTCTGTTTTTAGTGAAAATTTGTTGCTTACTCATTTTCTACTGTTGCTTTTGTTTGCATAATTTCACCATAAAATTTCACCTCAACCCTATAGACCAACCACTGACAGTAATCGTTTAAAGCTCAAACTATGTGTAGAAAAGAAAACATAATTCCTACACTACTGTCTTGTACCTATATTAAGAATATGATAAACGAGAACCATAAAATGAGCTAACTATTAGGGCACGGGATGTGATCCGTGAAAAGAACAAAAGTTAACAGAGGTAAGATTTGCAAGAGATTAAAAGCAGATAAGTAATATTAACAAATGTGTTGTCCTGTACCTATTTTAAGCATCTAATAAAACCAGAATCATAATATGGCCTACCTATTTTGTAAACCATATGTATCTCTCACTGGGAAGCTTAAGATTTTGTTGTGAGAATGTTAATATTAGCTTATATGAATAAAAATTATATTGGATAAGAGTTAGTGTTGTGCTTGAGTAATTTGGTAAAACTTACATTCTGAATTCTAATTTGGAGTATGCATGATCTAGGATACATATGTGGGTTGTGTTAGTATTGTATTTTCCACAACCAACCCAATGGAAACCAGGCTTTTGATGGGTGGGTTTGTTTGTTCCTGAATAATATCCTTATTTCTGGTAGTTGATATGTTTTCCTTCCTTAATCCTAGCAATTTGGTTGGTAGTCATTAGATGCAGAATGGTTGATATTCTTAGGATGCAGTGATTGCCCCCTAACAATTTGATTGTGGAAATGAACTAAAATTTTCATGTAAAATAATTATTTTTTGAGTACAAGAGTTATAGATCTTAGTTATTTATGGTTTCAAATTGCTCTGTCAAAATGTAATATGGTAAATTGTTCTATCAAGATTTTCTTTTAGTAATCTTAAAATATGACTAGTTCTGGAGTTTCTTCTTTTGAGTTGAAGAAATCAGAAATTGCTAGTTAGATTTTTGTATCTTAACTTCTTCTAATTATATAATATTAGTACAAACAGAACACCTTTTAGGTGTCACTATTCTTGCCAAAGTGCACATGAAACTTTTTGGTGCACAGAACTATTATATTATCTTCATGAAAAGCTTGGTTTAGAATTTTGTTACTTTCTGTCTTTGTTTTGTGGATCCTAATTTTATCTTTCTTATCCAAAAATATAAGTCACGCTCGGGAGATTTATGGTGGACTTAAAGTTGTATTTGGCTTAGCTTAAGTGTCATGTCTCGGTAAGAAAGTCCTATCATTTTACAACACATGATTTTACAGATTTATTCTTGACATTTAGGATTTAGTTTCACCATATAATTAATTCTTAAATGGTTATATATTTAAAGATCTAATAAATTTTATTATTAGGAATTCAAATGTTTCATTCAAGGAATGGATGAATTTACCAAGATATAGCAAAGAGTATGTCGAGGGTGTTTAATCTTTCTTAGATTTTGCTTACTCTTATAGAGATCCTCAAGGCGAAGAAATTCAATGTCCATGTGCAAAGTGTTATAATATTCGTTGGACTCGAAGGAATATAGTGTATGACCATCTAATATGTTATGGGTTTTTTCAAGGTTATACAAGATGTATTAATCATGGGGAATGAGAAATTTCGATGAATGCTAATTGTGACATGGATGATAATGTTTACTCGTACGATGATATTAATGGGTTGTTGAATGATAAATTTAGAAATGATGCACATGGTGGAGGAGTGTATGAAGGCCCAAATGAAGATGCCAATAAATTCTATAACTTAGTTGACGAGGCAAGCCAAGAACTATATCCTGGTTGTAAAGGATTCTCTAGATTATCTTTTACAATCCGTCTGTATTTGTTGAAGTGTCTACGTGGATGGAGTAATGCGTCTTTCACTTCTCTTTTAGAGCTATTAAAAGAGGTGATGCCTGACTTGAACATTATTATATCCTACAATAAAGCCAAATCTATAGTAAAGGATCTCGGTCTTGATTATGAAAAAAATTGATGCATGTCCCAATGATTGCATGCTATTTAGGAATGGCCGTAAGAATGATGAATATTGTCATGTTTGTGGATCATCTTGATATATTAAATATCCTAAAGTAGATAGCGATGAAGTAGATAGCGATCTTGAGGCTTCCAAAAAAGGTTATCGTATTCCAGCAAATATTTTGAGACACTTTCTATTAATTCCTAGACTTAAAAGGCTATTTATATGCTCAACGACAACAGATATATTGAGGTGTCATGACGAGGAGCGTTCTAAAGATGGAAAGTTAAGGCAATACTACTGATGGGCAAGCATGGAAAGATTTTGATAGCTTGCATTCAGAATTTGAAAGGGATTCTCGCAATTTGAGAATTGACTTAAGCAAGTAATGGGTTCAATCCATTTCGGACCATGAGCATATCTCATAGCACATGGCCAGTTATTTTAATGGTTCATAATTTTTCCTCCTTGGATGTGCATGAAGCCAGAATACTGTATGCTTTATTTGCTTATACCTGGGCCACGATCACCTAGAAATGAAATTGACGTTTATTTACAACCATTAATAGAAGAGTTAAATGTTTTGTGGGAGTGGGGGGTAGAAACATACGATGCTTCAAGAGATAAAACTTTCAAATGCGAGCAGGTCTTTTATGGACAATCAGTGACTTTAATGCATATGCTATGTTATCCGGTTGGAGTACAAAGGGAAAGTTGACTTGCCCTTGTTGTAATTATGACACTAATCTCGTTATCTTAAACATAGTCGAAAAATGTGTTATATGGATCATCGTATTTTTCTACCTGTGGATCATCCTTGGAGATCTAATAAAAGGTCTTTCAATAGAAAAACAGAATTTAGGACTCATGTGCCTTTGATAAAGGGAACTGATGTGCTTAATAGCTTACAAAATTTTAACAATGTATTTGGGAAGAAGCGAAGGAGAACAAATGATGGCCCTTGGAAAAAAAGGTTAATCTTTTGAATTACCTTATTGGCAGCACAACTCGTTATGTCATAACCTTGACGTATACATATAGAGAAAATATAGTGGATAATGTAATTGGGACATTTCTGGCAAGATAAAGGATCATGCAAATGCTCGTTATGATCTGAAAGAGATGTGCAATATGAAGAACCTTCAACCAAATGATACAAAGGATGACAAGAGAACAAAGTTTGCAAAAGCATGCTTCTCAATGAACAATGGTGAAAAATTAGTTTTCTGTGATGTTTTAAAGACAACAAAGCTACCTGATGGTAGTGCTTCCAGCATATCTAGGCGTATGCAGCTAGATGAAAGAAAATTATTCGGTTATAAAACCCATGATGCACACTCCATGTTACATTACTTGTTGCCAATACCAGTTAAAAGCATACTTCCTGATCATGTTGCTATCTCTTTGATTCGTCTAAGTTCTTTCTTTCGCCGCTTATGTCAAAAAGTTATCACAATGGAAGAGCTAGATTGCTTGAAAGTAGAAATTAGAGAAACAACGAATCAATTGGAAAGAATTTTTCCTCCAACTTTTTTTTATATAATGATTCATTTGCCTATTCATTTGACAAATGAGGTAAGGTTGCGAGGTCCAATTCAAAATCGATGGATGTATCCTCCTGAAAGGTATATGTGTACATTAAAATCATATGTTCGCAATAATAATTGTCCAGAAGGATTTATTGCTGAGGCATATTTGGTTGAAGAGTGTTTGACTTTATGCTCTAGGTACTTATATAGAGGTGTAAAGACTTGATTTAATCGACGACCCGGAAACAATGATGAATATGATTTACTTAATGCACAATCTTCTAGTTTGTTCCCTAATAAAGGTTGTCCTTTAGGAGCGAAAAAGAGTGATCCAATTGTTTTAGATGACAAGTAACTAAATCAAGAACATATATACTTATTGAAAAATTGTGATGAAGTTCAAGAATATATAAGGTAATTTAATCAGTTATAGCATTTATTTATGTAGATTGTTATTAAATTACTTTATTTATCATTTTACTAACAAATAAAAATAATTGTTGTGTATACAATTGAGGTTGAGGTTAATAATCAGAGACGAGGATCTAAATGGAGCAAGGCCAAGAAGTATAGTCAAAACTTCTCTCAATGGTTTGTAATTCGTTCTTTGAAAGAGGATGTGCCCGATCTTATAAAGCAATTATCCTTCGGACCAAATTCAATTGCTAAAAGATATTCTAGGTATCTCATTAATGGATATAGATTCCATGCGAGGTAGCGTGATGCAAGACGTAAAACATAAAATAGTGGTGTTACATTAGTCGCCCAAACTACAAGCTTTACAAGCTCAAAAGATAAAAATTCGATTGACGCAAATTTGACTTATTATGGTAAAATAGTTGATATAGTTGAGTTAGAATGATGCAATAACACATTCTCTTCTTTTGATCGGACATCTTCCAATGATCAGTTCTGCGTACAGCTTCTCTGCTACCTGCCAATGAGTCATTATCATTTATCTCCCAAGATAGAATTGTTGTAGTTGTATCACGACCCTCTATGTTAAAATTCAGGACAATGTCCCCAGGCTTTTATCTGTCATATTGTTCTCAAGCTCTTTTCCTAGCTCGATGAATCTTGATAATATGTCTTTCTTAATCTGGTTTATGTTAAAAATCATAAAGACATCAGTTAGTAGTGGTGAGATGCACTTGTAAAAAAGAAACAACAGTTAGTAGTATTGTAGATGTTGCTGAAATTGTGTGATTGAGCACTTGCTTTCAGGTTCTTGTGGTTTCTACAGCATGGGAGTGTGGTGTGTGAGCATGTGGTGGGTGTAAAAGGTTGGGATTCTTGGTGACTTTTGTACCTTCTGTTGTGGTAAAACAGTGGGGTTAGCTTCTCTTGTATGTTATGGGAATAGGTGTTAGATGTAAGATGAAGTCTTTATCACATACCGTTATATATTCATACTAGTTGATAGGCTAAAGTAATTTAATTTTTTTGTATGTAGGATGAATCGAGCTGCAGCTCTTAAGAGAAAAGTTCCAAATCCAACCAAAGCTCAAAGTCCAATGAAGAATATAGGTTTCGATTTTCAATACCGATCAAGTGCCGAACTAGCCAAAACATTTCAAATTAAGAGAGAAAAGCTTGCAAGTGATTGCAACGATATAGCTGCTAAGAAGCTGGCATAACTTGGAGTTAAAAGGAAGAATTATATGCCTGCAACATTAGAAGGACAAAGTAAACATAGGTTAACTCAATCGGATATGTCAGTTCAAAAGTTAGGAAGGAATAGATTACCGGTGTACAAACTTATCCAATTGTCTTCAAGGGAAGATCTGAACACTTCACATAATATTGCAAGTAAAGAACAAATTAAACAAAGGACAATCCAATTAGAGGAGCCCATTCAAAAGCAAGGAATGAGTAAATTACCTGTGCTCACATCCATGATCCAATCATCTGCAAAGGTAGATACTAACACTTTACATATGATTAAAAGAACAGAAGGTAAAGGAGAGAAACAACTTGATATTCAAGAGCTACAAAATTGCAAAAAGGTAAAGACAAACTCAATCCTACCGTCAACGAGTGTTAATAAGTTTCTAAAAAAATATGGGATACAAGTCGGTGGTGAAAAACATCCAGATAATTACCCAAAAAATGAAGTCAGATTTATGTCCTCTCCTATTATTGATGAGCGTGAAATAGAATTGGATAATTTTGTTGCACAAGATAAAGTTGGTGACGATGAATTTATTAGAGATGAGGATATGAATGCCGATGGTGCTGCAGGTGGTATGTCTTAAACCTAATAATTATTTTACATATTTTGATTTTTCTTCTTATGTCTTGCTTGTTCTATCAATCTAGGGACATCAGAGAAGAAAAGAGTTCGAGGAAAAACAACATGCAAGAATATTCATGCAAGAAGTTTTGAAGAAAGAGATGAGGTGGCATTTGATAAAGGACAAGCAGTTGGACCAACTGACAAGAGAGTGTCTGATTTGACCAACTTTTTAGGAACAATTGCAAGGAATCCTAGATTTATCCCCTTTGTGCATACTAGTTGGCATGTTGTGTCAAAGAATATTAAGCAACGAACGTGAAAATATGTCAATGTAAGATTAATCAGTTTTTCAATTATATATTTTTTGTATTTTTCCTACTAAGAAAAGATATGTGTGTGAGAAAGAGAGAGAGAGTGTTGTTTTGCACAGTCCAAGTTCTTAATTCCAGCTGAAAGAGAGAAGTGGGTAATGACTGGTCTTCGTGATGCTTGGAAGTGACACAAGAGGAATATTAAGAAGAAATATTTTGATAAAAATGCTACTATTGAACAAATGCTACAAAATCATCCCAATAAGATACCTGAAGTTCAGTTCCGTCAATTGATAGAGTATTGGGATGACGAAGATGTCAAAGTAAGATTAATCGTGCATTTCTACATTTTCTACCTACTACCTACTGTTGCAGTATATATGTTTTCCTTTTTTGATTTATTAATTAATATTCTTCCTTTGTTGTTAGGCTATGTGCCAATTGAATTCTGAAAACAGGAAAAAACAAAAGTTGAGTTATCGAATGGGGCCTATTAATTTTGCAAGAGTGCGTGTGGCATTGGTAATATTTAGTCAACACTTTGTAATCTTACTTTTATTTGGTTTTGTACTTTGTCGGAACAAAGTGTGTAATTTGTAGCGTGCAACTAAAGAGAACAACGAGGAACCATCAAGTCTGAAATATTTATTACAACTCATACAAAGAAAAGGAAGGAAGTTCATATAGATACTCAAGTTGCAATAATAAGTCATGCTGCAATTTAAGTCTTATTATTGTATTTTTCGTGTGTCAAATAAGAGATCTCTTTGGAATATAAAAAGTTGTATATATAATCGCATATACTCAAATGATTAATTACCTGGATTAGCAAACTTCATGCATGGTCTATGCTATTAGTAATGAGGGATTTATTTGATTTTGTTCTGTCCGATTACAAGGCATAACTTTTACTCTAGCAGGTTTTATAACTTTTCTTACAACAGAAGATTAGATTCGTGAGACCTATTTTGCTCATTGTTAAAAAGTGAATGGTGAGAACTGAGAAATTTATATTTAATTTTCTTTAGTTTTGGTTAAATGAAGTGTTGAGATTTGAGAATGATAAATGCTTCTAAATTTATGAGACCAATCCCATTATCATCTATCAAATCTTAGGACGACCTGCAACATCAAGCCAAAATTAGGTAATCAATAAAAAGGCATATGCTTGAATGTTAAATAGTAAATATTGGTAATGCAAGCAAGCATATTTTAAAACCAATGACTCAGTTAAAAGAAACCTTGATTAATGTATCAAGGTGTAATATGCAAGGAACTGCAGCCTTTCCAATATCCTTCCCATGCTTCAGATACCAAAAAACACAAGTACCGAGTTGGCATGGTAACCTGCAACAATAAAACAAGAATCATATTTTGCTCAAGAAAAACAGTGATGCTTCGAATTTAAACAAGTGAATTTACTCTCCCCCTTCTCTAGACAAACATATACACACATTCATTAGAACATTTAATTGCAGCCTAATGAAATCGTACTAGTAGAGAAAGCAACTACTCGAAATGATTGATAGAATACATTTTGCATGGCAGTCCAAAACTAATGGTGTCTATGACGAACCTTCTTCCTTGAAGAATACTGATGTTTTCGTTTCTCTGACTGATCTTTCTCACTTGAACGATAACTCCTTTTCGTGGATTTATCCATGTTCCTTTGAAGACTCCCTGCTCCCTGCTACATCATTTTCATAACCTGATACAACAACAGGAACAACTCCCCTTATACCATCATTAACTTGGCCTGCAACATTATGTGTAATCCCAGAAGACTTGGGATTAACATGCACAAATCAGTTCTGTTTGTTTGAATCTTCATATTAAATTGGTTACGATCTTTATTGCAAAAACTCTATTGACATTCTTGGCTAAATTTTGAGGTCTACTAAACTTTTTTTTAATCTAACTTGACTTGTTGAAAGTTATTTAGTGATCATTCTATCTTGACTTGTAAGTGATGTGTAATAATATTATTTTTGACAGTCTGAACTTTAGAATCGTCAAAGTTCCGTAAAAACGACAGATGATGCATTTAGGGCTGTATTTGGAAAGGAGCAGCCTGGTTGGGTTAGATGCTATAGTAGATCGGTGATAACGAGCTCTATGAAAAATGATGAAGAAATCACCAAGCTTAAACAAAAGCATGCCAATGAAATAACTTTTCTGAAGGAGCAAATGAAGGAAATGAGGAGAGAAGAAATGCGATATTTTTTTAGTCAAATGGTGAAAATTAACCTTGGACTGGATTTTCATGATATACAAGGGTTTGTTGGATCTAATATTCCTTCACCATTTGATGCAAGTAGTGCACGAGCTATGAGAGGCCAATATTTACCTTATTCTTGTGGCTCAACTCACGTCCCAAGTCTTGAAAGGTATTTATATTTTCTAATTTCAAAAACTACCTCAATCTTAACTTACAAAATAATGCTTTCTAACCAGTGTATACTATATATATGTTTCTTCCTAATTTTATTTTTATTTTAAATGTGTAGGAAAATACGGGTGATGCAATTGGATATGGTGGTCACAAATCAATTTGATTCATTATGTGAATGATGAAGTATTGCAATGTTCTATAGATTTTGCCAATAGGTCGAAGCTATGGTTCTGTTGCATCTATTTCTTTCATACTACTATTTTTCGAACCATACTTCTTTGTGGTTTTAGTTGTTATCTATTGCTGCTCTATTTTAATTTTGATGACTTGTTGTTGTGAATTTGTGGACACTGGAGCATGTTTCCGTATAAATAATATTTTTATTTTTGTATTTTTTTCACTCTTCCTTACCATCCCGCCCTAAAGTAATAGCATCAAGATTTTGTTTCCTAACATCGCTCTTATACAGGTAGCTATTGTCTTTGACATACGAGAATCAATGCTAGAAGAAGTTGACTTCAAGAAGGAGGTTGCAAATGTTGAGTCATTCAGGAGGTATTTAGAAACCATGGGACTTATTAAGCAGGACACTGCTCCAAAAGTCTACTCTCAATGTAGTACTAAGCATGTTCTGACAATGGAGATGCTATATGGAGTTCCTTTGACAGACTTAGACTCCATTAAGTCATTGGTTTCTAGTCCTGAGACTAGTTTTATTAGTGTCCTTAATGTTTGGTGAAGACCTTTTGAACAATTAAGATATTTATTTTTGATTCTATAAATATGAATACATTTGGTTTTGTAGAGGTCTTTGCTAGTGAACTCTTGAACCAAGAGTACTTTATTATTGTAGATAGTACAACAAAGTATGTTTCTTTGTTGAAATTTATTTTAAGTATATGCATTTGAATTATTCTTATTCTATTACTTATTATCTAATTTAATGCTTGAGATATATGTATGTGTGTATCTGTGCGCGAGAGAGAGAGAACAGAATTTGATGCAAACAAATATAGTTTTTTAACCACAAAATTGTGGCTAGTATAAGTATTTGAAAAATAATTTTGTAGTGTAGACAAAATCGCCACGCTTAAAAAAGGTAGCCTTTAATGTGACAAAGATCACACTTCATAAGTGCCTTATGGCTATATGAGAAAATATAAGTATGGTCTTTGTACCGTGTCGGCTACACTTTTAAAACGTGGCTTTTAAGGCAACACCTACAAAGCGTGGCCAATGGTCAAAAGTTACGGTATTTTAGGCCAACCCCCAAAGAGCGTTGCCTAAAGTCATAAAGTGTTGTCTTTGTCCAAAGGCTACACTTTTTGGTATCTTAGGCCACACTTCTCAAAAGTAATTGTAGGCCTAAAATGTTATAGTGAGTGACATATATCAATTGTGTTGTAGGGAAAAGAAAGGCCGTTGGACTCGAGAAAACTCACTGTTTACCATGGAGTCTGTTTGACCCAAAGTCTTATTTTGGAGGAAACAATTTGAATTTATATTTTAAGGCCTCTAGCAATCGTTTTGATACAAATTGAAACAAGAAAATCAATGACAGTAACTAATGAATAAAATAAATGAAAGCAGGAATAATGAAAATCTTATCAGATGAGAGCCTCGTCGGGTTGACTAGGCAATAGCATCAACAATTGTCAAGATAATTGAACAAAGTTTGACAGCGAAATAGCTTCTTCTTTTTTTGCGATGCCCCTCCTTCGAAATGCAAAGATGGCATTTATAGTCGTGGGAGAGACATTGTCGCTCCGAGCTTCAAGCCAGCACGTCAGGGAGTTGGGTAGTGGAGACCGAGATTTTCTATAATAGGAACAGCCTTAGCATAACATCCCATGGCCATCATCGCAGGGTGCGGTTGACTGAGTCTTCGGATATGTACATTCATCTTTTCGGATACTCGACCCTTCGATATCGTTGAGCCCGGTAGCAGATCAGCATTTCTGATTTCTTACTTGCAACGTAGAATTTTTCTAGCATGCCAGGTGATAAAGTTAAATTTCTCTCATACAGAGTCTACACCAACTTATGCGGACCTCAATTAATTCTATGAGTTATCTGCTATCTTCCACCGGTATAGCTATCAGATAATACTGTTCACCAAAATTTAAACAGATGAAAAAAAAACGCCTAATATTTTTAAGGAGGCTCTTTGTCTACGATAGTAAAATCGGATTTAACGACACTTACTAGCATTGATGCTCGTCAAACTAAGCTTTTTTTAAGTAAACTTGCTCAACCAATGGTAGCAATGCATTTATCCTTTGCTTGATTCAGCACGAGGGGATTATAAAATATTCATTGTAACTCGAACTGACTGAACATTGTACTGATCAAAAGAGCAACTTCTTTTCATTTTTCATGTGAAGATACGAGCAATTAAAACCACATTGCAAGATAAAACACTCCCCAAAAATATTATTACACCCGTGCCGGATCCTGTTTAATTAAAAAGTGAAATTTCTGTCAAAACTTCAATTTAGAAGAACTCGTATTACTGATAATCAAAGAATGAATAATGGAAAATGATTTTGCCAAAAATAAGATAATTAGAAGAAAGCAAAGCAAACCAATATATTCAGATAATATTTTGTGTCCTTATAAATGACTAATCTCCTTCTTTTTATAGTTATCTTTTAGATATACGTTTTGTCTTTGTCATAATGGGGTTATTATGGACAATTAAACGCATTAAATGCTACGTTACATAATTATTGTAATTTAATACAGATTCTCTAACATTTTCAATATTTAATACTCATTAAATATTGTATATGTACTTCCTTATACTATCAGGTTCATTCTCCTAACTCTTGGATTTAAATAGATACGAGCGTCGAGTCTACTCATGCCTCCGCTCGTGTCTCTGCTCGTGCCAGTGCTCATGCTTATGCTCATATTTATTGCAACTCGTGCCCCTTTGCTAAACAGCATTCTTTGACCAGCCTTCATGTCATGACGTGTCATCCTTCAATCGGTTCGATATGTGTAAACTCAATTTTCCCAATACAGATAGTCCCCACACTTGCCATTTATTCATCAATTGAATATTTGAGAAGTGGATTTTATTAAAGCATGATTTTTGCGGCCATTAATGCTTATCATATAATCAACGCTTCAATTGTCACTTCCATTTAATACTCATTACACGTGGCACCTTTTTGTTAGCTCTGCGACTTTGCAGCATTTTTAAGGCTTTTTACGGCTTCACCAATTACGAAGAGATAGTTTTCATTATGACCTTTCCATCATTGTACATTTTCCATTGACGGTTACTTCCTAGTATAATCATAGTTTTCATCTTTGTCTTTCTCACATAAAGTTCAGGATATTAAATTCTTACTCTCATCTTCCTCGTAAATTTTTTAGAATATTCAATCTCTGTTCTTCATCTTTCTCGTATTGCCATGGCTTCACCAAACCCCAACCCTAGGAAAGTTTTCATAGTTGATAACTTTCCTTTTGTTCCTAATAGAGGTAGATGAGGAAGAGGTAGACAACATCATTTAGGGTCTTCATCTATACGTAGTTCTTCTCTTCCTGCATCTCGTTCTGGCCTTCGTCTAGATTCAGAGGTTCTCTTTTACATAGATCTTCCTCTAGAAGCAAGGAATCCTCTGAGCCTCTTCGTGAACCTCTAGTAGATGAGATAGTTCATGCGGAATTATCTTTCTATAATAATAGAGAGTCTTTAAGAAATCAAGTATCTTCTTTAGATCGTGCTGATATTTACCCAACTCAGATCATTGAAGGTCTGATTTCTTTAGTTCGTAAAGACTGTCATTGGAGTCATGATTTTCCCATCATAATTCCTAATGCAACCAGAGAATTGCCTCTTACTTGACGGGATTATCCTTTGTTTATACATATCATTTCACCTTAGGATTCAAACCGACTATTGATTCCGTCGTCCTAGAGTTTTGTCATTTTTTCGACGTATGTTTGGGTCAGATTGGTCCCATAGTGTGGAGAGCTATTGCTTGCTTAAGGCATTTGACTAACACGATCGGTGTTTATGTCACCTTTACCCATTTAAT
The DNA here is from genome assembly GCA_034376525.1 of Nicotiana benthamiana. Taxonomy (NCBI): domain Eukaryota; kingdom Viridiplantae; phylum Streptophyta; class Magnoliopsida; order Solanales; family Solanaceae; genus Nicotiana; species Nicotiana benthamiana. The sequence continues at coordinate 107,291,448 of CM067331.1, forward strand.
TCATCTCTACTCTCCCAGGATCTTTCAGTAAGGTGTTTGTACTTTAGTGGCAAGGAGCAAGAGAGTTTTGGTTAGCCCTGAAGATGATGAGATAGAGCGTGGCTGGTATGCTCGATTTGTTGCCGCCCCTACTGTTGGTTTAGTGGGTGAAGAAAATGTTCCTTTCCTGAAAAGTGGAATTTTGTACATGCGTTTTTCTTTTTAATAATTTTCTCGTGTCCCTTCTTCCTTGATTTTGATGACTATTATTCTAATTTCCCTTTCCTTTTGCAGCAACCATGGGAATTGTTGACGAAATTCCTAATTTCGGGTAGGAAAGTTACTGAATAGTGCCTCAATGGAGGGTAGATCTTAGAAGACTCTTTCCCACCGATTTGGTTGGAACGTAAAAACTCACAGTAAGAGTTTTTTTTATATATTGCTTTTTTGTAAATTACTTTAATCCTTCTTTCTATCAGGATTTGCAATTCGAGGGGTTAGTGCCGAGGCCGTCGTGGCTTCTCGTATCTCTTTGGAAAAAACCCAAGAAATAAGTTTGGGCTCTTCATCGAAAAGAAAAGCCATTGATGACCAAGATTCTGAGGACGAGGAAGATGGGGGTTCCTATGTAACAAGGCCACGAGCTCGTAGATGGATTATCTCTGATGATGAAGTATCCCCTCACCGCTCTATTCCTCTTAACGGATCTGTTGAAGCCCTGATAGTGATCCCTGATGATGTTGATGATATTCCCGCAGCTGCTCACGATTCTATTGAGCAACGTTTTAACCGCGGGTTTGATAGTGAAGATTTTGGTTCGGTTGGTGAAGTACCCCCGGCTTCTTTCTCTAATTCCATTCCTGTGATTCCTTCTTTGCCGATCGTGGCTGTTACTATTCCTCTCCAAGCTATTTTAACTGCTTTTACAGTTCTTCCCTCATCTGTTCCTTACCCCGAAGTTGGGTCCTCAAGCAGAGGTGAAGCTATGAGGCAAGTCACTATTGAAGTTCCTGATGAGGGTAATCTTTTGAGGAAATCAGGTCAAGCTGACATGTGGCTAAAACCTTTGATTGGCCCAATCGAGAGAGCTAAGCTCGACAGCCACAGTTCATTGACCTTGATGAACGATATCGTGCATGTTTCTTTAAAGGTATCCCCTTTTCAAAATTTACTTTCCTTTTTTTATTTTCAAGGTTCTCATTTTCCCTTTCCTTTTTAGGTCAATCTCATCGGCACAGAAATGATGAAGAGAGTTACCCTTTCAGAGCAATCGGTGCGTGACTAGCGAGTGGAGACGGATAACTGGAAGGAACAGTGTGAAAGTCTTCAGATTGACAAAGAAGCGTCAGAAGAAAGTAAAGGTACCTTAGAGCAGCAGGTAATGGATTTGACTTCAGAATTGGCAGTTGAAAAAGCTTCCTCAAGTCAAGCAAGCGAAGAAAAAGATCGTCTTGAAGCCTCATTTTCTGAACAACTTTCCAAGGCAAGTGAAGAAATTAGAGAGTTGAAGGCTCTCTTGGATAAAAAAGAAGCATATGCTGGTGAACTTGTGAAAAATTTGACCTAAGCTCAAGAAGAATCTCGGGTATTCTCTGATAAAGTTTGCACCTTGGAAAATTTCCATACTTCTCTTCAAGCTTCTTATGAATCTGCCTTGGCTGAAAATGAGAAATTAAGAAATAAAATTGTTGACTGGTTAAGTGACTACGAGATTCTTGAAGATAAATTTGCCATTAAGTGAGTTGGGCTTTCTTAAATTCTTACCATGATACCCTCGTTGAAGCTAGCCAGGAGAATTTTGACTTAGAATCTGAGTTAGCTAAGATTAAAGAGACTATTGAAAAGACTCAACAGAACCAAGTTTTTTCTCCTCCCATGGCTGAAACTCCTGGTAATGTTGAAGATGATACGAGTATCCTCACTCCTTCAAGTCAAATTGAGCTTGCTACTGATAATGAACCTGCTTCAGTTCCTTCATCTTCTTAGTGAAAAGTTTGTGGTGTCTAACCCTTTTATTATATGGTGGTATGTGGTGGAAACCCTTGGTCCTTTTAAGGGGTTATTGAAAGTGTTAAGTTCCCAGACCTTTGATGGGCATTTGTATAAATAATTCTTGGTTTATGACTTAGTCTATACTTAGTCTAAACGTTTCTAATATGAAGAAGTTTCCACTGTTATTTGAACTTCTATTTTGTCTATTCTTTGCCTTTATTTTTAAGGACTTACTGAATAGCTTGCATTTTTATTTTTCAAATATGCTTCTTTTTTTACTTCATGAATACTCATATTAATCATGAATTTTATAAAAGGGGCCATTTTATATTCGACACTTAGTGAAGAAGATGTTTCAACTTCATAATAGTGTTAAAGTACGATAAAAGAAATAGGAATACACATGTTTCTTGAAATGACTTTTACAAGTTTTTATTTGATCTTTGTCCAGTTTTGGATAATACACATGTATTTGGATTGCATCCATAGCTTTCTCGTAATTATTTTTCTTATAATAGATTTTAAAAAAAGTAAATACGAGGTTTTTATTTATAACTCATTTCAGTACATTGCCTTTACCGTAACTATGGTAAGGTTTTTCTTTGGCATTAGCTTGTGACTTTGCTTTGCAATTGAGTGAACTTTTCAGGCTTGATCATTGATTATTTTCCAATCTTCTTTGCCTTCTTTATATACGTGCCCCAAGTGTTTGAACGTTTAAGTATGAAGCCTCGAACACTTTGTTGTTCCTCTCATTTGGTCCTTTCCCTGTAAAGGAAAAACATACGGGACACTGATGTGCGATTATAGATGAAGACTGCTTAACACGTTTTAATTTCTATAAGAATAATTGTAACCCTAGATCGGGAAGTTTAATTTCCACATGCCTTGTAGGTCGTGACTCATCATTTAGTACGTGATAGCTTTTTGCCTATCATCTAAAATCGTTAATAAAATTTTAACATTTCAAAAATTAAATTTTAAAACATAGATACCTGACGTGAGTATTCCTTAGAAATAGTATCTCTTTAAATGAACGACATTCCAATGTGAAGGTAGTATCTTGTCATCCATCGTTTCCAGTTCATATGCTCCTTTACCTGTGATATTATGAGTCCTGTAGGGTCCTTCCCAGATTGGACTTAATTTCCCTGCATTGACTGCCTTTGTAGATTGAAAAACTTGTTTGAGCACAAAGTCCCTAATCTTAAAGAATCTTAGGCGGGCTTTTCGATTGTAGTATCGTTCGATGACCTGCTTTTGTGCTGCCATTCTTATTAACGCAACATCTCTTCTTCCTTCAAGTAGATCAAGATTTATCCGCATTTCGTCATCATTACACTTTTCTGACATTTGGATAAACCTAGTTCTTGGCTTTCATATCTCAACCGGAATCAAAGCTTCAGCTCCGTAAACCAATGAAATGGTATTTCTCTTGTACTTGTTTTTGCTGTTGTGCGGTATGCCCATAAAACACCAGGTAAGTGTCATACCTCCTTTTTTACCTACACCCTCGGAAGGGTATGATAAAGGGAGTTTTTTTTTCAACTTAAAGTGACAATCGAAACGAGATTTATTTATTTAGAGAACTCAGAGTCACCACATGGGATAATTAATGGTGTCTCAAGTCACCGATTTAAATTCCGAATCGAGGAAAAGATTGACTCTTTATCACAGTCCGCGAACACAAAAATTCGGGTAAGGAATTCTGTTAACCCGGTAGAAGGTGTTGTTAGGCATTCCCGAGTTTCGTGATTCTAGCACGGTCGCTCAACTGTTATAATTGGTCTATTATTTGGTTTTTATGCACGTTTTAGCCTATGGTGCAATTTTAACTTTATAACTGCTTTTATTTATTTACAATTCTCTTGAGATTGTTGTCCTCTTTGTCTCCTCTTAAGCATATTGACACCTTCCATGGCGTTGACTTGGTGTGGATTTTGGACTTGTTGCAACTGCGTCTATGCCAATTAGTTCATAGTAGTAGTGAGCTCGATAATAGCTTGACCATGATCATGCATTTCCTTGTGCGGATGAATAACCATAGGATCACCTTGAGGAATATTTGCTCTATTTTTTCATGTTAAAGAAGTGAGGCAATTTCATCAAGTACATAACAAGCTTCATCCTAATAAAATTTCATAAAATTGCCCCCGGCCAATTTTAAATAGCCAACAGTGGTGCACACAAAGAAGGCCTCACTCAAAAGAGCGCATGATTGCAAACGGCCATAATATGAATTCCAACAAAGATCCTCTCATTGTAATACACACAGAATTGTAAATTAAGACCCATATGCAAAAGGACAAAATTAGGGGAACTAAAACTTCAAGAAAAAAAAACAATAAACAACATCTGCTTGAAACTTCAAATGTGATTTAGCATTTAAATAAACAAACATCACAAATGAGTGATGCAAAATGTTAGTGTCACGTGAGTTGTAAAACTGGAGCAAAGGATATCGAACACAGCAATTCATACATTTATACATTCATGGCACAAGGTCGGAAAATCGGGAGATAAGTAAAGTGAGAGTATGACCTTTTAATAACAACTTTCTTTACTTTAAGCGTGAAGAAACTCCATTGATGGCAAATTGTCCAGAAAACATACGCTAAATATACGGGGATCTCAAACTAAAAGTCGGATCTCGGACGATGGCGATGAACTCAACTCGATCGGAACAGAATACCACCATAACTGACCTCGACCATGGCAATCTTCATGACTAACCTTAATGGCTTTGGGAGTGTTTTCTCGACAGAATAGAGGTAAGGAGACCTACTGCTGCTGTGTGTATTCAAGAGTGAAAAAGCAGCAGCAGCTTTAATGGTTTCCGGGGTTGTCTTAGTTCAGGTCGTGTAGGAGAAGGGTGAGGGTGTGTCAAGAAGAAGCCATTGAAATGGCTCTTCTTCTCTGAAGATGGAGCTTCACCGATGGGGGTGTGTGATGGACGACCAGACTCACCGGTTGTCAAGTCCAGTAGTTGGCCAGCGAGAAAGGGAGCGAGGCAGACGTGAGAGAAGGGTCGTCCAAAGACGGCGGCTACTGTTCCCTTTTCTTAGGGTTTTTTCTCTGTTGTTATGGCCATGAAGAACAACAACAACAACTACTACCCAGTGTATTCCCACCAGGTGAGTCTGGGGAGGGTAATATGTAGACGAGCCTTACCCCTACCCGAAAGGGCAGAGAGGCTGTTTCCAATCGACCCTCGGCGCATAGGATAAAATGAAAAGCAGCATTAGAACAAAAACAAAAACAAAATTAGAAACAAAAACAGGACAAAACAAAACAATAAAGCATTAGTAAATCCCGCAGAAATAACGTAAATAATTATGTAAACATAGGAAACATAAATACCATCGCATGCAATAATAACAAACAGTAACTACCCCACTAACAACCATAAGGGGGACATAAGCTAAAACACGAATCCTCTATGGGTAACCCTGCTGTCCCACACCCAACCCCGGATGGGGCAACGAAGAACTTTATGAGCGAAGAACTCTATGAGCCCCTAGCCTACAACCCTGATTGTAGACCTCCAAACTCCCCTATCAAGGGTCATTTAGCTTTTGTGTAGGTTTGTTTTAAAAAATGAAAACGGCTGAGGTGTTAAGTGTAGAGTCTCCCTATTTTAGGTATAGATAGTATTATATAGGATATGGATTAGGTTAGGGTATGAGCCTACATATGGGCGAGGGAATGAACTTGGGTTATGTGGGTTTGGGTGAAAAAATTATGGTTTGGGCTAGTTTTGGTTTTAAAAATTGTCCAATTGTTTAAATTAAAATTTCATTGCAATTAAATCCTTATTCTCTTTTCTTTTCTTTTTTTTAATTAACAACCATAGAAATTAAAAATTCTAAATTAATCAATTTTTTGTAGAAATTAAAAACCCTTTTCTAACATTAAAACAACTACTTAACTTAAAACTAGAGAAAAATGTTAATTTAAATACTAAGATAAATATGTAAAAATGACTTTTTAAAAGATTTTTCAATGATTTAAAAATGTTAAAAAAACGCATGAAATGCAAATAACCAAAGAAAAATTCCTAAAATTAATAAAAAATTATTTTTTGTTTATTTTTTAGGAGTTGTTCTCATGTAGGGCAAAAATCACGTGCTCACAGTACGAATTCTGGCCAATTACCGTTGGATTCCTCTAAACACTTCTTTAAATTGTTAATAATGATTTTGTTTGTTGATTCTGCTAGGCCATTACCCACTGGATGGTAAGGCGTGGATGTAATCCTTTCGATTTACCAACTTTGAAAAAACTCTGTGATTTGTGTGCCTATTATTTGAGGGTCATTATCACACACAATTTCCTTTGGCACACCAAATCTTCATATGATATTTCGCAAAAGGAAGTCTCTAACTTCTTTTTTCCGTACATGTTTGAATGCTCCTGCTTCCACCCATTTAGCAAAATAGTCAGTGAGTACAAGCAAAAAATTTATCTGTCCCTTTGCTTGTGGTAGTGGACCCACGATATCCATCCCCCATTTCATAAAAGGCCACGTTGTAATGACCTGATGTAATAACTCCGTAGGCCTGTGCATGTTACTACTGTATCTTTGACATTTATCACATTTAGCCACGAAATTTTTCGCTTCTTCTTCCATTTTAGGCCAATAATAACCTGCTATTATCATGATTCGTACTAGTGATCTACCTCCTGTGTGATTTCTACAATGCCCTTCGTGTATTTCTCTTATCACATATTCCGTTTGAGAAGGCCCGAGGCACCGCCACCAAACATTTTTCGATAAAGATTACCTTGCTTTAAGCAATATCGAGCAGCCTTTTTCCGAAGCGCGTGAGATTTTTTTGTCTTCAGGGACGGTACCGTACTGCAAAAAAGCGACAATCTCGTTTCTCCAATCCCAAGTTAAATTATTTTAATTTACCTTATTCTTGTCTGGATCGAGTGCCGAATGAAACAAATGAATTATTTAAGCATTTTTATTGCTTGTCACGTCTACCGCAGATGCGAGATTAGCTAGGGCGTCTGCTTCTACATTTTATCTCTTGATATCTACATGACTTTCCAGGTTTGAAATTTCCTAATCAAATCTCGTAGCTTTTCTAAGTTTGTTGCATTTGTACTTCCTTGGCTGTATAAGTCCCCATCATTTGATTAACTATGAGCTTTGAATCCTTTTGATTATGATCTAGTTAATACCCATTTCTCGTGTCAGTTCCAAACCTGCAATCACAGCTTCATACTCTGTCTCATTGTTAGTTATAGGATGACATTTTATGGCTTGACCAATGGTTTCACCCATAGGTGGTACCAAAACAACTCATAAACATGCTCCCTTCACATTAGATGAGCCATTAGTAAATATGGTCCAGATTCCTAGATTAGACCCATTAAACACCTGTAATTCTTTTTCTACTTCTAATTGCATTCGTTGGCTAAACTACAAAATATGCTAATACCTGAGATTTTATCGTTGTTCTGGACTGGTATGTGATATCATATTCACTTAGTTCTATAGCCCATTTAACTAACCTACCTGATAACTCATACTTGTGTAATATATTGTGTAATGGATAAGCAGTTACTACGACAATAGGATAACATTGAAAATAAGGTCTTAGCTAGCTAGATGCCATGATTAGTGCAAGTGCAAGCTTTTCTAATTGAGGATATCTCGTCTCTGCATCTAAAAATGATTTGCTAACATAATATATTGGCGATTGTTTACCTTGATCTTCACGAACTAACATAGCACTTACCGCTACTTCAGAGACAGCAAGGTAGATGAGCAATCTTTCCCAACTTTTGGATTGGTGAGCAATGGTGAATTTGATAATTATATCTTCAAATTTTAAGTGCCTGCAGACAATCCTCAATCGATTCGAACTGATCTTGCTTTTTAAGAGCAGAAAAGAATTTAAAGCACTTTTCTGATGATTTGGAAATGAATCTCCCCAAAAGCTGCAACTCTTCCTGTCAAACTCCTCACTTCTTTTTTACTTGTAAGTATGTTAGGGATTTCTTCGATGGCCTTAATCTGTGCAAGATTCATGGTTAGAAACATGAAAACCCAAAAACTTACCTGATGCAACTCCGAATGCACATTTCTCAGGATTTAATTTCATATTGAATTTTGGAAAAATTTGAAATGTATCAGATAATTGCTATATATGATCCATTGAATGTTGAGTTTTGACGAGCATATTGTCTATATAGGCCTCCATAGTTTTTTCCAAATGTTCTTGGAACATTTTGGTCACCAGTCTTTGATATGTTGCACCAGCATATTTGAGACCAAAAGGCAATACTTTATAATAGTAAGTCCCCATGTCTGTTATGAATGTAGTTTTTTCTTCATCTATAGGATCCATTTTGATTTGATTGTATACTGAATATGCATCAAAAAAGCTTAACGACTCATGTCCTATAGTAGCATCAATTAGTTGATCTATATAGAGTAATGGAAAAGAATCTTTAGGACAAGCTTTATTAAGATCTGTGTAATCTACACAAACTCGCCATTTACCATTCTTTTTTGGTACCACAATAGTATTCAGTAACCAGTTAGAATACTTTACCTCGCGGATAGACCCAATCTTTAATAATTTTTGGACCTCATCTTGAATTACCTGATTTTTGAAAGTTCCTTACTTTCTTTTCTTCTGTTTGGCAGGTGGATATGATGGGTCTTCATTTAACTTGTGAGTCATTACCTCCGGTGGTATTCCTGTCATATCAGAATGGGACCAAGCAAAACAGCCTACGTTAGTTTTCAAAAATTAAATTAACTTACCTTTCATGTCCCGGCTTAGATTGGCCCCTATGTAAACTTTCCTTTCAGTCTATTGTGTAAATAACACTATGGCCTCAAGTTCTTCAATCGTTGTTTTTATATTATCGTTTTCCTCTGGTTCTTGAATGACATCAGGCCTTGAGTCCACATCTGTTCGCTCTTGTTCAGTTGAGGTTTGTATCGTGATATCCCCAACTGGATTCTGTAACTGCTATTTTTCTTCGTTTCTCGTACTCGAATCAGCTACAGAATTGATGCTCCTAGATGTCTGGTTATCTCTATGGATTTGACATATTCCTCATGGTGATAGAAACTTGATAACTTGATGTAAGGTCGATGGAAAAGTATCCATCTCGTGGATCCATGGCCTCCCAAGAATCATGTTATATGCCATCTCCATATCTACAACCTAAAATTATGAATCTTTGATAACACCTTCGGCGAGTGTAGTGAGTATTACCTCTCCTTTTGTTACAATGCTAGAATGGTCAAATCCAGAGAAAGAATGCATCTTTGGTACTAATTTATCTTCAGCTTGCATCTCACGTAACACTCTTAGCAGAATAATGTTCACGGAACTACCTGGATCAATCAAAACTCATTTCATATTAGTATCATGTACAAGAAGAGATATTACCAGTGTATCGTTATGTGAAGTTAATACGCCATCCATATCTGCATCATCGAACGTAATACTTTCTTCCTCTAAGACATGTCGCGCCCATTTTTCATGGGTAATTCTGACATTGGAAGCTTTGTTGGCTTTTGTGTACGTCACCCCATTGCTTGTTTACCTTTCTCACTGAATAATTTGGCGAGATACCCTTGCTTCAATAGATGATCAACTTCCCCTTGTAACAACCTACAATCTATCATTTTGTGAACATGATCGTTATGAAATTTGCACCAATGATCAGGATTATGTCTGTTTGGATTTGATCTCATTTATTTTGTCCACCGTATCTTATCTCCCATGCTTCTTAAAACAGCTACGAGCTCCGACGTGCTTACATTGAAATTATAACCACCAAATCGTGCCTTTAGGTTCCTATCATCATCTCGTGACTCTCGTGCATTCCCATAGCTCGATGATGAGCCTGATTCTCTATTTCTAGATCTACGTTCATATCTCAAATGATCATTCTTCGACCGTGAATCTTTTCCAGCTGGGCCCATATATGGTTTATTCTTGCTTTTGCCAGACCTTTTTTCTGTTTCCGCCCATCTTGAACTCACATTTTCTTCTTTTTGAGATCGTGAGATAATATCTTCATCGATCCTTAACTTCGTGCTATACCAGTTGTACACATCATTCCATGTCGTTGCTAGGAATTCACAAAGACTTTTCTTGAGTCGTCTCGTGGCTTCTAAGCTTTTCTCATTAAAATTACTAGGGAAAGCTATAGCTGCCCAATTATCCGGTACGCGTGGTAATGTCATTCTTTCACGTTGGAACCTATCCATGAATACTCTGAGCAACTCAGAGTCTCCTTGTTTGATATTGAAAATATCCTTCATTCTCTTTTCGACTTTTTGAGCCCCCGAATGTGCTATGATAAGTGAATCTGCAAGCTCAACAAAAGAATTTATGGAATTTTCGAGTAAAATAGAATAACATGTTAATACTCCTTTAGTGAGTGTTTTACCGAATATCTTGACCAATACTGATTCAATTTCTTGTTTAGTCAAGTCATTGCCTTTTACGCCAATTAAGAATGCAGTCACGTGGTCTCGTGGATCAGTTGTTCCATCGTATTTTGGAATATCAGACATTTTGAATTTCTTTTGGATTGGTAGAGGAGCAACGCTTGGCTTCCAAGGTTGCTGTGAATATTTGTCCATATCTATTCCTTTGATAGGCGGTACTCCAGGTATTTGCTCTATGCGGTCACTTTGTTCCTTGAGCTGTTTCTGCAAAGTGCAATATTAGAACTAAATTTTGTAAATCCGAATTAACTAAGTTACCTGGTTCTCCATCTCGTGATTCACTGGGGATTCCACTACTGCCTGAATTAACAAGCCTTGAACGAGGGTTTTCCAAAGTGTTGGTATTCGGAATTGGTATTGATGGTGCCACAGGTAACTGGCTAGCAAAGGCCTCAAGAGCGTTATTGACCTGTTGAGCGATCAACTTCTGCAAAGCTTCATTGATAGCTTCATCGTTGTTAAATTGAGCATTTGCGTTTGAATGACATCCATCAGGAGTTCCTTCTCGAGACCGTCGAGGCGAGCTTTGTGGAGGAGGGATCGGAGTGTGAACATCTTGTGAGTCCCCTTGGAGTTGATGGTTTACTTACGTATTATCGTTAATATTTGACATGATTGTGGATGCAACAAAAAAGATTAGGTTAAGAAAGAATTGAGTATCAGATTTCCGATAACGGAACCAATTTGTTTAACCAAAAAGTAAAATTTCGGTCAAAGCTTCAATTTAGAAGTACTCGGGTTACTGATAATCAAAGAATGAATAATGGAAAATGATTTTGCCAAAAATAAGATAATTAGAAGAAAGCAAAGTAAACCAATGTATTCAGATAATATTCTGTGTCCTTACAAATGATTAATCTCTTTTTTTTTTATAGTTATCTCTAAAATATATGTTTTGCCTTTGTCATAATTAGGTTATTATGGACAATTAAAGGCGTTAAATGCTACGTTACATAATCACTATAATTTTATACAAATTCTCTAACGTTTTCAATATTCAATGCTCATTAAATATTGTATCTGTACTTCATTATACTATCGGGTTCATTCTCCCAAATTCTTTGATTTAAATAGATATGAGTGTATAGTCTACTCGTGCCTCTGCTCTTGCTAGTGCTCATGCTAATGCTCGTATCTGTTGTAACTCGTGCCTCTTTGCTAATTATCATTCTTTGACCAGCCTTAATGTCATAACGTGTCATCCTTCAATCACTTCGCTATATGTAAATTCAGTATTCCCAATACACTTTCAAAAGTGCTCTACTTTTAAAGGATCAAATACGCAACTAATGACATTTGTGCAAAGTCCGAGGAACAAAGAAACCAAGCACCAATAATTGGGAAGAAAGTCATACCAGAGTATCAAATCCAGAAAGATCAAACACATTCTAAATATGGCTTTTATTGAATTGCGGACCTCACTCCGGAAACGGAGATACCCACATTAATAGCTGGTCTAATTCCAGAGTTAAATAGGTCAGCGGATAACAAGATTTGTCCATCAATAATAGAAATTATATCAGTAGGAATATAAGCCGAACATTTCCCGATTGGGTTTCAACTATTGGAAAGGCGGTCATACTTCCTTCACCTAAACTAGAACTTAATTTAGCTACTCTTTTCAAAAAGCGTGAATACAGATAAAAAATATCTCCAGGCGGTCTTCGTAATAGAAGAGACATTTGGCGATAAGCCTGCGCCTGTTTGGTCTCTGGAATACATGCTTCTAACCATAGAAGTCAGAATTGACCAGTTGGCTAAATATGCCACACTCATCCACGAAGAAATAAACCACTGGAGTCAAAGAGTGCATCAGTAATGCATGATAAGACGAACAAACCCGAAAGATGAGAAAATGGACCATTCCATTCTGAAGATACAAAAGCAAAGTGTATGTGACAATTGTAATGTAACATCTGAGGTGTTCGTGTTAAAAATGAAGCAACATTTCTCATCATGTCAGCATCACATATGACATAGCTTCTCTATTCTAAGGTCAGTGAGTCCTCCAATCTAAGACGAAGTAACTCTGAATGTTCTGCTCAAATATTGTAAAACAAACAATACAGATTACCAATTTTAAGCAGCGCAGATAAATACATATCTGCTTCGAGGGCCATAGTTTTTAGTTACATGGACATAAGAAATTCAGTCATTCGCCAGCTGACAAATTATTATCCATAGTTTACAAACAACTTATTTACTCTTTTGTGCTTTTCTATCAGCGTCATTTTGCTGAAACAAAAAGCCGAAGCAGCGAATCTCAAATTAGTAAATCTGCACTTAAAAGTTTCAAAAAGAGGTGCACATTTGTTCTAAATTAAATAAGTGCATGAAATCAAATGTTCTCATTCCTTTCAAGCAAAGGAAAAATGGAAGAGGAGACTGAGGGAAAATCCCAAAAGTTCAGTAGAATTTGGTGTTTAAAACAGGATACTTCAACTAAGTACCAAGAAGTTTGCATATATGACAATGGATAAAGTAACTTCAATGGAAAGTGCCGATCATGTGAAAAGAGATGCTCAGCTGCAAGTTCATCATTCTAAGATTTTCTGAATAACACCAGCTCCAACAGTCTTTCCTCCTTCCCTGATAGCAAACCTCATCCCTTGTTCACATGCAACCGGCATGATAAGCTCAACCACCATGTTTACACGATCGCCAGGCATGACCATCTTAGATTCCTCTCCTTTGTCACTCATAATCGCGGTAACCTTTCCAGTCACATCAGTTGTCCTCATGTAAAATTGAGGCCGATAACCCGCAAAGAACGGGGAATGCCTTCCTCCCTCTTCCTTCTTCAACACATACACCAAAGCTTCAAACTTTGTGTGTGGAGTGATTGTTCCGGGCTTGGCCAACACCATCCCTCTCTGAATATCAATCTTCTGAATACCTCTCAACAACAACCCCACATTATCTCCTGCCATCGCTTCGTCCAAAATCTTCTGAAACATCTCAACCCCTGTCACTGTAGTATTCCTAGTATCCTTTAATCCAACTATATCAACAATTTCCCCAACCTTAACAGTCCCTCTCTCTACTCTCCCCGTCGCCACAGTACCTCTACCAGTAATCGAGAAAACATCCTCAATAGCCATCAAGAAAGGCAATTCAGTTTGTCTTTGTGGGATAGGGATATATTCATCAACATTATCCATCAATTGATAAATCTTATCAACCCATTGATTTTCACCCCTTTTAATACTAGGATTAGCCATCAAAGCCTCTAAAGCTAAAAGTGCAGAACCCGAAATAATAGGAATTTCATCACCAGGGAACTCATAACTTGACAATAATTCTCTTACCTCCAACTCAACAAGCTCAAGTAACTCCTCATCATCAACTTGGTCTTGTTTGTTCAAGAAAACAACCATATTAGGGACCCCAACTTGCTTAGCTAACAAAATATGCTCTTTAGTCTGTGGCATTGGGCCATCAGCACCTGACACAACAAGAATTGCCCCATCCATTTGGGCAGCACCAGTAATCATGTTCTTAACATAGTCAGCATGCCCGGGGCAGTCCACGTGGGCATAATGTCTGTTTTCCGTTTCATATTCAACAGTGGCAGTGTTGATAGTAATACCACGGGCCCTTTCTTCAGGGGCAGCATCAATTTCGTCATATTTCTTGGGGGCGGAGTTGCCCATAGAGGCAAGCGCCATGGTCAAAGCAGCTGTAAGAGTGGTCTTTCCATGGTCAACGTGGCCAATTGTACCAATGTTGACGTGGGGTTTTTTACGCTCGAATTTGCCACGTGCTGCCCGGACGGTGAACCGACGGGGGTGGGTGGTGGAAGGAGTAGTGGTTGGTGAGTGGAGAAAAAGGGTTGATGGGGTGGATGTAAAAGAAGAGGAAAGGATAAGCTTTGAGGAATTTGAAGGGAATACAGCAGCAGTGTTGCTGCTACTGGTTGAGGAAGAAGGGGAATAAGGGTATGCAAGCTTTGTAGAAGCTGTAGCTGTTGCAGAAGCTGCTGAAATTGAAGCCATGGCAGTTTTTTGCCTGAAAATGGGATTGAAGTTTTGGAGAAGAGAGTCAAAAGAGGGGGAGCGAGGAATGTGGTTGAAAGAAGGAAGAAGAGGAGAGGAGAAAGATAATGATGTTATCCTTGGTAGGAATAAAGAGGGCCTCTCATATATGTGGGGTTTTATCTAATCACTTACCTCTCTTTTGATGACACACTGGGCTGCAACTTGCAATTGTGGGGATTAGGGGTATGGGATTTCTGTGAATTCTGTTCCCAAAATGTGACACGTAAGGAAATGGTCTAAATTTTTTACCCGGCCTTTTCTTTTAATTTCGCATAAAAATAAAACTAAAATTTTTATGTTCCAAAATTTTTAAGAGGGGTAGTTTCAAGTATTTTGGGTCAGTTATTTAGGGGATCGGGGAGATTGACGAGGATGTTATACACCGTATAAGGCTAGGGTGGATGAAGTGGAGGTTAGCGACGGGAGTCTTGTGTGACAAGAAAGTGTTACCGTTACTGAAAGGTAAATTTTATAGAGCAATAGTTAGGCATGCCATGTTGTATTGGACCGAGTGTTGGCCGGTTAAAAGCTCACACATCCAGAAGATGAAAGTTGCAGAGATGAGGATGTTGAGGTGAATGTGCGAGCATACAAAGATGGATAAGATTTGGAATGAAGATATTCAAGAGAAGGTGGGTGTGGCTCCTATGGAGACAAGATGTGAAAAGTAAGATTCAGATGGTTCGGGCACATTTAGAGGAGGAGCACTGATGCACCGGTGAGGAGGTGTGAACGACTGGTTGTGGCGGGTACGAGAAGAGGTAGAGGGAGACCTGAAAAGTATTGGGGAGAGGTGATCAGACAGGATATGGCGCGACTTAGGATTACTGAGGACATGACCCTTAACAGGGAATTGTGGAGGTCGAGCATTAAGGTTGTAGGTTAGGGAAAAGTTGTGAATATTTCTACAGCGCACTAGAGTGAGACTAGTCAGTTAGGAGTTAGTCTCAGAATGCTACTGATCAACTACTGATGATGGGCTTTACCTGTTGGTTATTAGCATACTTTACATCTATTTTGTATTTCCCATATTTCTTATATTGCTCTTATTTTGTTATTTTATGGTATTTTATGTTATATTATAAATTTTATGTTATTTTATTATAAGTTTATTGATAGTACTAATATATTGTCTTTTGTTGCATTCTTGAACCGAAGGTCTCCTGAAATTGCCTCTCTACCCCTCCGGATAGGGGTAAGGTCTGCATACATATAGATCCCATTTATGGAATTATACTGAATTGTTGTTGTTATTGTTGTCCCTTTTAGTCTTCGGTAGTGTTTAATTTAACAGGGAGGGATGCATAGAGTAGCGTGCCAAGAAAAATCTGGTAACGTGTGCTTTAGAAAAAAGTTCGAGTCAAATATGTAATACCTAATTATGAAGGATTTGACTAAAAGTGCGAGAACAATCGGGCATATACAAAAGTTTAAACCGTGAGTTTACACCAATGATCTGTATCGAGCTTATGCTTTAGGATATGTAAAAGTAGTGTTTTAAAAGTAGCGGGGCGTTTATAAGCACATAGGAAAAAACATACTTTGTGAAGAAAAACCGGACAACAGCAAACAGTAGAATCATTCAGATAATATTACTTACTTTTTTTACAGATCTAGAGAACACCAATGATAAAATCAAAGAAACTTATGAAGTCATATACTAACTGGCATTATTTCAACCAATTGACATTTCCAATAGTTAAATACTCATGTAAATATGTACAAGTATACATGCCAAGAAATTCAAGGACTCATTTGTAGCAGCAACATGACTTGCAGACGCACCATACACGTGTAATGAGAAACCTGTATTACTGTAAGTCCTGGCCCTGAACTGATGGTAACCTTGTTAGAAGTGAATCTGTATCTAACGATAGGTCCATGCTTTTCCCCTCTAGCTTTTGATCTGCATGTGACCATTGTCAGCAACATTAATCTTTCAGCATTCTGGAATATCTTGAAACCTTTCAAGGGTAGTCAGATAATTGGTTCAATCCAAGAACTATCTGCAGTTGAGTGGCAAAAGGCCGCACTGTAACATCTTCACGGAGAAACTTCAGTCTTCAGGATCCATAAAATAGCAACCTCATCCGCACTACGAATTATGGGAAGATATTTTGCAACCATAAATGCTGCGGACCTCAGGAGGAAGCTTACTTAGAAGATCTGATATAGCAGAGTCATGTTTCTTCCTGAGATCATTTAGCTCCTTATGCTGCTGACCTAGCAGCTCCTCGAGTTTCTTGACAATTTGTCTGACATCAGCTGGGTAGTTGTTGCTGATCAGGTTATTTCTTTCCTCTGATGAAGTAGGCCTGCTTGAATAACTAAAATCCGCAGAATGATCATTATCATCAAGGTAAAAATCATGTAGAACACCAGCCCCATCATCCATGTAAGTCTCAGTTTCATAATCTTCGAGTAAGGCAGCATCAAAATGTGAGCTGTCTCCCACTCTCAGGACAACAGGTGATTGTTCATTTTCTTCGGTCCAGCTCCCTTCACGAATTGGTGAATCGGTCTGTGACGTGTTTGAAGGCCCCTGTCTGAGCGGAGAGCTTGCACTACTGGCTGTTTTCGGTGAATCAGACCAGTACTTCCGACCTGAAGGAAGCCTTTCCAACACAAGACTGCCCGAATAAGCAGAATCAATTGTTAAGGGGGGGACATCATCTCGGGCTCTAGAAGTACAGCTATCGGGAGCAACTTCATCAGTTATGTCATTGCTAGAGCATTCTCTTGGTGCCCAATCTGGGATATATGACCGAATTTCAGAATCAATCATTGCTGCTATTGCTGAAACATCCTGATCTGTCAGGTCCAGCTCTTCGACCATTTCACTAGCCACTGCGTTTGCTGTATCAACTTGAATATCAAAGGGGAAGTGAATGTTCCTAATATGACCTGATACCACAGTTCAACTGTTATACAACCAAATTACGGGAAGCATCTTAAGCTTGATAAAGAAACAATGAGCATGAGCAAATGGTAACCTGTTGAATCAGTTATTCGCAGTTTAAGAAATATTGTATTTAGGTCCTTCCTTTGGCCCTGCACCGTGAAATCTCTAGCTCCCTCGGGCAAAGGGTCCTTATTACTTTTTCCATTATCAGACTGATCATCCCTCATTTCTGTAAAAAATCTCACAGAAGTCAATAATATTAGCCGACATTTCAGGAAGTGGGCGATCAGATAATTACCTGCATGTCTGGAATTGGAGCTCAAAGATCGACCTACATTTCCAGAATCCTCATCTGAAAGGAGAAAGGGGTCCATCAACAGTTCCTTAGCAGGCAACCGATCAGAAGCTTTTGCGATACATTTATCTATAAAGGCTTTAACTCCTGGATCCTTCACTTTTGCCAATGAGGCAGGCTTAATTCCCTTTATAGATGCAATTGGTAAAATCAGAATCTTAGCGATGTAGAATTGTAAGATGAAACCAAAAATACCAAGAAATGCAGATTCACCTATCTCATTATAATGATCTGCTAAAATGAAAATAGAGCTTCCGAAAAATTAAGATTACCAACCAAATTAACAAGCTCTCACTTCCCTCTTTCCGCTCAAAAGAAACCCAAACCCCCCACCCTACCCCATCCCACCCCCACCCTAAAAAAGGTTCGTGCCTGTTTTATAATTTCTAGCAATCAAACACTGAAAATTCATCATATAAACTCATGGATTTGTTGAGTAATGATCTAATATAGTAAAATAAGGTGCTCCCTAGATCCAGTCTAAACAGTTTCATCTTGTCCTGGCACAAAGTTAAAACTGGAGTTTAAATTAAACAGTACTTCCAATAAAACTACGGGCCAAAAGTAGAGATATATGTTTGATAGTGATAAGCTTGAGATTTGACAAGGATCAAAGCGGAGCTCATATTACTTTGACATAGTATAGTCCTCAATATGCAATAGACATTTCCCTTTATTAAAGCAAGTGACAACATTTAGTCATGATGCGAAAAGAACGCAATCCTTTTGGGATGGAGGTAACTAGTGTGGTAAGTGCTAAGCACTTCTGAGGACTCCATGTTTGCCCGGAGGAGAAGACAACTGTACGTTACAAAAACCTAGCCACTTGATATGCTTCTTTTCTTTTCTTGTAAATTATTCTCCATCACTAGTATCCTTTAAATCCGAGCACAACCTTTTCTTCCCTCGTTTCATCGCTGCCTTTATAACTCTCTCACCAATCCATCAACCAGATAATTACCAGTCATTAATACTTACATTACCGCCTTAAATGTTGGAAGTTATTTTAACACCTTCAACACTAAAGATCTCCTTTCCCTGTCACAGTAAAATCCTTACTTCTCCCTCATAATCCTACTTGAGCATCTCTGTTGCTATTCGTTTAGCCAAACCACTACTCTTATTACCACTCAACATACTGTGTGTTGTTGCAACTCATTTTAACACCTTCAACACCATGCCAGTTGCTGGATCTAGATCAAGATCTCCAATATATTGTTGGAGAAATTGATCAAGAAAAATTATCTTTCAGTTTAAGTTGTTTGTTCTGCTTCAACCTAAAGTGATGCTAGGCTGCTTCATAGAGGTTCGCTTGACCACATCATGAGCATGTTTAAGTTAAGTGCACGTCAAGCAATTAAGCCCCATCTCTTTAACCACAAGTCATTCGTATCTCTTCTTTGTCAATGACACATAATTCTGATAAATGAAACAAACAATAGGCACCATGTACTTAATAACTAACAATTGAATTTTACACTAGTATTAATTGAACTCAATGATCTTATTCATCTTCACTAAAATAACCTACCAATACAATGCTTTATGTGATACATCAAAATACATACCACATTATTCAGAACAGAAGACTGGATTAGCTAATAGATACTGTTGAGTTAGCATCATAGGAGAACAAGATAACTCACTTATTAAACATGAAGAGAGAAAGAGTATGACAACGATTTCAGCTGGAGTAAGGTCTAAATGAATGGTTGATATTGCTAGCTTGAGCAATGCTAAAGAATGAAATTGACATTCAGATAGAAATTCCCAAGGTGAGGGTGGTATTTGGAGGTAAACTGATAACCAGGAAGTACTGAAAGTCCTTTTGAAAATTGTCCCGGTGAAAAGGATCTTTACTTGAGCCGGGAGTCAATTGGAAACAGCATCTCTACCTTCAAGGTAGGGGTAATATCTGCGTACACTATCCTCCGCATAACCCACTTGTGGGATTATACTGGGTTTGGAGTTTTTGTTGTCCCAGTGAAAAGGAGGGGGCAGTGCTTCTTATTCAATGTTGAAAAAACACTTGACATATAAACCAAGTTCGGATTGGCATTTATGTAACAACAACAACAACTCAGTATAATCCCACTTAGTGTGGTTTGGGGAGGGTAGTGTGTACGCAGACCTTACCCCTACCCTGGAGTAAGGAGGCTGTTCCCAAATTGAGCCTCGGCATCCTTCCCTCCAAGAACTACCCACCTTCCTCTTGGAGAGACTCGAATTCACAACCTCTCGGTTGGAAGTGGAGGTTGCTTACCATCAGAGCAACCCCTCTTGTCTACATCTGGGATAGAATCGTCCACTTATGCAATCAGGTCATGACAATGTTTTTTAGGTAGTTTGCTAGAACAAACGAATATCAAAAAAAAAAAAATGTAGGCAATTATCTATTAATAGGTATTAATAGATCAAGGAATGAATAGCTTGAAGATATTAGCTATTAATGGGGCATCCAATAGGTCCCATAGCTTGAAGATATTAGCTATTAATAACAAAGGTAGTTATTCAAGGAACGAATAAGTGCACAGGAGTCCTTTTGGTTTTACGAGATAAAGCTTAATGAAATTATCTAAAATGAAATGCCAATCCAACATGTCAGCAGGCTCATTTGAATAAGAAATTTAGGACCAAAAGAATATTTTTCATCATCAAAAGCAGGTGGGAGTTTAACTAATGTGGATACAAGACTAAGAAAGTAAAACCTGAAGTTCCTTCAGTCAGCAGTTGATTCTGATTATGCGTAGCCAAACTGCTTTTAAGTGGTCAACAAAATCTCATTCCTATGGTGAAACCACCATGAGCTACTGAGCCCGCCAAGTCAAGGACATTCATTCAACAGAAGCCCGTAAACAGTGTTGATTTCTTAGAAGGACTACTATCTTTTTTAAAAAGATCATGTTTGTTCACTTCCTCAGCAAATTGAACATCCTGCTTTACAAGGAATTGTTATTGAAGTGAGATCGAACACCCTTCTTAACAAAAGAAAGGTATCGGGACTAAAAGTACTTTTACATTCAAGGACTCTGCTACGGGGTATACCCTATCAATTCTTATTGTATTCAAAGACTCAAGCAAAATGACTACTAAGAACTCCAAGCAAAAAAACGTTTACCCTCGACAAAATAAAATAGAAACAAGCAGAATCATTATGGTACAAATGGAGTATTCCTTTTTCTTTTGCAATCAGAAAATTCTTAGGTTGGTGAAATGAAGAGGAAAAAATGCTTCATGCAGTTTTCTTCCAAGAAACAGCTTCCAGTTGCAGCATAATTGGCCCCTAAGAAATGCATGTCAAAATGCAGAAAATAGTAATGAATTCTCTTTCTTTCCTATTCCAACAACAACAACAACAACCCAGTATAATCCCACTTAGTGGGGCCTGGGGAGGGTAGTATGTACGCAAACCTTACCCCTACCCTTGGGTAGAGAGGCTGTTTCCAAATAGGCCCCGACATCCTTCCCTCCAAGAACTTCCCACCTTGCTCTTGGGGAGAGTCGAACTCACAACCTCTCGGTTGGAAGTGGGGGTTGCTTACCATCAGAGCAACCCCTCTTGTCGCTTTCTTTCCTATTCCAATGGGTAATATTATATTTGAGCCTTTTTGCACAACTTGCAGATTTGCCCTCTTCGTTTAAAGCTAAAAGCATCCTTTGGAGATCTTCCAAGGTAGCCAATTCAAGTAGATCATCCCTTCCCCTCGTTCCACTTTGTTTCGCTCGACCTTGAAGTAGTGCCACTATCATCAGGTCGATGAACTTGATCACGAAACCACGAGACCACGACAAAGCACATAAACCTGACTTCTTTGTATTTGTTCTGATAACCAGGTTAGTGTATTAAAAGTCTAAATGTAAACGCAGCATCACCTAAAAAGTGTTTATTTAACTAATTTGCTAGTAGAGTAATGCGCCTCTAAAGAAACAGACTGAAGCTGGAGTTTCCATCCTCCCCACCCAAAGGGAAAAGGAGAAAGAGACAAAGGTCATCAACCCCCAGGAACGAACGTCTTTTTTTTTCTTTGATGACCAAGAAATCGGTCTGCATCGAAACTCGGGATTCTGGGCCTGCCTCTATCCTGCTCACTTGAATACCATGCTTAGTTCGCGCGCAGGGCTCGAACCCGTGACCTTAGTCACAAGTCCCTTAACCTTTGCCACTTGAACTAAGCCCCGGGCCCAGAAAAGAACATACTTTCAAGCAATTGTGTGACTACCAACAGATAATTACCTAGAGCTTAGTAAATGAACAATCATGTAAAACTATAAATGCCATAGTTCCTCGAGGGGTGCACTAATTATAGCTCTCAATTAGAAAAATTTCCATCGCTTTTGCTGCTTACAACCTTGTTAGCAAGAAAATGATATCTCTACCAACAATCATGAACACAAAATAACATGTACGAAGCTTGATGAACAAGAAAGAAAGATAAAGAGCCTGGGAAGAAAGATGCAAATTCTTACTGCTGTCACTTTCTTATATATTTGAGCAGCATTGGAACACTCAACATAAGGATACTCAAAAGTCACGAGCTCCAGCAGGCACATACCAAAGGCATAGATATCTACTAGCTCATTGTATTCCTCCTCATACAGTTCTGGCGCCATGAATTCTGGTGTACCTGAGATCAAATATAGAATTGCATTTTCAGCAACCATCTACACTACCAATGAACAGCCAATTGAAACCTTGAGGACAGTTGCAAAATTAGAAAAGCTGAGGACTCACCAATGACACTATGAGCAGCGCGAGCCTTACAAAGAATTGCAGCAAGTCCCAAGTCACCAATCTTAACTTCCCCTTGGTTACCATTGATAAAAATGTTATCACACTTAAGATCACGATGAATAATTGGAGGGTCATGACCATGTAGATATGAGAGACCCTCCAATATCTGCCTAGACCAATTCTTGAGTGCTCTAATATCAACCTTCTTATGTTTCTTACGGTACCTACACGAGCATACAGAAAGACCAGTCCACAATTCAATACTTCAAAAATATGGGTAGTTGGTTGAGCAAAGGAAGAAAAACCACATAGTCATACTGTCTTAAAGTCCCAGAAGTGAAAATTTCAGTAATGATGTTGATATTCTCATTTTTCGAGTCAACCCACGAGTTATAGAATTTGATGATATTCTTGTGCTTGAGGGTTTTAAGCAAATGAACTTCAGAATATAGACGCTCCAAGTCCACAGAATTCCTCAAGAGATCAGCAACTTTAACTTGATTCCAAGCTACTTCAATCCCCTCTAATTCATCAAATGCTCGATAACTATATTTCAAATAGTAAGTCAAGAATGGACAAAAAAGCGCACTTGACAAAATTCATTAACGGGCAAAAAAGCAGTAAAACAAAACTCCCTTCATCTCGATTTATATGACAAAATTTCCAGAATAAGTGACAGTATTCCGTTAACAATATTATTGTACAATTTTCACAAATATTAAGAATTCAAAGTTAATACCTTTATGTTATGTTTTCTCTATCAATCTAACTATTAAACTATCACTTTTATTTTTCTTCCATTATTACTAGCGTTTAAGTGGCACATGAGAGGATGAGTTGGAGTGTCAAAATGAAAAAGATCGAAGTAAAAGTGTCAAAATGAAAAGTGGAGCCAACTTTAGAGGGCCGTTTATGGGTTTGGCCTATAATATACTCCCTCCATTCCATTTTATGTGGCGTTGTTTCCTTATTAATCTGTTTAAAAAAGAATGACATTTTCCTATATTTTTTAAACAATTTAACTTTAAACTTTTTATTTCTTCTTTAATGACATGCCTTTATGGCCACAAAAATCCATGGCATATTTAAGACCACATTCCAAAAGTCTTTTTTTTCTTTTTAAACTCCATGCTCAATCAAACGCTACCACATAAATTGAAACAGAGTACTAGTCAAATTAATACTTATATTCCTTATCCTGTCAAACACCATCAATCAAAATGAAACAGCGGCAGAGCATCACACACGTAAAGACGTTATAAAGGATACACTTTCTTGAAAGCTCCTTTTCCCAAAACCTCTTTGTACTGCACATAACAAGACAATCAACTTCAAAGTCACAATGCAGAATCAAATATATGTATATAACTAATGAAATGGATACCAAACCCGAACTAAAAATTAGCCAGATATGTGGCAACAGTAATAGCAAAGCAGTAACAAAGAATAGAACAGCGGGAAATACAAAAGGAAATACTCCCCATCCCAATTATTTGAATCTCTTTCCATTTGGGACGTTCAAAGAAACGTTTCACACTATTCCATTTATGTACAATTTTAACTAACTTCAAGCTTTCTAATTTATTAAATTTTATGTATAATATGATAAATTCTTTCCTTATCAAACTAACTTTTTTTTTAATAACGGGTGTCTGGACCAGCTTGTTTTGTAGCTGACTGTTTCCTTATTAAACAAACTTTTCGATCATTACTTCAATATAGTTATGTTTTTCACATATCACTCGTATATTATTTCAGTCAAATCATATAAGATGAGCAGAATATGGTCACTAAGCAGTTTAAAAAATGTACTCCAAACACAGCATAATGTACAACGAAGCTAAAAGTTAATTAATTAATGTAAAAATGAGAAACTGACCCGGCCGTAACGACCAGAAGGATCGAGCTCGACAAACTCCGGTTCAGATTCAGAATCTTCCGGTTCCTGTTCGGACGCAGAATCCTGCTGCATTCTCTTCGTTCGATGAATTGAATTATGATAAGAAAAAATAATTAAAAACCTAGCTCTTCACGAACAACAACAATTGGATTCAGATCAATTTGAAATTGCGAATTAACAATCTAATCGTACACTTTTGTCCCAGAATTGAGATATAAGCAGTTTCAGGGGACGTGTAAATTGATAGAAGACCCTGTTACACCAAACTAGTAGGTACATACAATACATATATGTAAGCATAAGGATCAGCAGAAACGTATAAAAGAAATGAAGCGTGGCAAGGGAAAAAAGCAGAGTTCGAGTTGAAGGCGTCTGGGTGGGGTCATGGGCAGATGTGTGCATGCCGACGAACCAGACAAACCCGACTCCGAAATTTGTACGCATCTTGGATCCCAGGACCCGAATACAAGAGATCACTTAATTTTAACTATAAATTATTTTTAACTTTTCTTTTAAAAATAAAATTAGTATATTTAAGAGTTATACAAAAAGGCCGTATAATATCTAATCGTTTAGTATTAAATAAAAGGTTGTCAACTAAAAACTATTGGCTTTCCACATATATAATAAAGTTAGGAAGATTAGTATTTCAAGAGATGTACTGTCCTTTGTGTAGGGATTTAAATATTTTTAAAAAGCTGGGATAACATTACATATTTGTGTACGATTACATACTATAGAAAATAAACAATTGACGTATTAAAGGGCTGCATATAAAAATTGATCCTTTAATTTAATGGGATTGAATTAGGGGTGTTCAAAACCGATCCGAAACCGAAAACCGAACCGAACCGAAGCTTAATGGCTTAATGGTAACGGCTTAACAGACGGAGAACAGATTGAATTTTTTTTATTAACGGCTTATCGGTTTGGGGGCGGATTATTCAATTTTCTTAACGGATAATCCGTTACCCCGTTAAGAATATATATATAAAATTTATTTTTACTTACATAATTATATATATTAAATATAAAAACTAAAAACCTTAAAAATGAATAAGTATAAGTTCCCACAACTGGCGGTCTATTTCTATTGGCATTCCTTAGGATTCCACCGGAGGTGCAATCAATGATGTTGCCGTTCAGTTCCGGCCTGTGATTCGTATAAGGATCCACACCAACAAGATGATGCTCTGCTTTAATCTGCTCTGGCCTAGAAATCTTTGTTGATTTTGGTGGGCAGTGCTTTAAAATCCCAGGAGCTTGTCTTGAGCTAATCCTTCTAGCTGGCCGTGGATATGATCTATAAAATTTTATACTGTTTCAATAAATTTTATAATTTGGTATAAGCTTTTCGATAAGCCCCATAGGTATTAAGCCGATAAATCGTCCGGTAACCGCCCGATAAGAGCTAACCACATACCAATCCGCCCGATATCTTATCGGGTGGCTAACGGATGAATACATTTAAAAGCTGATAACCGTTAAGCCAAACTATTAAGAGTAAAAAGCCGCTCAATCCGCCCGATAAACACCCCTAGATTGAATAGTCAATTCTCGACAAAATGGAAAGTCAACGAGTTAGCTAGCAATCCTTTTTATTGTTTCCTTTTGTTTTTTAGTTCCGTTCAATTGTATCTCTTTTCTTTTTTCTTCTTTTATGAACAGTTTGCTTCTGACATACGTAGCAATCCTAGATATAACTATAAATATTCAAGGCTAACTAGTTAAAAAATTTCTTATTATCTTTTCTTTTTTACCATTTCCTTCTATTTTGAGTGAAGAACATGCTGAGAATAGAAACAAACATGCCCCAGAAACACCTTTTGGAAACAAAGTAAATTCAAAGGTAAGAGTTAGAATTCTTTTTTCCTATTTCTTTCTCTATTCAGTTAAAACATGCACCAATGATAGTGTGTATGCTTATTTTTCTCCAAAAAATTAGATAACAATTAAATTTATAATGTAATTTTAAAAATATGTGATTTCACCTAATACCAATTGATAAATATAAAAATAAGTGATGCGAATTAAATATAATATAAAGTAAACAAGCGTTTGAACAGAGCCCTCGAGCTCGGACACCCTCGAGCTAGTTATGCAAGAATAGTTAAAGGCACAATAAGCTGGTGAACAAGAATGTAAGATAAGAAATATTATATTGCTCTCATATTCTTGAATGTAAGGTGCTTACAAATGATGGGGATTCCCCTTTATATATTAGAGGATTTTTAATTATGGTACAATTCTAACTACCGAAGTAAATTCCATAATTGGTACAAACAACCGCCCTTGATTTGATCTGTTTCGAAATTTTCACCTCGATTTTCGATCGATTACGGATATCTCGCTTTTCCGTTATTACACTTCACTCGAAGTCTGTCATACTTAGTCTCGATTGATGCTGGCCTCGATCTCGAGGGGCACCTTAATTCTTGTATTCGACACCTCATTTTTGTGCTATGGCCCGATCCATTATGAGGCCGAACTTCGATGTGATCTCCTAGTCTTAATTAAATAGCAAAATCGGGTTTGTCCGATTTTACAGTATGCATTATTAATTCACACTTAAAAGGCCGAGCTTGAACACACCGTCAAAGAATTATACATGTAATGTAAATCACATATCACTTTAATATAAAGAAACTGAAATAGAGGAACTTTCACACATGACTTTCTCGCTAACTGTAAGATGCCACCGGAATTAATTACTTAATCTTTCGACTGGTGTCCGTATAATAAAGGAGGAGAACTACGAAAAAAATTTGTATTGTTCTCCCAATAAATAACTCTCGTTAAGCCTCGTCAAATTTAATTAAATAACCTCTTAAACTTGACGGTGGCTTTTGTATAGGATAAAATATGTCATATTCAACGATAGTATGTGAAGCCGGAGACCGAAGATAATTGGGTCCGAAAACAATGATCTCGCTTGTTATCGGAGAGAATGATATTCATAAAGGTGAAATATGTCTGTCATCCGGCAGCATAAGAATAAGCTATAGCATTAGGTGCACAATCTGTTAAAGAGAATATAGCATTCACTGTCTATCATTATACATTTTTCAATGACCCTTGTAATTGTTATTTAAGAGGGGCTTGATCCTAGGATTCTGTTAATAAGTAAGTTCTACTATCATTGTAAGGGGCATGAATTTTTTAACAAGCATACACCATATTCAATCAAAAGCTTAATAACATTTTTACTTTCTTGCTTATTTACATTGTTCTTGCCGCCTTCGAGAGCTCTGTTCCCGAGCTCAAGATCTCTACTATCTTATTTCGATTTCAACGCAAAGTCTTACATTTTTTGTCTAATTTAATTATCATTTCAGGATAAAATCGATTAACATATCTATAAACCACGTATAAATTCAATCGTACCATTTTACAGGTAAATACTTGACGCCCATCTTGGGGCATAGACATGAGTTGTGTAATTCAATTGATCCATGCATATGTTACTAATCGGCAGATAACGAAGTCAACATCATTCTGAAAGCTCTGCAGGACCACCTACCACTAGTCTTCTGCCGGAGGGGTTTATTGCACAAAAATTTCGGGATGCATGCTCCCTAAGAGAGAAGCCCAACAAATGTCAGATGCAAAGCCCGGAACCTCATTAAGATCATATTGGCATACTCTCCAAAAAAGAAATAGCAAAACTCACCATGAAGGTTCCATCAGTGATACCCACAACGAGGGGGATAAGGCCTCTCCAGTTCACTGCGGGCAATATCCACGACATGTTCGAGAGGCAACTTCTAATGATGCTAAAGACGAGCATGTCATTGAAATAGTAAGGATCTTGGGGGGGGGGGGGGCAACAAAAGGCCACTGTCGGCCATATCTCGCGGCAGGATCTGGTCATAACGGAATTAAGACAGTGTTGTCAGGTGTTTCCAACAATGCGAATGGACGAGGTCCAATTTCTCCCGGTGGCAAATCAAATAACGTAAGGGGTCGATAATAACACCCGAAGAGTGAAGTCGATTTTGATAGGGTCGGGGGAACCGTAGCGATTCCAGAAACAAAAATAAAAATGATTCCTTTAAATCTGAACTCATGCGGTTTTAAAGGATCAAATTCACAAATGGATCAAATTTTGGGCGCACCGCCAGTATTGAAAGGACTAGACTCGAAGAAGTACACCCAACTACCATTCAAATCGAGCGTGACACCAGAGTTGATCCCTAAGCAGTTCAAAATACCAGATGTGTCGAATTATGATGGGACTTCAGATCCTCATGAGCATAAACCACTAATATAATAGTGGTGAATGGAAACGATTTGGCTCTGCATGGGATTGAGTCAGTCTTATTAAAAAAAATTCGGGGAGATCCTCATGAAGGAGGCCCTAACATGGTATTCACTCTTGACCAAGCACTCCATAGGTTCCTTCGAGATGCTCGCGAACTCTTTCATTATGCCAACGCTGGGGCTTTTGGTATAGGCCCGAAATGCCAACATATTTGGGATTGCACAAGGAGAGTCCAAATTGTAGTGGAAGTTTGTGACCTGATTCCAGAAAGAATGACACTGCTCCTGGCCGTACCAGACAAATAGGCAACAAAAGCATTTACTAAAGGGTTGAATCCGAGAAGTTCGGCGAAATCGGAGGGTTCATTACTCATCATTAAGGAATTTTAGGAAATCATCCCGAGACCTTGAGGCTGCAAGGCCATGGTAGAGCTCCTTCCCTCGTGGTACGCTGACGCCCGACTTAATGATGATGTCAGGGGTGGGGAGTTCCCAAGGCATGCAGCTAGTACTTGTAGAGCCTGGTGTCATCTAGTTGTCCCATCCCCTATCTTTGCAATTAATGTTTTTTGTACTGTGTTAGGATTTTCTTTCTATAAAGGGGGTCTTTACACTTTGTAACTGTTGTTGTTCCAACTATTCTACACGAAATATACAAGAACTCTCTTTTTCTTTTCGTTCTAACATACTCTCTCGATATCATTGCACTTTTTTCTTATTTTCATACTTGTTCTTCATTTATTGCTTATCATTGGCCATAAAGAGCCTTCGCTGATTGTTTTATTACTATTATCCCTTCCTCGATTACCCTTATAGTTCGAGCCCCAGCCTAGGAATCGATCCCGAGGCCCCATAATCAGTCAGTCCGAGACCCCGCCCATCTAGCTTATCGATTTGATTATAACTCTGTTTTAGCTTGCAGTTTATCTCTAAACTTCACACACCTAGCATCAACTGCTTAACAACTAGCATAAAAATAGATCACGTATTTTTAGAGTCCCATAAACAAATTTAATTGCTATTACCATTTTCACGGTAAAAAGTTTGGCGCACACCGTGGGGCTAAAAATAATAGTCAATATTTTCTTGCTGGTTTCATTATGCAACGCAAGTTACCTTTCACACTTTTTCTTGTCCAAGATCTTCGATTTCAGGTCAAAATGTCTGGATCAGTAAACAGAGTCGAAAATGATAACCTTGAAAACCATGGAGAAAATAGTGTGGTTGTTCCGATTGTTGGTGCACCACCATATAACCTCGAGAACGCACCTGGACCATCCCAGCGGATGCGGGTTTGCACGACGCACAGCAAGTCGATAAAACCTCATGTACCGACAAGAGCATACAAGAATGCAACCAACAGGTAGCCTAAAATATCCCAGCTTGGGAAGAACAAAAGGTTAGTCTTCATGTTATTTTTGATATGTTGCTGGCGCAACAGCTGGCTATCACGCAAATGCAAAGCCACCCAAAAACTCCTAGCACAGTAGCACTGAGAACAGCTCCCTAGCTGAATAGGTTTCGGAGAGATCGAGCAATAATGGATTGATAGCTGATCCTGCCATCGTAAAAACGCTCGAGGACCTCACCAAAAGGATCTAGTCGGGTGAGAAAATGATAGCGGCCAATGACAAGAAAGTTAAGACCTACAACTCCAGGGTCGACCAAATCCCGGGCGCACCCCCAGTCCTAAAAGGCATAAATTCAAAGAACTTCATGCAGCGGCCATTCCCAGAGGAAACAATCCTGAAACCCATTCCAAAGAAGTTCAGAATATGAGAAATCCCAAATTACAACGGGACCTTAGACCCTAATGAACACGTTACTGCCTACACGTGCGCAGTGAAGGGCAATGCCATACAAGATGACGATATCTAATCCGTCTTATTTAAAAAAAGTCAGGGAGACACTCTCGAAGGGGGCCATGATGTGGTATCACAAACTAGCTACCAAATCCATAGACTCGTTTACCATGCTGACAGACTCCTTCATAAAGGCATATGTCGGTGCCATCAAAGAAGCAACGAGGAAGTATGACATGTTCAAGATCAAGCAAAGAGAGAACGAGATGTTGCAAGAGTTCGTATCTCGTTTCCAAATAGAACGAATGGACCTACCCCTGGTCTCTGACGTCTGGGCAGTGTAGGCCTTCACTCAAGGCCTAAACGAGCGGAGCTTAGCAACTTCAAGGCAGCTGAAAGAGAATTTGATCGAATATCCCACCGTGACCTGGTCGGACGTCCACAACCGATACCAGGTGATGATCAGGGTCGAGGATGACCAGTTGGGAGCCCTCTCAGGCTTAGTATATCCGACCAGGCTCTTACTAAAGAAGCCAAAACCAAACAAAGAAAGGTATCAGCCATACACCGAACATAGGAGGAACTCCTTGAGATGCAACCTGCCTCGCAACGACCGATCGATGAATCAAGGACGGAATCTTTTGGAGCTCATCAACGGAGCCGAGTTTGATAGAAACGTGGGGTCAACTGAGGCATCTCTTTGGTTAGAATACAACTTCAATATTGATGTATCGAACATTATGTTCGCCATTAGCAAAATCAGGGATGCCAAATGGCCCCACCCTGTACAGTCGGATCCTTCACAAAGGAACTATGACTTTGTATGCTAGTTTCATAACACGTACCGCCTCAAGACCAAGTATTTTTGGCAACTGCAGGGGGAAGTGGCTCGGCTACTCGGCAACGGTCACCTTCGAGAATTCCTTAGCCTCTGAGCCAAACCTTACGAGGTGCTCGAGCATCGCCACGAAATGACTTGAAATTGAGGTTCTTCCCGAAACGACGACAGGCTAGACGAAAATTATTTCAAAAAGTCCTTATCAATGGGAAATAAAAGCAACTGAAGGTCGCTTCGACCCAAAGTGTAAGAGTCATTGTCGCAAGCTTATATAAAAGGCCATATCGGCTCAATGCATAAAAGCCATTGTCACCAGCTCATCCGAAAACTTGAGGGTCAATTAAGCTCGAGTCGTAACCCGATTCGGAGATAGAATCCAAAATAGTTAACTACATATGCCTAAGGGCAAAGTGTAAGAGACATTATTCCTAGCCTAACGAGCCATAGGGACACACACATAAAAGGTCTCTTTGACTCAAGGCGTAAGAGCCACTATCGCTAGCCTAAACAAATACAAAACTTGAGGGTCGATAGAGATCGAGTCGAAAACCAACTTGGAGCCTGAACCCAAAATAGTTAACTACATATGCCTAAGGGCAAAGCGTAATAGCCATTGTGCCAGCCTGACGAGCCTGAGGGCAACACACATAAAAGGTCGCTTCGACCAAGGCATAAGAGCCACTGTCTCCAGCCCATACAAAGACTAAACTTTAGGGTCGATAGAGCTCGAGTCGAAACCCGACTTGGAGACTGAACCCAAAATAGTTAAAATGCATATGCCTAAAGGCAAAGCATAAGAGCTGTTGTCGCCAGCCTTGTTAGAATATACGCTTAACGCTAGAGGGGGGGGGGGTGAATAACGTTATAATAAAAAACAATATAAACTTGCAGAATTAAAAATTGCAGGATTGAAATAAGTGCGGTAATTAAATAATAAGGAACGAACGCACCGAAATTATCCTGGTTCACCACAACCTGTGGCTAGTCCAGTCCCCGAGAGACTCTCTAGAGATTCCACTAACTTCGTTAAGTTTACGGGTGCTTAACAAACCGTTACAAACTGAGAACTTGAGTCACACAAGCCTCAACAACCTTTGCTCGAAGATACCACACTTCAAGACTTCAACCGAAGGAATGAAAACGTTCCTTCTTACAACCACAAGGGATTAACACTTCCCTTCAAGTGTATACAAACACTTAGCACTCAAGACAAGACTCTCTTTAAGAGTAGATATGAGTAAAATAAATACGCTCAAGAACACAACAACTTTCCTCAAGAGTTTGGCTCTCAAAAACTTATGAAATGAATATAAAATGATGTATATGAGAGTATGCAAGCTTTAGCAAGAATATGATCAGTTGTTGTATTTAGAAGGCTGATTTTGAGTTGTATTTATAGTGTTCAAAAATCCTACAACCGTTGCCTAATTGCCAATCAAGAATTGCTGATTTTGTGCTAAGATAATCGATTATCTGATTTGCATAATCGATTATTTTCCAATCGTTCAAAAATCATTCCCAGATTTTAAGCAGAATAATCGATTATCCAAATCGTATAATCGATTACCTGACAACGTTCAAAAAATCATATTCAGATTTTACTTAGCATAATCGATTATCAGATTGTGTATAATCGATTATCTTTCAGAGTTTAAAAATACTTTGGCAACGGTCATTTGCATAATTGATTATGCTATAAGGATAATCGATTATCTTTTATATTTTGAAAACTTCGGACTACACTGTCTTAACATAATCGATTATCATAAAGTACATAATCGATTATTTTACAGTCTTGTAAAATTTGATAGACACTGCCTCAACATAATCGATTATCATAATGTGCATAATCGATTATTTTATAGCTTGAAAAATCTGATGGACACTGCCTCAACATAATCGATTATCATAAGGTACATAATCGATTATCTTGTAGCTTTGAAACATCTTATGGACACTGCCTCAACATAATCGATTATCATAAGGTACATAATCGATTATCTTGTAGCTGTGAAAAATCTAATGTACACTGCCTTAACATAATCGATTATCATAAGGTACATAATCGATTATTGTTCAGCTTTGTAAATCTGGTGTACATTGTCTTAACATAATCGATTATCATAAAGTACATAATCGATTATCTTTGTCCAAATTTGAGAGGCATGTTTAAAAATCATTTTGGCTAAAATAATGTTTGAAAATCATTTTGCTTTAAATTAAATATGCATGATTTGATAAAATGATTTTACGAGAGAAGCCAAGTCTTGAGTCAATTGTCGGATCAAGATCACAATTAAAGAACGACTCATGTATTACTTTATTTCTTTGCTTGATCATGATCTTTGTTCGTCTTGTGCTTGAACCTCCTTATGTGTCAATTGCGCGCTTGTGCTTGGACCTCGTCATATGTCAATTGCGCACCGTTTGTCATTTATCAAAACCCACAAATATGAACACACGTTTAGTATGTATTGAGAATGTGTTTCAACAATTTTCCCCTTTTTGATAATGGCAAACCAATATCGGGATATGCATATTAGAGAATTCATAATGACGATCCAAGACAAGTATATAGATATGCAATTAGTTCCCTCTCAACATATGAATTCCCCCTCAATTTATGCCAATAAATATTAAGTGCATAGCCCTTATTCTTCCCCCTTTTGACATTAGCAAAAAAAATAAGTAAATAACTAGTTTAATGATTAACCAATATTGCAATTATAAAAGGGACAATATAATGTCAACATAATAGATTATTGATACTTGATAATCGATTACGTACTTAAGAGAAATCGATTATTCTTAAAAGAGATCGATTATTCTGCACCAGTGCTTTATAACTCCCCCTGTCTTTGGGGCGATACCTGCAAAACAGAATTAGGCGCCTCCGACGCTCAAGTTAGTAATGAAAAGAAAAAAATGCAATGCATGACTTAGATCAACGTGGAGTCAAGAATCCCGAGTTCACTACGAATTCGGAAAAAGGACTCTTTCTCTAAAGGCTTTGTGAAAATGTCGGCCAATTGAGATTTGGTTTCAACAAACTCAATTTCGACATCACCTTTGAGAACGTGATCTCTTATAAAGTGGTGCCTAATTTCAATGTGTTTTGTTCTTGAATGAAGAACGGGGTTCTTCGTCAAGCTTATGGCGCTTGTATTATCACATCTAAGAGGGATATGATCGATACTTAGTCAATAGTCCGAGAGTTGTTGTTTCATCCAAAGGATTTGAGCACAACAACTCCACGCGGCTACATATTTAGCCTCGGTTGTGGACAACGCAACACTTACCTGTTTCTTACTAAACCAAGAGACAAGAGAGCTACCGAGCAAATGGCAAGTGCCACTAGTGCTCTTGCGGTCCAATTTGCAACCCGCAAAATCGGAGTCGGAATAGCCAACAAGTTGGCATGAAGAACCTTTGGGATACCATAGTCCCACATTTATAGTACCAACAAGATACTTCATTATCCGCTTAACCGCAGTTAGGTGCGACTCCTTCGGATATGATTGATATCGAGCGCATAAACATACGCTAAACATTATGTCCGGTCTACTAGCAGTAAGATAAAGAAGGGATCCGATCATACCTCGATACTTCTTGGTGTCGACTTCCTTACCTTTCTCATCTTTTTCAAGATGATCGGATGTGCTCATTGGAGTGGCCATTGCTTTGGCGTTGCTCATTTCAAATCGTTTTAGCAACTCTTTGCAATATTTAGATTGACAAATGAAAGTTCCTTCTTTCATTTGTTTCACTTGCAACCCCAAGAAGAAGGTTAGCTCACCCATCATAGACATCTCAAATTCGCTTGTCATTAAATCAGAAAATTCCTTGCACAAAGCATTGTTAGTAGCACCAAAAATAATATCATCCACATAGATTTGAACTAATAAAATATTATTGTTTTTATGCTTAATAAATAGTGTGGTGTCAACTTTCCCCCCAATGAACTCATTGTCCAAAAGAAATTTGCTCAATCGTTCATACCAAGCT
This sequence comes from Nicotiana benthamiana, assembly GCA_034376525.1. Classification (NCBI taxonomy): domain Eukaryota; kingdom Viridiplantae; phylum Streptophyta; class Magnoliopsida; order Solanales; family Solanaceae; genus Nicotiana; species Nicotiana benthamiana. The sequence continues at coordinate 107,326,741 of CM067331.1, forward strand.
CGGGGAGCTTGTTTAAGACCATAAAGGGCTTTCTTAAGTTTGAAAACATGATCGGGAGATTTAAAATCTTCAAAGCCCGGGGGTTGTTCAACATAAACTTCTTCTTGAATAAAACCATTAAGAAAAGCACTCTTTACATCCATTTGATATAAATTGAAATTCATAGAAGAGGAAAAAGCAAGTAATAAACGAATAGCTTCTAACCTTGCTACGGGTGCATACGTTTCTTCATAGTCAATTCCTTCTTCTTGATTGTAACCTTTTGCTACAAGCCTAGCTTTGTTTCTAGTGATTACACCATTTTCATCTAATTTATTTCGAAAAACCCATTTCGTACCAATTATGGTATGATTGTCGGGTCTTGGCACCAATTCCCAAACGTCATTTCGTTTGAATTGGTTAAGCTCCTCTTACATTGCCAAGGTCCAATGCTCATCCCCAATTGCTTTTGTTCAATGTCGCCAATTACCTTGTCGAGAGGATGGTCTTTGATTGTCCTCCACGCGTTGGGCAGTTTCGTTTCTTTCTCCAGTGGTGGCGCTTCCTCCGATGATTGTTCCAAGATTTCATCTTGAATTTCCTTTGGATTTTCCTCTTGTGCTTTGTCTTGAGGACTTATTGTGTTTAAAATACCTGCAAGATCAAAACTAGAATCCTTTCTCGCCAAGCGAGCATTATTTTCGGAAAACACAATATGAGGGGATTCCTCAACAGTTTCGGTTCTATTATTGAATACTCTATATGCTTTGCTACGTGATGAATAACCAAGAAAAATTCCTTCATCTGATTTGGCATCAAATTTTCCCAAATTATCTTTTCCGTTGTTATGAATAAAGCATTTACAACCGAATACTCTAAGATGGGAGAGATTAGGTTTCCTTCCCTTATAGAGTTCATAGGGAGTTTTCATGAGTATTGGCCTTATGACTACTCTGTATGTAGCATGCGGTACTCACGGCATCCACCCAAAATTGTTTGGGAATCTTAGCCTCATCGAGCATGTTCTAGCCATCTCTTCGAGACACCTATTTTTCCGTTCCACCACTCGTGGTGTACGTGGAGCAGAGAAGGTGTGCTCAATACCGAGTTCGTCACAAAAGTCCGCGAAGAGATTGTGATCGAACTCTCCCCCATGATCACTTCTTATGGAAGTGACGGTTGTGTTCTTTTCATTTTGAATATACGCTTAATGTTAGGGGGGGGTGAATAGCGTTATAATAAAAAACAATATAAACTTGCGGAATTAAAAATTGCAGGATTGAAATAAGTGCGGTAAGTAAATAATAAGGAACGAACGCACCGAAATTATCCTGGTTCACCACAACCTGTGGCTAGTCCAGTCCCCGAGTGACTCTCTCGAGATTCCACTAACTTCGTTAAGTTTACGGGTGCTTAACAAACCGTTACAAACTGAGAACTTGAGTCACACAAGCCTCAACAACCTTTGCTCGAAGATACCACACTTCAAGACTTCAACCGAAGGAATGAAAACGTTCCTTCTTACAACCACAAGGGATTAACACTTCCCTTCAAGTGTATACAAACACTTAGCACTCAGGACAAGACTCTCTTTAAGAGTAGATATGAGTAAAATAAATACGCTCAAGAACACAACAACTTTCCTCAAGAGTTTGGCTATCAAAAACTTATGAAATGAATATAAATGATGTATATGAGAGTATGCAAGCTTTAGAAAGAATATGATCAGTTGTTGTACTTAGAAGACTGATTTTGAGTTGTATTTATAGTGTTCAAAAACCCTACAACCGTTGCCTAATTGCCAATCAAGAATTGCTGATTTTGTGCTAAGATAATCGATTATCTGATTTGCATAATCGATTATTTTCCAATCGTTCAAAATCATTCCCAGATTTTAAGCCGAATAATCGATTATCCAAATCGTATAATCGATTACCTAACAACGTTCAAAAAATCATATTCAGATTTTACTTAGCATAATCGATTATCAGATTGTGTATAATCGATTATCTTTCACAGTTTAGAAATACTTTGGCAACGGTCATTTGCATAATTGATTATGCTATAAGGATAATCGATTATCTTTTATATTTTGAAAACTTCGGACTACACTGTCTTAACATAATCGATTATCATAAAGTACATAATCGATTATTTTACAGTCTTGTAAAATTTGATAGACACTGCCTCAACATAATCGATTATCATAATGTGCATAATCGATTATTTTATTGCTTTGAAAAATCTGATGGACACTGCCTCAACATAATCGATTATCATAAGGTACATAATCGATTATCTTGTAGCATTGAAACATCTGATGGACACTGCCTCAACATAATCGATTATCATAAAGTACATAATCGATTATCTTGTAGCTTTGAAAAATCTAATGTACACTGCCTTAACATAATCGATTATCATAAGGTACATAATCGATTATTGTTCAGCTTTGTAAATCTGGTGTACATTGTCTTAACACAATCGATTATCATAAAGTACATAATCGATTATCTTTGTCCAGATTTGAGAGGCATGTTTAAAAATTATTTTGGCTAAAATAAAATGTTTGAAAATCATTTTGCTTTAAATTAAATATGCATGATTTGATAAAAATGATTTTACGAGAGAAGCCAAGTCTTGAGTCAATTGTCGGATCAAGATCACAATTAAAGAACGACTCATGTATAACTTTATTTCTTTGCTTGATCATGATCTTTGTTTGTCTTGTGCTTGAACCTCGTTATGTGTCAATTGGGCGCTTGTGCTTGGACCTCGTCATATGTCAATTGCGCGTCGTTTGTCATTTATCAAAACCTACAAATGTGAACACACGTTTAGTATGTATTGAGAACGTGTTTCAACAAGCCTAGCAAGCCTCATGGCCGTGTCACGAATCTAAAGATTCCTACTAGCTCAAAGGTCAAATTGACCTGGTTAAATCTGGACCAACAGAAACATAGAAGATACAAATTGCGGGGTTTCCCCCCTTATACATACAGGTGATAAAATACAATCTCCTGTTTACAACATACTGTGAAGGCTATATACACACACGAACAAAGAAGGAAATAAATGTCCCCCCCTAGGACTATGGCCCGACAGCCCCTTCCTCTCCATCTTCAGCATCGGATAGAAGGAACTTGGCATTATACTCATCCCCATGGCTTGCTCGATCTCTTCCGAGAGATTAAATCCCTGCATGAATCTCTTGGGAGTTTCCCTCTGAGATTTGCATTTCGCAAACTCCTTTCTACTACCCACACGATCGAGGTTTCTCCTCAGTTCAGCTTTAGCAACAGCAGCGCTCTTCGAATATTTCATTTCTTTCTGGTCTGCCCTGATGCTGGTCATCACAAACTCGGTCCGGACATTCACCACTTTGTCATTCGGCTTCGATAGCTTGGACGAGATCCTTGCGTTCACACTCGCTCATGCAGACTCATTCACATGAACGATCCAGATTCGTACCTCAAGAGTGGAAACCATGGCTAGAGCACTCTCTTTGGCCGCAACTTGGGTATCTACATGCATCTGTAGCTCATTAAACTCACATTTGGCCCGGCCAACTTTGCCCCAAAGCTGTTACAGCTCCACTGCCTTTCTCTCCAACTGAAATATCGAAACATTAATCTACAAAGATGAAAACGAGAACGCAAGCCAGCATGAAGTACGAGATACCTGTCGTTCGAGATGGCTCTCGCGGCTCTGGCCGCGATCCACTTCACACCATAGGAAAACATCTCGATTTCCTATTTTTGTGCAAAGAAGCTTAAGGGATTTCTCCAAATCTAAATTTTCCCGTAGTTTGGCCTCATAGCGGAGCAGCTCAGACTGGAGCTTGGCAAAAGCCTACAATAGAAAATACAAGGAAAAAGGAAGAGCGTGGGACCGGAATAATCTTACGATGGTAGCGAAGCATACCAGAAATCCGAGACACTGAGTCTCATCAAAGGCCGAGCCAGTATCTGATGGCTTACTATCCTCCTATGATAGCCGATCAGCCGAATTGCCTTTTTTAACCGCTAAAAAGGAGTCGCCCCACTACAAGCCCCCTCACACCCCGGGGACCCTTTCCATTTATCATTGGTCCTCGGTCCTGCGTCGGTAATCTCTCCTCATCTCCCAAAGGGCACGACCTCATTTTCGAAAAAGCTCTGATACCTACGGCGGCTGAGTTAGTGTGCTCAAAGAAAAAATGCCATTTTCGAGAAACAAGACACCAGACACCTACCATGATGCTTCGCCTCCCACCTCCCTTTGGAGAGATCTCGCCACCTGCGCTTTTCATAAATCGAGCAAGTTGCCAGCTTGCGAGACCACTCAGCCAAATCTAGGACCTTGTTCGGCAACCAAGGAGTTGCTACAAAAATAGAATAGAAAGATATCATTATGGAGCCCGGCTACAAGTCAAAACAATAAAAATACAGGTCCGACACATACGTGTGAAGTTCCATTTCTCAGGAAAAGGCAGAAGCTCTCTAGGAATGATATCGGTTGTTCATAATTCAAACGAACCGATTCATCCATCCACAGTCCTCGCCCTATTCGCTGCTAATGGTAGGAGCTTGGGTGAATTGACGCTACAAAGCAATCAAACCCCGATAGCGCAGTGGACGATATAACCTCACAAGATGGCTGAGAGTAAAATGGATCCCGGATTTATCGATAAAATATCATATCGTCTACACTATTTTCCAAATTGAGGGGTGAGCTTACGCCAAGGTAACCCAATATACCCGACAGAAATCCAGCACGACCCGATCGGGGGGACCCGATGCAAAAATATAAGGGTATATGCTCAAAAGCCCCTCGACATAGGTCATGATTCTCTCCTCGGAAGAAAGTACTTGCAGTACCACACCTTCTTCCCATCTGTAATCTTTTCTAATCGTTTCTACGTTATCCTCTCCCACTGATGAGATGACCCTCGACATATGCTCTCGGTGATTTGGAACATTGGGGGCTTCCCCAGTGTAATGTCTTACCCCCAGGGAAGGAACCTCGGGGCCCCCTCGCCGAGCATTGACGGTGTACCTCCAACCGAATGCATAGCGTAGATAGGATCCCCCTCTTTTTAGTGGTCGAATGTCGACGTAGTAGTCATGGCGATGATATAAAAAGAAGAGAAAGATATAGATTTGGTCAAAGATTTTGAGCTGAAGTAGTGGGAGAACTAGCACAAAGCGCCAGGGTCTGTGGAAGAAATAGTCCCTCAAAGTAGCAGAATCACCACTTGAGAGGAAAGTGAATCAATATATAGAGGAAAAGCGCAACTACTCACCTACCCAGAGGTCCAATTGATTTTGTCCGTGTCAATGTCACCCTCTCCTAGGTAAAGGTGCTGGTAGAACCACCCTGAGGTATCTTTACTAGATTGCACGAATACAGCTACCTTGTGAAACTCGAGAAGCAGCAAGGCCTCGAGGGCTCCTCAATATTAGTGGCACCAGCTTAATCAAAGTGATCGATCTAACTTAGGACAACACCTGATTTTGGGGTCCCAATCGCTCAAAGTACGGCTTTTGAAAAGCTAACGTCAAAAGTCAAAGGTTAATTCCGTGAGAGCAAAAGAACAAAAAAATTGAAAAAAGATAAAAACCCCTTTTGCATTACCAAAAACATATCTACAAGAGACATCTTTGCAATATTCATTCCCCCAGGATTGCATACAAAAGAAAAAAGAGAAAAATCAAGGCGGCAAGAGGCCTACACTTCATCACCACTATCAACTGACAGATCAATGCCCCTATCCTCGATCTCCTCTAGGGTTTCTCTCTTCGACTCTACCGTAGCATGTTTAATAGCCCAAGCTAGTTTCTGGTCGGACGCTATCGATACGTCATGGGCTATTTGATGCTCTGTGGCTGCATTCTTCAGATAAGTAGTAGCGGTTCTTTCAATCTCGAACTTGGCTGCAACCAGTGCGGCAATCTCCTTGCGAGAATCCTTGAGGAGACCATGGGATGATGCCAACTCTACAGTCACTACCTCGCTTTGGTTCCTCAGCCCGAGGATCTCCTCGTTAAGTCGACCAATTAGCAAGTCATTTTTCTCGACCTGCAGAAAAAGGGTAAGCCAATATGTGTCCAAACATGGGAGCAAAGGTCGGGTACGAGCAAGGTGAAATACCTGCACTGCAAGATTAGCCTTTTCCCGGAACTCTCTCTCCAAAGCAACCCGAAACTCTCCTGATCATTTCTTCTCTCGAGCAGAATGAACCTCCAGCTCCCGAAACATCAAGGTAAGCTTCTTATGCTCCTTTTCGTGGTACATACATATCATTGCACTGCGGCATAGTGGAAGAATTAGAAAAACCAAAGAATGATGTCTGAGGCTAAAAGAAATATATGAAAGATAGTTATCACCTGTTGCAGGAATCTCTCTGCCGCCTTGATGGTGTCAGGAATGTCGAGACCGACATTATCACTAACATCATCAAAGATATTGACAAGCGAGCCTTCCTCTTTGAGAGGAATCCCCTATTTTGCGTCATTCGCATCTTGAGCATCCCTCAGTTCCCTTAACGAGACTTGAAAGCCTTAAATGAAGTCATATATGTCACCAATTTCCCTAAGGGGCAACCCCTACTCCTAAAAAGCTCCGAGCCTCGACCCTTCAGGATTAGTGGCAATTGTCTTCCCCAATGAAAGTTTCACCAAACTCGGTATAGGATCCGAGGCCACATTGATATCCCTCTAGAGGGTCTCCGATCTACGGGGCCGACTTTAGTCGACCGTTTAAGACTCAATAGCCTCCAGTCGAGGCACCTGTGAAGCTCCCGGGATCGATCTCGACCTCCACGCCAATTGGAACCCATCATTATCCTCATCCTTCATGCTGGGGCGTGATCCAAAAGTTGAAGCTGAGATCCTAGTAGTGGCTCGATGCTCGAGCGACTTGGGTTTCTTTGCCACAGAAGGATCTACAGCCGCTTTATTGCTCTTCTTCTTGCCCTTGGTGGGCTCCAAAATCGTCGTCTCTCAACCAAGAGGCGGTCTCATCAACACATTATCGCCAAGTCTTTCAAGAGCATAACTTATCAACACAATAAGGTACATGAAAAAACATAAGTCTAAGACGTAGGCGATAAGAGAAACTTTACCATAGTTCTTGGCCACCCACTGCGTCTTGTCTTGGTCGGTCCAAGATAGGGTAAGATATGGAAATTTGTTGTCCAACTGCCCTTTCTATCTCTGCATATCTGAGACTGCTTCAGGATACCAAGCGGTATCTGCAGAAACCAAAAAGAGGTCATCTTTTTGGAAGAAAGGAAATGAGATAACAAAACATATCCGAAGGGGAAAAATGCTTACGTTGTATGTTCCACTTCATCGGAAAAGGCATCCTCCCGGCCGGAATGACATCCGAGGTTTTCACCCTGACAAACCTACTCATCCATCCCCGATCTTTCTTCTAGTCTATGCTTAAGAAAAATAATTTTTTGGATCGATGATGAAGGCTAATCAAGCCTCGATAAAATCACGGATGTACATCCTGATCAAATGATTGAGAGTGAAGGTCTCGTCACCAACCTCATCAGTGAAGTAGCAGAGCATAAAGAATATTCTCTAAAAAGAGGGATGTATTTGGACGAGCGTCACCTGATATTTATCACAAAAGTCAAGTATAACCGGATCTATCTCCAGGGAAGGGGACCCGGAAGTATCAGCTGGACCTAAGGTAAAGGGATAAGTATATACGTGGAGAAAATCGATTTTGTAGTCTATTAGGTTCCCCTCAAAATCGGGAATTTCCACCTCTAATGTCATCCTCCATCGACATTCCTTTTTTAACATCCTTGCATAGGTCAGAACACCGATGTACCGAGACACTTTCTCGCATCGGCCCAGTGTAGAAGGGGTTTTTTCAGTGGTATAATCTTTTAACATATCGAGATCTGGGGGAGTACATTGCTCTAGAGCGGTTATCACTTTTTCTTTCCCTTCAACGACCGAGATGAAGAGGCAACTTCGTTCTACCGAGGAACCGTCCTAGAAGTTGTGGCCATTGTAATGGTAATATTTTCTCTAAGAAAGTAAGATGGAAGAGTGTAAAAAAAGATGGGCTTGGACTTGTGAATTTGAAGATGCTGGGAAATAAGGATTATCAAATAGTTGATATATTTATAGAAATATCATAGGCAGCATAAGGGGCGAGCCAATAGCGGTTCGTGGGTTCCTTGATAGTCACATTTGACGGAGACCCTTGCATGCTTTTTTAGGGGCATGACATTTAATGCTCTTATAGGTTGACGTCATGGTTGATGATGCTCTCGGAACGGAGGCTCAAAATCGTTTCCTATCACTTTTTTCTTTGAAATGCTGAGACTATGTGTATATGGAAAAATCGAAGGGTCTAATTTATCGTCATTAAGGCATTTTAGGAAATTATCCCGAGATCTTGAGGTTGGGACGCCACGATCGAGATCCCTCCCTCGGGGTACACTGATGCCCGACTTAACGACGATGCTGGGGTGGGGAGGTTCCAAGGAATGCAGCTAGTAATGGCAAAGCCTGGTGTCATCTAGTTGTCCACTCCCCTATCTTTGTAATTAATGCTTTTTGTACTATATAAGGATTCCCCTCCTATATAAAGGGGGTTTTTGACACTTTGTAACTGTTGTTGCTCCAATTATTTTACACGAAATATACAAGATCTCTCTCTCTATAGTTTCTCTCTAACATACTTTCTCAATATCATTGCTCTTATTTAGTATTTTCATACTTGTTCTTCATTAATTACTTATCATTGGCTATAAAAAGCCTCAGTTGATTGTTTTATAACTGTTAGCCCTTCCCCAATTATCCTTAATAGTCCGAGCTCGGGCCTAGGAATTGGCCCCGAGACCCCGTATCAATCAATCCGAGACCCTGCCCGTCTAGCTTATTGGTTTGATTATAACCCTATTTTAGCTTGCATTTTGTACACACCTAGCATCAACTGCTTAATAACTAGCATAAAAATATATCACATATTTTTAGAGTCTCATCAACAAATTTAATTGTTATTACCATTTGGTAAACATCGATGCTTCCTGAAAACTAATGAAAGTCTGAGTGAGTTCCAGGAAACAACATGAGAGGATGTTCATAACCGGTACAAGTCAAAGATAAGAATTGAATATGATCAACTCGGCTTTCTAATATCAACCAAATGCCGGGTCCGGGACCAGGATAGGGAAAATAATAAGGAGAAATTGAAGGATGACTTCGACAAAGATCGACGGTTTTCAAGGGGGAGATTTTTGCGTTATGACCATGAAGAAGGACATGGCAGAGGTTTTTGGTCAACAAATAGATTCTCTATTGATACGAGAATTGATCACAGCCGGAATAATAGGCCATTACAAGATAAACCGACATGGTTTCTCGAGATTCTTAGTACCCAGGCTTTCTGAATACAACTTTAATGTCACCATAGTGGAGCTGGTGTCGGCTATGAGGAACATTAAGGAAGCACAGTTCCCGAAGCCAATAAGATTCGATCCCAACGGTCACCGAACAGGGGACTGTCGGCATCTGTACAGGGAGGTGGTTACACTATGCATTACACCCCATGTTTCCATGCGTGAAAGTGCGCCATATATAAGTTTATGTAAGCTCACAAAGGGGTGAATTTATTCTACAAGGCTAAGGAAGGTTTATCAAAGTATTAGGTAAGTTAGGATGAACGAGACTTTTTAGTCATGATTTAAATGAGTTTAAAGTCGTGATATGGCTATATATGATTCTTGGATATGAAATATTAAGTTTGGGAAAAATCGAATTTAACTTGTGGAAAAATCGACTAAGAATTTTGCTTATAATGAAGCTTTTTAGGCAATACATTTCATGTGTTATATGAGGTCTTTTTGGGACATATTATATAACAAAATGAAGGTCTTGGAACCTAGTTTTCAGTGGTCCAATCCATTTATTCATACGACATTAGGGCAGAGAAATATGTATTGTTAAAGTAGGGTCGTCAAGTCACATTGCTGCACTTCGGAAAAACTAGCAGGTTTACATGTCAAGTTGCGACACAGTTTTCTCCCAATCTATTGAGAGTTACATTGAGATCTTTATATGGAATGAAAAACCTATGTATCTAGTTTCAAACACTGAAACGTGTTATGAATATGACATTAGAATGTAGAGATACAAGTGTCCGAAGTGTCACTGCTCAAGCTGCCAAGCAGGTAGCTTACCCATCTTCTTGGAGAATTGAGGCAATGGGCTTATAAGTTGTTTTTACCCATAACATTTATTCTATATACATATATTTCTTACACCAAAACCACTCTCAAGATCTCCAAAATCATCCCTAACATATCTCAAGATCACAAAAACCAAACTCAACGAAACAACAACTCAAATTATCATCAAAGATGTTGAAGACTATAAGAGAATACTTCTATGGTGTTGTGGTGTGATTGAGGGGCTTTGTGAGCTAAGTTGAGATAGGGTTACGAGTTTTAGCTGTTGTACAGGGTATGCATAATATCTTCTTGATCGTGCGTAAGATTAATCTTTGTGTTGTTTGAGTGAAAACCCATAAGATAACACTTGAAAGAACATGGGATATGGTTGACTTTTTCATTGGACAGTTTTGTGGCTAAATATATGATTTGTGGTGGATGGAAATTGTGATAAATAATTTCATAATATTGTGTCTGCTGTTTTTAAGCTTTCCTAGGTGTTGATTAAGTTGATTGAAGAAGAAAAGATGAAAAAAATAAGTGATTGATGATAAAAATTAAGGCGCTAGACATATTGGTCTATTTTGGAAGGCATTTTGTGGACGTTTTAAACTGGAAATAATATGTTGCATGTAAGTATTACGTTTTGAAGTTGTACAATAATTTATGGAATACTATTTAGATTCCAAGTTATATCTTATTATGAGTAAAAAAACAAGCTTGCCGCTCAATATGATTGTTACGATAATCGGAGAAACTCGTATTGGATTATATTGATGTTATTGCTATTGTTGGTTATAGTTGTTGTTTGCTGGGATGTTGGTGACCCTTAGTTGTATTTGGGATATATTAAAAAAATTAGGGAGTTGCTGTCCGATTTTCCTTAAGTCATACGACTTGTCAAATATGGTGGTACTATATTATATGTTAACATCAATATAATTTTACTTGTTGTAGATGCAAGAGTTGTTTTGAACTTGGTTTGAGTAATAAGGAAAAGATCATGCAGGTATGTTAAGGATAATACTTCCTTCTTTTGGCATGATCCATGTAACGATATGTAAATGTAATGATATTCTATACGTGGTTTTTATCTTAGTAGTTAAGGACGTCTATGTTTATTCATTCCTATGAAATGTAATTCAAAGCATGTGTAAGTATGCCCCTAAGTCCCTATTTAGGTATTCGATAAAGTGTTAATCTTTATGATATAATAATATATGAATCTTCATGTATTTATCACCATGCTACGGCCGGTTGAGCAGTCATGCATATTCTTTTACCACTGTGCTACGGCCACTTGGGCAGTCATGCAAATTTATTTACCACTGTGCTACAGCCGATCAACCAGACATGCATCTTCATTTACCAACAAACTACGATCGGTTGGGTAGTCATGCATTTACCGTCAGGCTATATCCAGATGGGCAATTACCACCGGTTGTGCAGTTATGCATCATTATTTACCACTTGTAGGGCAGTTATGCATTTACTACCAAGCTACGACCAGTTGGGCAGTCATGCATCGATATGGATAATGGTTCCAAGGAGGTTATATATGTACATATAAGTATAATAAGTATGCATATACAGTAGCACTTTAGAGGTTCAGGTGATTCTTATATCCTTTTCATTAATGTTGACTTATTATTATGTTTTAGTTTTGCCTTACATACTCGGTACATTATTCGTACTGTCGTTTCTTTTCTTGGGGCGCTTTGTTTCATGCCACACATGTGTAGATAGGCAAGGCGAGGGCTCTCAACTATAGGCTGCTTCCAAATATCAACTTTTTGTTGGTGAGCTCCACTTCTTCTTGGAGTATTGCCAAGTCACGTTATATATATGTTATTTTTTTTTATGAGGATGTCGATAAATCTGTCCCGACTTATATATTATGGTCATATATTCCTAGAGCTTTGTAGACACTATATAAATCTTTTAGAATTAGTTATGTGAGCTAAGTTCTAATATATATATATATATATATATATATATATATATATATATATGTTTGTGTGTGTGTGTGTAGCCTATCATGGCTCGTGACGAGTCTTATAGTAAAGAAGAATAAGATACGCAACATCGGTTGAGTAGGCACTAGTTTTAGTCATGGACCTTCGATTTTGGTCGTGACACTACGGTCGTAATTGTTATAATAAAGAACCTTTGAAAACAAGAGAAGATCCCCCATGCTTGACGATCAACATGATTTTCGAGGGAAATGGGGTTAATGGTGTGACATTTTTGGCGAAAAGAAAGATGAAGGTGTCGGTAACCACAGTAAGCTATTCCGAGAAGTCGTTGAGGACGATATTACTTTCAAGGAGAAAGACGTAGATAGATTGCTGCTTCCACACAATGATGCATTGGTAATCTCTTTAAATGTCATAGAATTTAAACTTGAACGTGTTTTGGTAGACCCAGGAAGTTCGGCAAATATCACCCAATGGAGAGTGTTGGAGCCAGCCAAGCTCACCAAAAATATCATTTCGGCCAAAAAACTCCCTGTCGGCTTCAGCCTAGCTAGCGTGACAACCCGAGGAGAGATCCTATTACCACAAATGTCGAGGGGCTGATGAAGATGACCATTTTCAAAGTGGGGATATGGGCTATAATATTATCCTAGGGAGGTCGTGATTGTACGATATGGAGGTTGTGCCATCAACATACCACCAGTTGCTGAAATTCCTAACTCCCGAGGGAATTAAACAAATAAGAGGCGATCGATTGGCATCAAGTGAGATGAATTAAATCTCAATTTCTAGTAGAAAAGGAAAGGATCATGCAGCAAAACTATTATAGGAACTGACGCTTGCTCCCAAGCCGAGTAAAGTCAACTAGGGGGAAGAGTCATCTGAATCCTATTTGGTACCAAGATATTTTCAAGTACCAGAAGAAACGAACGCAACAAAATCTACAACGGAAGAACTTGAATAAGTTGCATTCTTCAAAAAAATTGTTGGAGAGGAAGTTTCACTTGGGGACATGACTACAACGTCAGCTCAGGTCTAGATTTATCGAATTTTGTAAATTTAATGTCGATTATTTTGCATGGTCACATACGGATATGATAGGTTCCAGAATTGGCCGTGCACACTTAGCCTGGATTCTAAAATCCCTCTGGTAAATAATTTAGTCAAAGAAGAGGTAACTCACTTTTTTCATATTGGTTCAATCCAATAGATAAAATATCCTAACTGGCTAGCTAACGTCATGGTAGTTCCAAAGTAGAATAATAAATTTTTCATATGTGTAGACTATAAGGACTTAAATAAGGCGTGCCCATAAGACTCATTCCCATTGCCAAACATTGATCAATGATCAATATGATTGATGCGACTGTTGAACACGAGTTAATGAGTTTCCTCGATGCTTACTCTAGGTACAACCAAATCAAGATGAACCCCGAAGATAATGAAAAAACTTTGTTAATAATGAATTTTGGCACATGTTGTTATAATGTGATGTCTTTCGGGCTAAAGAATGCCAAAGCCACTTATCAAAGACTAGTAAATAAAATGTTTGAGAAACAAATAGGGAAAATTTTTGAGGTTTATATAGATGATATGTTGGTTAAGTCATTGAACACATGCGACCACCTGAAACACCTGCAAGAGACCTTTGACATCTCAAGGAAACACAATATGAAGCTTAACCCATAGAAGTGTCATTCGGGATCAACTCCGATAAGTTCTTGGGATTCTTTGTGTCACAAAGAGGGATCGAGCTTAACCCCGACAAAATTAAAGCTATCGAAGATATCCCAGACTATCTATCAAGCGTAAAAAAGATTCAAAGGTTGACCGGGAGACTAGTCGCTTTGAGCAGATTCATTTCCCGATATTTGAAAAAATGCCATCATTTCTTTGTACTCCTCAAAAGGAAGAATAACTCTGAAAGGACCCTATGTTAGCATGCTTTGAAGGATTTGAAAAGGTATTTGGCAAGTCCTATGCTATTGTAAAAAGCAGAAGAATACGAACAAATATTGATCTACTGAGCTGTCTCGGAGGTAGCAGGAACTGTCATTTTAGTCCGTGAAAATAAAGGTACACAATCTCCTATCTATTAAGTAAGTAAAATTTTGACGGGTGCAGAAACTCACTACCCACGTTTGGAAAAATTGGCCTTAGCCTTTGTAGTCGTCGTCCGAAGGCTAAGGCCTTATTTTCAATGTCACCCAATAGCTGTGGTACCCATTTTCCCCTACGGAATATTCTTCATAAACCTGAACTCTTATGTAGGCTGGCCAAGTGGCCATTGAAATGAAAAGGTATGGTCGACTTTGTGACTGATTTCAGCACGTGACGTTTACCTTTAGCTACCAAAGAAGCAGTAATGATGTCAGTATTGACATCAGGAATTTAGACCTTGTTCGTGGACGAACCTTCCAATATGAAGGGGTCCGGGCTCGGCATAGTGTTAATCATGCCCCGAGGAAAAATCCTAAGGCAGACCATAAGAACTGTTCCTCTAACTCACAATGAAGCAACGTATAAAGCTTTGATTGCAGAGCTCAAGCTGGCCCAAGGACTAGACTCTGAGGTCATAAATGTCAAATGCGACTCACAATTGGTAGTAAATTAGGTCTACGTGATCTTCAAAGCCAAATATGAATGCATACAACATTACATATTGAACATTCAGGCTCTGCTAACTCGGTTCAGGAAGTGGTAATTTTGCACGTCATGAGGGAAGAGAATGTGGAAGCAGATGCACTAGAAAATCTTGGATCATCTATGAAAATGAAAGGATCGAATTTCGGTATGTTCTTAGAACTTATTCATTCGATGTTGGACGCGGATAGCTATTACGAGGTAAATGCAACCAATTTGGTTTGGGACTAGAGAAATGAGATCATTGACTACCTCGAGCACGGAAAATAAAGATCCTAAGGCTTCTTGGGCGCTACACACTAAAGCAGCTCGATACAGCTTCAAGGGAGGCCAATTGTACAAAAGATATTTCCAAGGCCGTTGCCCGATGTTCGGGAGCCCCCGAACCTAACTATGTTATGTGAGAAATTCACAATGGGATCTGCAGAAATCACTCAGGAAGATTCCTTGGTGTTAAAACTAATTTGATCTGGATACTTCTAGCCCCGGATGGAATAAGATTCCAAGGCTTATGTACAAAAATATGATAAATGTCAACTCTACGCACCATTGGCACATTAACTGGAAGAGCTGCTGCGCTCAGTTTTGTCTCCATGGCCATTCATGAAGTAGGGGATGGATATAGTCGGTCTGCTTCCACTAGCCCCTGGTAGGGTAAGGTTTCTTTTGATTTTAATTGACTATTTTTAAGTGGGTTGAAGCAGTTCCTTATCAAACTATCGGCAAACACGAAGAGGTAGATTTCTTGTAAGAGAATATAATTTACAGATTTGGGATACCAAAAGAGATAGCCCGCGACAACGGGCTATAATTTATCGGCACAAAGATCACAATGTTCCTTAAAGACTTAAAAATGAAAAGGATCACATCATCACCTTATCATCCGAGCACAAAGTGTTAAGTAGAATAAAAAACAAGGTGATTATACAAAATCTCAAAAAGAGATTAGAAGCAGGCAGGGACAAACGCCTTGAAGAGCTACCAGGAGTATTAGGGGCATACCGGAAAATGGCCAAATCAAGCATGGGGGAAAATCCTTTTCTCTATTGTGTAAGGAGCCCTGATCCTCATAGAAGTAGGAGAGCCTACCCTGAGATATTTTCGGGCAAATGATGAAATAAATAATGAACTAATGTTGGTCAATTTGGAGTTTCTCGATCAATGCAGGGACTTAGGAATATAAGGATGGCAGCCTAAAGGCAGAGAATAGAAATATATTACAATCGAAGAGCCAACCTCCGTTATTTCAAAGTAGGAGACTTGGTTTTAAGGGAAGTAACTCAGAACACCTGGGAGCTCAATGCGAGAAAGCTACATCCAACATGGGAAAGCCCTTAACGGGTTTCATCTGTCATCGAGAAGGGTTCATAGAAGTTAGAAAATTAAGACGGAGAAAAGTTACCAAACAACTAGAGTATGGCACAGCTCAAGAGATACTAAAGCCGATGAGCCTTGCCTATTCTCAAAGTATGTGATGTATTCTTTTTTCCTTCGTCCAGTTTTTGTCCCAGATAAGTTTTTTTGGCAAGGTATTTAATGAGGTAATAACGGAAAACATACGAGGAAGGAAGCTTCAGCGGCAGAAATAAGTCCTTTCAATGAAAAGGCATGCGAGCAAAAAACCACTAGTGAGCGGTTGGATAGTCTTTTGCTCGGTAGCAAAGTTCCTATGGGGAATTAAACTTTGTTGTTGAGCAAGGATTACCTGACAGTTTGCAAGTGCAAGCCAATGGGGAATTTTTAGGTAATCATTGGCTCGATAGCATAAATTCCTAATGGGAAGTGAAGTTTTATATCGAACTGAAGATTATCTAGTAATTCCCTAGTGGAATCCTCAGATGTGGAAAACTTTCAGTGTTCAAATTCATATTCTTTGTATTGAAACGCTGGCGGGGAATGATGTGAGGATACAACAATAATGAATGCCACATCGATCGGAATAAAAAACCCAAAAATAAATTTGTATCATCGGGAGCCGGAACTGTGCGGCCAACCCCTTAAAAGAAAATATGCAAAGAGAAAAACATGCACGATACTTGAATGAAAAGTTGATTCTATTCACAATAAATGTGCGAAACAAAACAAGTACCAAAAGTATGAGAAAGAAAAAAAAGTAAAAGCTAAGCTACTACATCTCTGGAACCTGGAGGAAGGGAAGTATATGTGCCCCTAGGAGAAGTAGGTGGATCCACCGCCGGCTCAATATCTTAGCCTTTACCATTCTGGCCTTCCACATCATCACCTTCCGTATATTCTTCAGTTCCCGAGAACTGGAACTGGAACCAAAAGAGTTGGTAGCATCGGGTCATGCCAGAAGACCCTTTTTAGCAGTTGACTACACCTCACGAGCCTTGGTGATTTCGGCATCAAAGTCAATAATACCCGCTTTGACCTCTTCCAAGGTTAGTATCCTCATCCTATACATAGCATATGTTTTTTAGACAACGAAGGAAGCAACTCGGCATTTTAGTTCTTCTTTTAGTCAGTCAACATCGATAGAAAGGTTATCCCATGTGGATCTAATGGTCAAGAGGCTGCCATTAAGGTCGTGGACAGTGGAGATGAAAACTCTATCGTGCTCGATAGTCCTCTTGTGCTTCCTCTCCAACCAGGCATACTTCGCCTCATTAACAGTAACTTCTTCAGTTTTGGAGTTTAAGCTGCCTCCAAATTATTCAATGTTTCAGCAAAGGTATCCTCGCGATCAGATGCAACAAGAATGACATTATGGACTTCAATCCATATGGCCCTAATTTCTTCAAATTGTGCCCTTAACGGAGCAACCACCTAGCTTAGGGTCACTACTTTTTACTCGCTTTGATACAATCGAGCCCCCAACTCAATGGCCTTAGTAGCTCATCTTCTAGTTTTGAAAGGCGAGCAGCAGCCTGATCTCGCTCAGCCAAAAGTTGATCTCGCTCAGAGGTAAGTTCCTCCTTATCATGAACAGCCTCTAAAGGCCCTCAAAATCAAGAAAGCTAGCCTTCAAAACAAAAATGCTAACTCAAAATTGTGCCATAACAAATATAGAAGAAACGACCCAAAAAACAAAGGCTATACAAGCCAAATGCTTCTGATCATTAGCAAGCTCACTTGGCCGGGGATAAAAAGTGGCATCCGGTAGAGACCGATAGGGCGACACTCCTCCTCCTTTGGGGATCTTTGGAGGGGAAAACATAATTTTGCCCCAAATTCCCATGAACTGAGGATCGAATAGAAGGACATCCTCCTCTCAGGCAACTACGTCCGGTGGAGATGATGTTGCAGTTGTTTATGGAAAAGGTAGAGTTGGTGAAGAAGGAAATGAAACTAATGGAGTTGTAGGTTGAGAAGTGGTTGTGATAAATGTATTGCCAGTTGTTAGTTTCTTGTCAATCAAAGATGGAAGGGACCCGATACTCAGACTCAGATTACCGGGCACGACGGCTAGGACTCGAACGCGTGATTTATCATTTTCCACCATATCATACTCCCAGAGCGCCGAGGCACCGTCCTCGGTTGGTGTAACTAACTCAACATGTTGAGCATTCTGTTGAGCTAATAAAGGTCATCGTCTTCTCTGTAGAGAATCCCCCCATAACTGGCTCCCATCATCATTAATCAACACAATTTCTATGATCGGGTTGGTGCGGCGCTCATCACTATAATAACTGGGGATGGCTCCAGTGTTACATTCTTTGTTTCTTGTTCTCTGGCTGGGGACTCCGAGAAGAAGTACTTGTACTAGAAGTAGGCCCGGAGACACCTACTCGGGAAAAAGCCTCATGTAGCAGCCTCACCGCATCAGCAGGAATAGCCAAAACGTCCTCCCCGGGGACGACAACTGAGCCATGGGGTAGACCTGAATTCAACATGAGAGAAAGGTCAATTAACTTCCTTATACGAAAGGTAAAAATAATATGAGCCTAACTTACCATGGTTTTTGTCCTTCCACCCATATTTAATGTCCAATTATTTTCACGTGCGGGTATCGGGTGTAGTAACATCCAAAATCTTCTGGTCCAAGCCTTGGACCCCTGGTGGAGTCCACCGAATGGCTAAAATATGGCAAATGGATCAATAACAACATGGGGTGATCTTTAACTAAAAGAAAATGCAAACAATGAACTTACAAGTGCGGTTCCACAATTTCGGAAAGGATGAAGCCGTGGCCAGAATAATGTCCCTAGTGGCAACTACAACAAATTATTTCATCCACCCACGGTCATTATCATTATCTATACTGGTTAGCAAAATGTGGTGACCACATTTGCTGAAGTTTATCATTCCCCCATGGAAAATCTTGGGGGGATAAGCTTTCATTAATCGAGCAAATGTTAGCTCCTCACCCATATCTATCCTAGCATAGACGCCGAAGACAAGCAATTGTCTTCCAGACAGAAGGACTCACTTGTGCCAAACATACCTGGTAACAGATACAGAACTCCACGATAATAGAGTTAAGCTCCCTCCTAAAAAAGAATGGTCCCAAAGTGAAGGGATACGTATAAAAATACATGAAACCCATATTGGGCAAGGTTATCCGCTCCGTTAGGTTAGGATCAATAATATTCAAATCATGGCAATGGCAGTTTTCCTTCACATCAGAATGATGGAAGGATGGACAGAAGAAGGATATACACCAATAGCCCATGTGCAAGGGTTAGTGGAAGGATACTTCTTTTCGAAGTCTTTAGTTATGACAAGACTTCTTGAGATAATGGTGCTCACCGTAGGAGGAGCAACGCCATTTTTTCCTTTGTTCTTTGAGGAACTAGATTTTTTGGAAGAAGAAGTCATTGTTATCAGAAGAGAAAAAATGGCTTTCTGAAGAAGAAGATTAAAGAAAGTCGAAGACAAGTTCGAGTGGAGTAAAGAGAGTTTGAGTAAGTTTGGAAAATTATAAAGTGTAAATGGAGAAATTTGGTGTGTGTAAGTAAAGGAATAGTCGACTAAAATTGCAGCCATAATTACCTCGATAACTGGCGAAACTGATACTGAATCGTGGGATGATGCGTGTTCGAGGTATTAAATGTGAAGAGATGTGCTTCTAATCAACTGTCAGAAACTTTGCAGAGAGGCTATAGAATGTCCGGCCAAGAAAGGTATCTCTATCAACTTCTCGATGACACAAAGCTATGCCATCGGAAAGCAGGGGGACTATCTGTGTATGGTAAAATATGTTCATATTTAATGGTATCATGAGAAAGCGATACGTAAAGTCGAAGACAGAAGATAGTCGGGTCCGAAGCTAACGACCTCGTGCGTTATCAGAGAGAATGATATTCATAGAGGCGAAGTTAGCATTCAATGAAGAATTTTTTATAGTATTATGTGCATGGTTCGTTACAGAGAATATGACATTTACTATCTACAATTACACATTCTTCAATGGCCCTCATAATTATCATTTAAGAGGAGCTTGATCCTAGGACCTTGTTCCCTAGGTGCAGCTATAAATAGTGAGCTCTACCATCATGGTAAGGGATATGAATTTTCTGATAAGCATACACCATATCTATCAAAAGCTCAATAACATTTTCTACTTTCTTACTTATTTACATTGTTTTTACTACCTCTGAAAGCTATGTTCCCGGACTCAAGATCTCTACTATCTCATCTCGATTTCAACGTTAAGTTTATGTTTTTTGTCTAATTTATTTATTATTTTAGGATCAAATTGATTCAATTGTCTATAAACCACGTATACATTCAACGAATAAACACTTTTGGAGTCACATGTTTAACTATTTATAAATAACTTCCAACTTATGTAACACTACTAGCAATTAGACGCTATTGATTAACTCCAATAATTTCTTCAACTAGCGATGGACACGAATTGTAGTTTCATGATCACCAGCCTGATCTCTGCAATATATATAGCCGACCTATTCTCTTCTTTTCTTAACTAGATGATGTACCCATGCGACGCAAGGGCCCAATCGTTGCGCTATTTTCTTTTTTTTTTCTTTTAATATATCATGATGTAAAATGATTTTTAAAAGAATAATATTCTCAAATAAATTTTCTTAGTGTTTAGTTTAGATTATTCTCAAGTAATATTTTAGAGAGGAAATCCTTTTTATAAAATTTGAACAGTTTTCTAAAATAGTTTTTCCTAATTTTATAAAGTATTCTAATTGAAATTGCAATGTTATCAGAATTATTACAAAATAAATCAATTGATAACAATATAAGAACATCTGAATATAATCTTCATATTTAATGCCACTTTTTTTTTGGAAAAAAAACAAATCTTATAGTCAATAAATGAAACAATAAAAGGAGATACTAGAATTGTTATATATTAATGTATGTTACTACTGTTGCATTATAATAAGTAGCGGAAGCAATCCTATTATCAAAATCACATGTAATCTAGACAACAAGCATAAACGAGATTTCATGGATTACCTCTTGAAGCGTGAACATATCTCTTCTATCACGTGAGCCTTCTGTTCAATAACTTCTCAATGGAATCTCCATCACCCGCACAATCGTGATCCTCAAACAATCCACAGTCTTCCACTGTGTTACCCAAATAATAACTGGAAATAGCAATTTCGTGTGGGCGAAATTTCTAGGAAAACTTGGCTGAAAATTTCAGTCACCATCTTATTCTCTCCCTAAATGGAAAACCTTATGTATTTATAGCACAAGTTTTAAGGGTTAAGACCCTTTCCAAAACCTGTTGGGTTTTCTCTTCCACTAGAAAAAGGATTCCTTTATTTCCTATTATTTAGGCACAGTAGGGACCACATAATTTAATTAACAAGGCTCCAATTATGGAATTAATTTCTAATTTTCGAAATTAATATCAACCATAATTAATTATGAATTATTCCACTAAAAATCCGTAACTGCACTCCTTATCCAATTTCGAAATTCATCCATTACATCTTATTTAACTCCCACGTTAAGACTCAGATACTAATCAAATAAATTAAATTACTGACGAATTAATTTATTGATTATTTCCTTTAGACTTTCGCTTAACTTATTTCATGTGTGGATACAAAATCCACCGGCCGGGTTTACACATGAAAACTTATAAGCTTTCATAAAGGTGTATCATCAATCTCTAAACCGAGACATGAATTTCATCAACTAACTATTACTTCGTCAATGTACATTATTATTATTATCCAATTTACCATGCATATTGACCCACGAAAGAATCTCGCCTTTTAATAAATCAAAACAATAATAATATAAACAGCTAATAATAATTATATCAAGATTAAGAGTATAAGTACATTTAATGGCTAGAGAGTGTATTTTATTAAGTCAGCATAAAATATTTATCTCTACGTGGTCCGTTCAATACATATAAAATGTACTAGCACAAGAAGTTGGAATTAAACCATTCCCATAATCAAGATAAATTATATTTAATCTTGTGCTACAATCATTCCCGATGGTTTGTTCAACTCCATGATTAGATTGTGAACTCAAACTTTATACTTATAAGAACCGATGATTTAATCTTTCGTGTATAAGCTAAAATCTATACACTAAATCATCTACTATATAAGCAAAGGACACAGACTAATATATGATCTATTTAAAACTTTACTAAAACTGAATAAACAGTTGTTTCATAATAGATATTATATCTAAACCAAACTCATGGTTAATAGTATATATCTCAACAATCTCCCACTTAGACTTTTAACCATAATAATTATTAGAATATATATAGCCAAATGCATGGTTAATAGTATATGCCCCAACAATCTGCCACTTAGACTCATAACCATGCATCTACAACTTTCTTACGCATTCTTATACATGACTATTAAAAGTATTCACCAAATAAGGTTTTGTTAAAGAATCTTGCCAAGTTATATCTGATGCAATATTTGTCATGTAGTTCTTTGTCGTAACTATCTAATTTTTGTATTAAACTCTTCAGGGATCCTATTACCGAATCTATCCCAAGAATGTACACTGAACTATGATTTTCTTTAGCTTTCTCCCACTGCGACGAAGTACTACTAATATTACCTTCATTACCTCACGACATTGAAATATTAGTGACTTCTTACTATAGTGTTCTATGTTCAAATATAACTCCCACTCGATAAAGGCATATCGTGTATATTAACGTTCTCCCACTACTTAAATGCAATGGAATGTCAATTCTGACGTGTGAGTTTTGATATTCTTGAACATCTAATTATTTCTTTGCCCAATTCCTGTAAAAATAGTTTACTTCTAGGAACATATTTTATGAAACAGTCCTTATCTAGAAAAATACAATTATTTTGACAATTGTCTTATTTTCTTTAGGACAATATAATAAAGCTTCATTCGTTTTTTTTGGATATTCGATAAACATGCACCTATCCATTCTTAGTTCCAACTTACATATCTGTTTTCCCTTTCAGCACATATGCGGGACTATCCTATATTTGAACACGCCACAGACCAAGCTTACATTCAGTCCACAGTTCTATAGATGTCCTAGGTACTAGCTTAGAAGGAACTAAATTCAAAATGTAATTTGCAGTTTCCAGAAATATTCCAAAAACAAATAAGGCAAATCTGAATAACATGCCATTAGTCTATCTATATCTAAAAGAGACTTATTTCGTCTTTCTACTACACCACTCTATTATGGAGTTTATAGTATAGTCAATCGAGATGTAATCCTTTATTCTGATATGTAACAAAAGAACTTCTTAGAGGTGTGCTCGCCACTACAATCAAATTTTAGTAACTTAATATATTTCTTTGATACTTCTCTGTTTCAAGTCTTAAAAATCTTGAATCACTTAATTCATTAAGACTTACAGTGCATCAAATAAATATATTAATATTTTAAGTAATTATTTATGAACGTCACAAAATACTCAAAATCTATCTCTTACGAGTATATTCATTTAACCATATAAATTAGAAAGGATTCATACTACTTATCACTAGTTTTATTTTCTTTTAAAAGGAAACATCTTTTAGTCAAATTTCCTTCCAAATAGGATCCTCAAGTTGGTAGTGCCTCTACTTTCAATGAGCCTTAAGGTCCATCATTGACCAACTTGAAATCCTATCCAGATTAATATGACTTAGACAAAAGTGCACAGATAAGTTTTACTCTATTTTGAAGAACATATTTTCTTATGAGGTAGACTAATATTGTTCTTTTCATGAGTTACATCAATATACAACAACGAGGTCATGCATTCATGTACCACAAGAGATAAAATGTTTATTAAGCTCAATAACTCAAGAGTTATTCGAAAAATAAAATAAATATTCATCTCTTATTTTGCCCAGAAACCGAAATTAAATTTCTTCTAACAAAAGTACACATATTGCATACTTAAAATTAATGTCTTATTTCTTAAAATATTTTAACAAGTAATACGATCAGTTGCATAAAATCATTGTGGAGTTGAGATAAAAACATTAAACATATTATAATAAGTCAAAACACTGAATAGTAAAATTCACACTGCATTCAATATTTATATATATACATGCATTTGGAATAATAAATTTTGATGGGAACAGAATCATTCACGCGAAGTATATTATATAATGCAAGAATTATACAATCTAAAAATAAATAGAACCAGCTCAGATGGAGAGCATACTATTATTTTTAGTCAATTGTATATAACTTTCTAATACAAAAATTGTAAACACACTATACATATATGTCATGCATCTTGAATAGCAATTTCGATGGGAAAAGAACTACTCATGCAAAATACATATGCAATGCCAGATTATTCACTCTAATAATTAAAACAGACTCAACTCAGATGGAGAGTATACTGTTAATTTAAGTCAAGTGAACATCATTTTTAATAGCTCTAGTTCCATTGATCCAACATGTATACTCAGATGGAGAGTAGGTACACAATATTAATTACTAATATTTCACCTAGTGAGCTTACAATAAATTTATCCGATATGGAGGAAGACCTAAAGTCAACGCGTAAATTTATTACTCACTTGAAATTAATAGTCAAAGACCATAGAAATATAATTCTATCACCATTTAATCATGACTGTATTTTAGTTACAAAATTGATTTAACCCTTAAACTCAGATGGAGAGCTAACATAGGTTATCAATAACTAGTAACTATATCCAGTGAGTTCATAATAAATTTATGTGATATGGAGGAAGACCTAATATCAACGCGTAAATTTACTATCTCACTATAGATAAAAATATGGAGACCATAGGGGTTAATTCCTATCACCACTTTATCACAACCACAAACTTTTCTCTAAGTATTAAGTTCCACAATTTTTAAAAAAATGCTCAATACCCCATTTAAACAGTCATAAAATACTAAAATTAATATTTTACACTGCATAGCAGTGATTATTGTTTATTGAACCATTTTGATAAATCTACCAAATTTCATATCAACCGGAGAGCGTTAAAGTCACGATCTGCAAAAGTTGCGACCAAATTTTAAAAATTATCATTTTAAGCATTTTTTAAGAATTTAAAATATGACCTGTATTTTTTTTTATCATATATCAATTCATGGCAAATCAACATGTGTTATCATGTTCCAGATTAGACATAAATAAAATGATAGAAAGAATGACTTTTTGTATGTAAATCACATTTTAATCCGTCAAACCTCCAAAAAATTCATCTAAACGATCCTGAATCGTCAAAATACGATGTGATTCACTGCATAGAAGTAAGTTCTTCTTAAATGACCATTTCCGATGGTCCTACCGAATTTCAGGTCATTTGGAGATCGTAAAATTCATGATCGCCAAAACTGGACCAAATTCGAATAAATTATTTTTGGCGTAGTTAGGATTAAACATATGTGATTTGCATTCTCATATATATCATATCAAGTTAAATCACATGTTTTAGATTTAACATAAATATAGCCTATATATATAGAATAATTTTTCATATTTATAATAAATTCAATTTAATAAATTGCTTGAAAACCCATCTAAACGACCTCAAAATGCCAAAATTAACATGACTCATTGCAAAGCAGTGAGTTTTTCTCATTAGATCGTTTTCGATGAACCCACCAAGTTTCAGGTCAATCGGAATCCGTGAAATTCATGACCATCAGCCTATAACCAAACTCGGAGAATAACCGTTTTAAGTAGTCTCATGAATTAAAATAAATATGATATGATTTCTCATGAATTAAAATAAATATGATATTGATTTTCATTCTCCTTATAATTACACTATGAGTTCAAGGCATATATTATGTTCTTCCTATTTCTAGGATATATAATATCTCCTTTTGCAATAAATTATTCTTTTATTAAACACATAAGAACCTGAGATATAATATTTTCTCCCGTTCGGTGAAAACCCAATATTTCTTCTCATGGGTGGAGTAAAATTCACTAGTACCCAAAGATAAAACTCTTTTTCTAGTTAAGAACCTCCACCATTAATGTAGATTTCTCAAGAATAACTTTCACATGATATATTAAACATATTTCAATGACTCAAATAAATAGCCCATTTTGTGGAACCTACTTATTAATCATAATTCTAAATCCATGAATAGATATAATTTCACATGTACAAATTTACTAAGAATTTTTCATGAGTTCAAATAAACAAACCACTTCAGCGGTAACTATTTATTACTCATAAAATTCTCAATTTACAAGTGAATATATATTTAGCTCATAAAATTATTTTATGGTAGACCATAGCTGAAAAAGTCATATTAACAATATGAAACTTTTACAAAATACCGTCATATTTCACTTAATTAGAACCTCCAATCAGAGAACAAAATTCTTCATAGAAAATCCAAACTAGTAATCACATAGGACATGAAAACATAAACTTAAGTTTGAGACTTTTTTATGTACAAATATGACAAACGCTCCAATCAATAGTCATCCAGGATATCAAATAGAGAATTTTACTTTCTTACAAAATAATTATATCATCACACAATATTAGTTATACCTTGTAAGAACTAGTCAATTAAAATCCTACACATTTATTATTGAATTTAATACAACAACACGTCTATTTGCTAATATCCAATGTGTAAACTTATTATATGACTAGTATTTAATAATAGGGACCATGGGGAGTCACCCCCACCACCATCGAATTAAAAAGAAATTAAAATTATTAAGAAATAATTTTCAGAAAATAGAAAAACGTCCAAAACACAGTCCAAACGACCTCAAAACGCCTAAAACTACCATGGTTCACTGCAAGAGCAGTTATTTTTTCTCACCACGTGGTTTCCGATGGACCCACCAAATTTCATCTCAATTAGAGTCTGTCAAGTTCGCTGACCCCCGAAAATACCGGCTTTTCGGTCAAAAACAAGTTTTGCATTTTCTAGGGTTTGCCCCAAAAATTTAGATAATCTCAATCAAATATCAATAAGAAAATAGATATCTCATGATTACAAGAATAATCCAAAAATTTTGCATAGTTAATTCACAAAACAACATTGCAGTTTTTCAGAAAATCACATATATATGTAATTCAAAAAACGCACATAAACACTATATACTTGTTTTATGAAAAAACTTAGTTATCTAATTAGATGTGAGTGGGCTCTAATACCAATTGTTGGATTATAATAAGCAGCGGAAGCAATACAGTATCAAAATCACATGTAATCTAGACAACTAGCATAAACGAGATTTCACGGGTTACCTCTTGAAGCGTGAACATATCTCTTTTACCACGTGAGCCTTCTGTTCCATAACTTCTCGGTGGAATCTCCATCACCCGCACAATCGTGATCCTCGAACGTTCCACGGTCTTCTAATGTGTTACCCAAATAATAACCGGAAATAGCAATTTCATGTGGGCGAAATTTCTAGGAAAACTTGGCTGAAAATTTCAGCCACCATCTTCTTCTCTCCCTAAATGGAAAATTTTATGTAATTATAGCACAAGTTTTAAGGATTAAGACCCTTTTCAAAACCTGTTGGGTTTTCTCTTCCACTAGAAAAAGGATTCCTTTATTTCCTATTATTTAGGCACAATAGGGTCCACAGAATTTAATTAACAAGGCTCCAATTATGAAATTAATTTTTAATTTTTGAAATTAATATCTACCATAATTAATTACGAATTATTCCACTAAAAATTCGTAACTGCACTCCTTATCCAATTTCAAAATTCATCTATTAAATCTTATTTAACTCCCCATGTTAAGACTCAGATACTAATCAAATAAATTAAATTACCGACGATTTGATTATTTCCTTTAGACTTTCACTTAACTTATTTCATGTGTCGGATACAAAATCCACCGGCCGAGTTTACACAATAAAACTTATAAGCTTTCATAAAGGTATATCATCAATCTCTAAACCGATACATGAATTCCATCAACTAATTATTACTTCGCCAATGTACATTATTATTATCCAATTATCAGGCATACGAAAGAATCTCGTATCCATTGAGCAAATATAGGTTCAATCAAGATTTGCTTCTCCGGAGTGCTAAAGGCAAGCATGACATCATTATGAACATAAAGTCCCAGGGTATGGATTCCCAGCAATAATAATATACACAGCTAATAATAATTATATCAAGATTAAGAGTATAAGTACATTTAATGGCTAGAGAGTTTATTTTATTAAGTCAGTATAAAATATTTATCTCTACCTGGTCCATTCAATACATATAAAATGTACTAGCACAAGAAATTGGAATTAAACCATTCCCATAATCGAGATATATTTTTGATCTAATGGACGTTTGAATTATAAAATTACCACAAAAACAAATTTTCTAATTAGAAGTTCTTATGGAAAAAATATTTTAGTATATTTTATCAAATGAACGTTTGAATTATAAAATTATCAAAAATATAATTTTTCTTCTTAAAAGTTCTTATTGAAAAAATATTTTTAAACACTAAAGGTGAGTAGCAGTTCTCTTTCAAACAAATTATAGAGTAATCAAGTTGATGCATTTAAAGAAGATAGTGAGGGTTGAATGAGAAATAGGTCCACATCAAGAATTCAGCTATGTTCATGTTAGAACCCACAACCAGCTTTTAGACCTATTATACAAAGCGAAGAATGCAACAAAATCTTTGAAATGACTATGATGTCCTTGGTCGACCTCCTCTTTCCACTTATATAATATCTTCTTAATACGGCAATACCTCTTTCATCCATCTTTGTAGTGCTCGCCATTAATTAATAGAGTAAAAACGAGCGAAAGATTGCTGCAGGATCGATTTTCCTCTACACAAAGCATTCTGCCAAATTTCTTTTTGGTTTCTTGCAGACCTCAATCTTGAGAATGATCTTGGTCTATATGAACTTGAGTCAATCCGTCGTCGAATTTGACCTTTTAGATAATTTGAAATTGAGTTTGGTGATTTTTGCACTTTTTTTTTTCCTTAGATTTTTTATCAAGTGACATCATATGGGTAATTTTCTAGAGAAATAGGAATTTAGCAAGCTATGCTAGGGATGAGCTGGTCAGAATCAGTTTGAGCTGGCTTGACTGTTAGATATATGGACTTATATCTACATACATATGAATAATATATGGATTAATTATATTTTATGTGCTATCTTTTGGTTTGGCCTAATTTTGTGGTCTTATGGACATTGTTGAGGGGGCCAATATATTGTCATATAAAGTGTAGGACTAATGTGTAGATACCCAAAAGGGTAACCTTAGTTAATGATGGGCTAACTAAGGTTACATACATGTAACCATGGTTACATGCTTATGACTTTTGAGTTTCATAACTCATATGTTATAAGAGGGGGGTTATGGTTCCCATAAGAATGCAAGACATTCTCTTCTTCCTCCTATTGAAACTAGAGAGCATTTTGGTCTTGCATATCAAGTGGAAAACCAATCCTCAATTTTTGGTCTTGGATATATTCTTGTGAAAGCAAAAACTTCAAGACAATCTTAAAGGAAGGATCAAGGAGCTTCTCAAAGGCACACCTTGTACAATCTTCAAGAAGGACTAAAGATTTCCACTTATGGATTCAGGTACGCTTCGGCTTATGTTGTTATTCCAAGTAATTCGATATGAAGGCTAAAGTGTTTTATTTGGATTCATTCCAACAATTGACATCAAAGCCTCCTTCATATTTGGATTATTTGAAAGTTCATGAAATCCATGTTATATAAAATTTATGATTAAGTTAAAATGGAATTTTGATTATGAAATTCTAGTACCATGATATAGCATGATTTCATGAATGATATGTTGTTGATGAACTTTGGTGTTTCAATATCTTGTTATCTCTAGATGATTTGAAATATTAAAATTTGCATAATTTTGGTTGATGATCAACATGATTTCTTGTTTTAGTTTCTTGTTGAAAACCATATTAAGTCGTTGGACAGAATAGTAAGATAATCGATTATCTTATCCAGATAATCGACTATCTTGAAAGGTTGACCAAAATTTTGCAAAACAGTAGCACAGAATAATCGACTATTTTTATGAAATAATTGATTATTCTGTTTTGTTCATCAAAAAAATTTTTGAAACAGAACTTGAGGATAATCGATTATTTTTAAAATAATCGATTATCTGGAATTTTTCAGCAAAATTGGAAATTCCAGAGAGCCAAGATAATCGATTATCCTAAAAGGATAATCGATTATCCTAGTTTTTCAGCAAATTTTGAGATTCCAGAAGGCCTAGATAATCGATTATCAGGCTCAGATAATCGATTATCTGGCAATAAATTGCAGAAACGTTTTATTTTCTGGCAGTTTAATGAGGACATAATGTAAGAAACGTTTTTCATAATTAATGAAACGTTTTAAGTATTAAGTTTTCAGATTTTTTAATTGTACATTAATAATATGTCAATTAATATTCAGTTTTTTTTATTAATTATTAATGTTTTGTACATTAATATTCATTTTTAATATTAATTGTTTTTTAGTCCATCATGGATTCAGATTTTGGTATTGTCCAATTAAGATTAAAACAATTAATATTCAGATTTTACATGTCAAAACATGTAAATTTTCAGTCAAGATTCAATATATGGCTTAAAGAACTATATGATTTAGCATCTAATATTTTAAATTGGTCAATTGAAGCATTATGTTGCCAAAGTAACCTCTTTTGTGTAGATTGATTAATCTTGAAATATAAGATGACTATGGATGTTAGTATTCCATGCGTTTAACACCGGCCCAAAGGAAGGTTGTTATTTGGCAGGAATTCGAACATGCTTGTGGTGATAAATATGTGACAATTATTCGGTTTTCCATGTGGATATTAAGTCGGCCCAAAGGAAGGCTTGATATTTGACAGGAGTTTATTGTTAATTTTTGATTACTACACCAAGAGTACCACTTACAAGTTGATTTTCTGTCCAAAGACTAAAATCAATGTTGTGCTAGGTATCTTGTAATGGGATTTGCCTATTTTGAATCTCTAAACTACAGTTAAAGTTCAAGTAATTGTAAGCATGTATTAAGTTATCCTTGTTCTATATTCAGTGAATTCTTCAGCTGCTTCGATATCTGCAAATATAAACAGCATCCCTGTGCTTAACGGCACAAATTTTAAGGAATGGAAAGAGAACATTATGATAGTTCTCGGTTGCATGGATCTAGACCTTACACTTCGGATTGAGCAGCCTGCTTCTCTTGAGGAAACATCTTCTTCTGATGAAAAGAAGGAGATGGAGAAGTGGGAACGCTCAAATCGCATGAGTCTAATGATCATGAAACGTGCAATTCCAGAATCATTCAAGGGCACTATGAATGATGAAAATAATGCCAATGTTTTCCTTGAAAACCTTGAAAAGCGTTTTGCACAAAACGAAAAGGCGGAAACAAGTACTCTTTTGAGTAAACTTGTTTCCATAAGGTATAAAGGCAAGGGAAACATAAGGGAGTACATTTTGGAAATATCTCATCTTGCTTTGAAACTAAAGTCACTCAAGCTGGAATTACCTGAGGAACTGCTTGTGTACTTAGTTTTGATCTCTCTTCCTGCACACTTTAATCAGTTTAAGGTCAGTTACAACTGCCTGAAGGAGAAATGGACTCTTAGTGAGCTCATTTCGCATTGTGTGCAAGAGGAGGAAAGGATAAAGCAAGATAAGACAGAAAGTGCTCATATGGCATCCTCTTCTAAAGATAATAAGAAGAGGAAAGGTAAGGAAGTTGCGGTTGCAAGGCCCCAGAAGAAGCAAAATAAGGAACCTAAGGTTGAAACTACAGAATCAGGTTGCTTCTTCTATAAGGGGACTAATCACATGAAGAAAGATTGTACCAAGTACCACGCTTGGCGTGCGAAAAAAGGTACATCTCTTTCTCTTGTTTGTTCTGAAGTTAATTTAATTTCGGTACCTAAGGATACTTGGTGGGTAGATTCGGCTGCTACTACTCACATAAGTATATCTATGCGGGGTTGCCTGAACTGCCGAAAACCAAATGATGGTGAAAGATACATCTATGTGGGTGACGGCAAAAAGGTGCAAGTTGAGGCTATTGGCAAATTTAGGCTGTTGTTTAAGATTGGTTTTTATTTAGATTTGAATGAGACTTTTGTTGTACCGTCTTTTGGACGGAATTTAACTTCTGTTCCCAAATTGGACATATCCGGTTATTCATGTTCATTTGGTGACAATAAAGTTAGTCTCTTTCAAAATTCAAATCTTATCGGTAC
This sequence comes from Nicotiana benthamiana, assembly GCA_034376525.1. Classification (NCBI taxonomy): domain Eukaryota; kingdom Viridiplantae; phylum Streptophyta; class Magnoliopsida; order Solanales; family Solanaceae; genus Nicotiana; species Nicotiana benthamiana. Next base: position 107,359,124 of record CM067331.1, read on the forward strand.
TGGTCTTTTATCAACATATGATAGCCTATATTTGGTTGATATAATAACCTCACATAATGAAACTTTGCATAGAAGTTCAAGTGGTACCAAAAGAAAATTAACTATTGAGAATTCGTTATCACTCTGGCACAAACGTTTGGGTCACATATCCATTCAAAGAATTCAGAAACTCGTGGCAGATGGAATTCTTGATTCTCTTAATTCCTCAAATTCGGATATTTGTGTTGAGTGTATCAAGGGAAAACAAACAAACAAGACGAGATTAGGTGCTAAGAGAGCTTCGGATGTCTTAGGATTGATACATACGGATATTTGTGGGCCATTCCCTACTCCTTGTAGGAATGGTCAACAATACTTTATCACATTCATAGACGATTACTCTCGTTATGGGTACCTATATCTTATTCATGAAAAGTCCCAATCCATAGACGTGTTCAAATCATATAAGGCTGAAGTTGAAAATCAACTAAGCAAAAGGATTAAATCCGTTAGATCTGACCGTGGTGGTGAATACTATGGTAGATATGATGGTTCAGGTGAACAACGTCCAGGGCCATTTGCTAAATTCCTAGATGAGTGTGGGATCGTCTCTCAGTATGCTATGCCAGGCAGTCCTACTATGAATGGTGTAGCTGAGAGACGAAATCGGACCCTTAAGGATATGGTAAGAAGTATGATTTGTCGTACTACTTTGCCAGACTCACTCTGGGGAAAAGCATTAAAAACCGCAGCTTATATTCTTAATAGAGTTCTAACTAAAGCTACAATCAAAACCCCATATGAACTTTGGACTGGGAATAAACCCAGTATTAAGCACTTACACATTTGGGGTTGTCCAGCTGAGGCAAGGCCTTATAGGCCGAAAGAAAAGAAACTGGATGCTAAAACGGTTAGTAGCTATTTTGTTGGATACTCTGAAAGATCCAGGGGGTTTAAGTTTTATGATCCCACTTGTAGAACTATTTTTGAGACGGATAATGCTAGGTTTTTTGAGGATATTGAGTTTGGGGGGTGGGGAGATAAAGTTATTAGAGATTTTGTCTTTGAGGAAGAACATGTGTCTTTCCCTCAAGTTGTTGACATGTGTATTTCCCTCAAGTTGTTGATCTTGGTCAGGGTGTTCTCATTCCTGACACGGATCACACAACTCCAGTTCAAGACAATCTCGAAAATCTCCCCAATCAAGTTCCTGATATTACTAATGAAAATCAAACTCAACAACCTCAAGAAACTGAAGTGCCATTAAGGAGATCCACTAGAGAGAGGAGAAATGCAATTCCGGATGATTATGTTGTATTTCTCCAAGAACAAGAAAGTGATATTGGACTTGAGGAAGATGATCCAATCAACTTCCGTCAAGTCATTAAGGGTTCTAACTCTCAGAAGTGGATTGATGCCATGAATGATGAGATGAAGTCTATGAGCGATAACGGCGTTTGGGAGCTTGTTACATTGCCCGAAGGTATTAAATCGATTGGTTGTAAATGGATATTTAAAACCAAGAGGGATTCAGGGGGCAATGTCATTAAGTATAAAGCTCGTCTTGTCGCAAAAGGCTACACTCAAAAGGAAGGCATTGATTATAAAGGGACTTTCTCTCCAGTTTCATCGAAAGACTCTTTCAGGACTATAATGGCACTAGTAGCACATTTTGATCTTGAACTTCATCATATGGATGTTAAGACAGCGTTTCTCAATGGTGACATTGAAGAAACAATTTATATGGTGCAACCTGAAAACTTTGTTTCGGAAGAATCAAAGAAAAGGGTTTGCAAATTAAAGAAATCCATCTATGGGCTCAAGCAGGCTTCCCATCAATGGTATTATAAGTTTCATGCAGTCATTACATCTTTTGGTTCTGAACCGAATATTGCTGATGACTGTATATACCATAAGTTCAGTGGAGTAAGTATATTTTTCTAGTTTTATATGTTGATGACATACTGCTTGCTTGTAATGATATAGCATTATTGCATGAAACTAAGAAATTTCTTTCAAAGAAATTTGAAATGAAAGATCTTGGTGATGCCTCTTTTGTATTAGGAATTCAGATACAACGAGATCGCTCCAAAGGTGTTCTCGGTCTGTCACAAAAGGGCTATATCGATAAGGTTAAAAGATTTGGCATGCAGGATTGTAAACCAGGCAACACCCTTGTTGCTAAGGGAGACAAGTTTAGTCTCAAACAGTGCCCAAATAATAATTTTGAAACTTTGGAAATGGAGAAGACACCTTATGCTTCGGCTGTAGGTAGTCTGATGTATGCTCAGGTATGTACACGACCTGATATAGCATACATTGTTGGGATGCTAGGCAGATATCTAAGCAATCCTGGAATGGACCATTGGAAGGCAGCCAAAAGGGTCATGAGGTACTTACAGAGAACAAAGGATTACATGCTTACATATCGGAGATCGGACCAGCTTGAGATCATCGGGTATACCTACTCCGATTTTGCTGGATGTCAGGATAGTCTGAAGTCTACATCAGGCTATATTTACATGCTTGCTGGCGGTGCTATCTCTTGGAGAAGCATCAAGCTAACTCTTACGGCCACTTCCACTATGGAAGCGGAATTCATGGCATGTTATGAAGCATCCAATGGGGCATTATGGCTGCGGAATTTTGTTAATGGACTGCGCATAGTTGACAGCATTAAAAAGCCACTTAGGCTATTATGCGACAACAGATCAGCAGTCCTTTATACTAACAACAACAGTAGTTTGACGAAAGCAAAACATATGGACGTCAAATTTCGGGTTGTTAAAGAAAGAGTACAGAATGGATAATTGTGCATAGAGCACATAAGTACAAACTCCATGATTGCGGATCAGCTCACTAAGGGATTGACACCAAAAGTATTTCATGAGCATATTGCTTGCATGGGTGTCAAATCAGTTAAGGATTATGAATTTTAGTGGGAGTTTGTATTATACAATTATGTATTGTCCATTACATTCAGTAATTCAGTTTTAAGGTTATATCTGCGGAATTCAGTTTAAAAGTTTTATGTTCTCTTAAGGTTTATGAATGATCTCAATAAAGAGAACCAGTTGGAAATAGACATTCTATTTCATACCACACTTTATGTTATTTCCATGCTACACACCTAGACTTGATCCATGTTGTTGGTTATATTGATATACGTGATCTATGTTGGTTCTAGTTACGCAAGAGTAACTAAGAGCTCTTAGATCCTATGTTGGTATGATTGATGGACCGGATTGTTCATGACAATTTTATTATGATAGCAATTCTAAGCTCATAAGGTTATAGTGTAACATATAATGCTAAGGTTTGTACATATGTATGAGTATCTCGTCCAAGTGAGAGATTGTTAGATATATGGACTTATATCTACATACATATGAACAATATATGGATTAATTATATGTTATGTGCTATCTTTTGGTTTGGCCTAAATTGGTGGTCTTATGGACATTGTTGAGGGGGCCGATATATTGTTATATAAAGTGTAGGACTAATGTGTAGATACCCAAAAGGGTAACCTTAGTTAATGATGGGCTAACTAAGGTTACATACATGTAACCATGGTTACATGCTTATGACTTTTGAGTTTCATAACTCATATGTTATAAGAGGGGGGTTATGGTTCCCATAAGAATGCAAGACATTCTCTTCTTCCTCCCATTGAAACTAGAGAGCATTTTGGTCTTGCATATCAAGTGGAAAACCAATCCTCAATTTTTGGTCTTGGATATATTCTTGTGAAAGCAAAAACTTCAAGACAATCTTAAAGGAAGGATCAAGGAGCTTCTCAAAGGCACACCTTGGACAATCTTCAAGAAGGACTAAAGATTTCCACTTATGGATTCAGGTACGCTTCTGCTTATGTTGTTATTCCAAGTAATTCGATATGAAGGTTAAAGTGTTTTATTTGGATTCATTCCAACATTGACATCTTTTCTTTTTACAACTTTATTCTTGTCCTTACTTACAGAAAAAGAAAAAATAAATCAAAGAGAACACATTTTTCTCAGGTTAAATGAACCTCCTGATTTGAAACCTCAAGTTGGTGGACCTCAACGAGTCATTTACATTAAAGTGCTAGGTCTGTATGCAAATGTTGTTATTTGTGGTGTTGCATTTGGGAAGCTTTTCACAGAAAGTGGATATATGAACGCCACAGATTTTTTAAGTTGCTTGAAGAATTCCAAGAACTTTTAGGCGGATTAAGCATTGGCAATTGATGTAAAATAAAATTGGCCGGGATTTCAGTAAAACAAAAGCTCCCCTGTTCCAAGAAGAGGGATTAACAGCCTCTCCAAGGCCAAAAGAATTTTTTTAATAAAGTTAGAAGTATTGAATCAAGCTGTCAGAAGAACAAATAATATTTTTGTGTAGAGACAAAAGTAGTTATGCAGAAGCAAAAAAGAAAGAAGCTTATTTTAAAAGAATTCGAATTATTGATAATCAAGTAGAAATAGGAATAATTGATGTAAATAATAGATGAACATAAATCAAAGTAAATAAATGTTCATTCTTTACCTTTTATAGCTATTTTTAAGTTGTTTTTCTCTTTTCATAATAGAGTCATTATGGACAATTAATGCCATTTAATGTAATGTTATAATTGGCAATTATAACCGTTTCAATATAGATTCTATGACGTTTTCTATAATTAATGCTATTAATTACCAATAGTACGTATCTATACCCCTTTTGCTATTCAGGTTCTTTCGATGCTTCTTCAGAATATCAAGAGGTTCGAGCTCTCTTCTGGCTTTTTTGGATTTTTGTCTGTGCCTGTTAAAGTTCATGCCTCTTCAAGTATTTTTCGTCAACTGTCATTCATTTACTAATCCACGTGTCATGACATGTCACCACGTAATTAATTCGATATATTAACTTGATTTCCCTCATACAGTTAGTCCCCCCACTTTCGATTTATTCATCAATAGAATATTAGAAATAGATTTCATTAAAGCGGGAATTCTTGTCGTCATTATACCTTCTTTAGAACTGATACTTCATATGTCACTTCCATTTAATGCTTATAATGCATGGAATATTCTTATTGGTTCTATAACTTTTCAGCGTCTTTTAGGGTTTTTTGCGGCTTCATCAATTGCAAGTAATAGTTTCCATCATGACATTTCCAGCATTACACATTTTTCTTTGACGGTTGCTTCTGAGTATAAATATAGCTTTTTCCATTGTCATTCTCATAAAAAGTTTCATATCTAAGAATATTCATTCTTGTTTTCTTCTTCCTCATACTGCCATGTCTTCTTCAAACCCTTATCCTCGAAGAGTCCCCATTGTTGATAATCTTCCTCTTGCTCCCGTTAGAAGTCAAAGAAGAGGAAGATTGCGTAGTTTAGGGTCTTCATCTGTAAGGGGTGTTTCTATTCCTTCAGTGAGTTCTACTCCTTCTAGAACTAGGGGTTCTCTTTCCCATAGACCTTTATTTAGAAGTAAAGATTCTAATGAACCTGTTCGTGAGCCTTTAGTGGATCAAATTTTCCCTACTGAATTATATTTTTATACTGATAGAGAATCAATTAGAAACCAAGTTTCTTCTATGTCTTTTTTAGATCATGCTAATATTTATCCATCTCAAATCACTGAAGCTTTGGTCTCTGTTGTTTGTTGGGATTGCCATTGGAGACCTGATTTCCCTACTATAATTCTTAATGCAAACCAACGAATTACATCCTACTTGACCGGGTTTTATTTTTTGAATATGTATCCCTTTACATTGAATTTTAAACCACCCATTGATCTTGTTATCATTGAATTTTGCCATTTTTTTCGACGTTTTTCTAGGACAGATTGACCCCATTGTATGGAGGACTATTGCTTGCTTAAGACATTTAACAAGGTTCGCTAACTTACCTTTTTCTTTTTTCCATTCGATTCATATTTACTCCCCGAAGCTTTTCCGTCATGGGATTTTCACTTTAGTTGCGAGAAGTAAAAGAGTGTTAGTTAGCTCAGAGGATGATAAGGACCATGGATGGTATGCCAGGCTTGTTGTTGCCCCCACTGTTGGTTTAGTGAGAGAAGAGAATGTTCTATTTCCTGAAAAGTGGAATTTTGCACTTGAGTTTTTTATAACTTTCTCTATATTTTCCCTTTATTTTTCCTGCTATTATTTAAGTTTTTTCTTTTTTCCAGCAACCATGGGAGCTGTTCATGAGATTCCCACTTTTTGTAGTTGGGTAGTGATAAGTCCTACTTGCCTAAGCTCTGAGTATAAATTTCTACAAAATAGTTTCGAAATGCTCACAAATTGAGCGTGACTGCAGGTTTGATTGATAAAGTGACGAAATATCAAATATCCGCTCAAGAAGGAGTGAAACCTGCTCAAGTGTCAAACATTAAATGAAGTGAAAAAAACAGGACCTAAGGCGGACTGCGTGAAACCAACTACTATCACACTAGGAGATTTAGAGGCATGACATATTAAGGCTAATGGCAACGCGGTCGCAGTTGGATTCACGTGGTCCGCATTCAGGCTTTGTGGCCGGTTTACTCATTTGTGTGGTCCACGTGCACGAGATTCAGAGAGATTGTTAAGTAGCCAAGTCAAGCAACGTGGCCCGTGGTCATCGCTGTGCGGTCCGCGCCAGACCCCTTTTGCGGCTGCACTACTCATTTGTGCGGTCCACGTCCTCCAGTTCAGAGAGTTGAAAATTGCCAAGTCAAAGAGCCAGTACACCGCGGTTACTTTTGTGTGGCCCGCACTGATCTCGCAAGGGTATTTTTGTCCATTTTTTCAGCCTAGTATAAATAGAATATTTTACCATTTTTAGGAAGTTTGGTATTCAGAAAAGCAGCTGAGCACCTAGGGACGATATTGTAGCCATTTTTGGCATTTTTGGTCTTCATTAACAATAGATTATTGTATTTCTTCTTAGTAATTAATTAATATGTTTAGTTCTTCATCTATTTCTTTGACTCTTTCTTTAATTATATGTAGCTAAACCCATTAGCTAGGGTTGTGGCTCAACACTAGTGTGGGTAATTGATGGTGGTTGCCATCTAGGGTTAGATTGATATTCCGTGTTTGCTATTTGGGTTGATTTTATGTTTTTAACTGAGAATTGATGGTTGCAAACATTCATTCAAGCTTAGTAAGTTTAACTCTTCTTGAGAAAGAGAGTCTATGACCCCAAAATTGACCCAACAAGGAATTGAGATGGATCCATGAGAAATGGTAGTCCTAATTAATGAGTTAAATTTCGAGAGAGTAATTACCCTACTTCAACCCTAATTGCTTGGTCTAATAGGCCTACCCAATTGATCTCTCGAGAGTCAATTGGGTAAAATCACTCTCTCTACTAAGAGGTGTAAGAGTGGGTATAATTGTGCAACGGTTATAATATAAGCCCCAAATATGTCAATCTATCCTTAGTAGTTTCTACCCGTTAATTAAACACCTAGGAGATGACACGACCCTAGTGCCTTTCTCCCTATTAGATACAACTTAGCAATATTTTCTTAGCGTAATTTAGCTTTAATCGCTAGTGTATAGTAGTTATAAAATCAAAAACCCAAAAATGTTTGAAGTGATATTAGAAGTACAAACACATCTCTAGGCTAGGCAAAAAATAGAACTCCACTACTAGCTCCCTGTGAAAATTCGACCTCGACCACTATTCGGGTAAAAGCTATTGTGACCCGCTCTTCCTACCTTTGTGTAGCGTTGGGTTGGCAGCGATAACTTTTTGGTGCCGTTTCCGGGGAGCTTACGGTATTGACTCTCTGTTTAGTTAGTTTTATGTTTTACTTCTCTTTCCTTCTTATTTACTAATTTCGTTTGTGTCAATCACTCAGGTACACATAACTCTTAATTCAAATGACCCTCTTGGCAATATCATGGTGGGGGAGGAGGTAGGTGATCTTGATCAAGAAGAGGTTATTAATTTACCTCAAGCTCCACATAGAGGCCGTCAGGCCAATACAAATGACAACATCCTATCCCAGACGCTCCTTTCGCCACCGCTAAGAATGACCCTAAAGTTCTCCCAAATAAAGGGTATGCGAGTTCTATTGTTCCACCCCGAATCCGAGCGGGGCACTTTCAAATCACAAATGTCATGTTGACCTTGCTCGAGCAAAGAGGGTATGTTACGAGCGCCTCCGATCAAACTGCCTATAAGAATTTGAAGGGGTTCGTAGATACATGCTTGGTAGCAAGTAGACAAACGTGTCCGGCATGCTTTGAGATTGAGGCTTTTTCCATTCTATCTTCGGGGTAAAGCATTGGATTGGTTAGAAAGGCTCCCCAGTCATTCCATCACAACTTGGGATGAGTTGGTGGATAAATTCATTGGCAAGGTCTTCTCACCAAGTCACATGGCGGCACTTCGGGATAAAATTTTAGCCTTTAAGCAAGAGCCAACAGAACATTTGCATGAAATCTGGGAGAGATATAGAACAATGGTAAATGAGTGCCCTAATAATGACATCATCGAGGTGATGATTTAAAAACCTTTTATCAGGGAATCAACACCACGAACCAATACATTGTTAACAAATTAGCTAGAGGGAACTTTATGAAGCTTTTATACAAAAGGCATGTGATGTACTTGATGAAATGGCCGGCACGTCTTCAGCATGGCAAAGCCGAGCAAATGTTCCCCAAGGCGACCCCACGGTCATCCATTTGCACAAGCAATTGCACGATTATGGCCAAGCTATTGCGAGCTTTCAAAAACTATGAATCAATTGGTGAAGGCGCAATTGCAACAAGTCCAAAACTCGTGCCAAGTCAATGCAATGGAAGGTGTCTCGACATTGAAAAGGAGGCAAAGAGGGCAACAATAACCTTAAGGTACTTGTGAGCAATTTGACAACAACAATGATGGTGGTGGTTATTCGAATGAGTGCTATGATGATCAAAGCGAGCAATTACAATATGTCAATAACTACTAAAGATATAGAGGAAATTAAGGGAATCAACAATGGTGTCCCCAAGGAAATTGGGGCAATCAAAAAGGCGGCGGACAACCGAACAATCCACCCCTTTTATTTCTCAGGACTCAAGTTCTTCCGGCAGTGATATGGGGAGAACTGAAAGTATATTCGAGCAAAAGATAAAAAGGATCCAAGATTTTGGTTCACAATTGGCTTCGCATAATACATCTATCAGGAACTTGGAAGTGCAATTGGGTCAAATTTCTCAAGCTTTAAATTCCCGCCCCAAGAGTGCCCTACCAAGTGATACAGTAGTGAACCCGATGGGCGGGAACAACAACCAAGTAATAGCGGTTAATGCTAGAAGTAGAAGAAGTGGTGATGTGCATGCCTCGATAGAAAATAAACTTGTGGATGATAACATTGGGATCCAAGAGGATGTGGGTCCGTTGATTGTTGATGATGTGGTTGAACGAAATGCGAACAATGATGTGCGGATTGATATTGATGATGAGACCGAGGTGGAAACACAAGATGTCGTGAACCCATTTAGGGAACACGTGATTGATATACCCAAGACGGTGGTTCCCAAAGCCAAGGCACTTTGCCTAGACCACCTCCAACTTATCCTCAAAGGTTAGCAAAGCAAAAGAGTGACAATTAATTCAAAAAGTTCATTGACATTATGTAGAGCCTTACAATCAATGTCCCTTTGATTGAGGCACTTAAGCAAATGCCGGGGTATGCAAAATTTATGAAAGATTTCATAATAATGAAGAGGTAAATGGAGTGTGAAACAATTAAGATGACTCATCAAGTTAGTGCTATCGTGGATTCTATGGTCTCGAAACTTGAGGACCCCAGAGCTTTTACTATCCCTTGCACTATCGGTAGTGTGAATTTTGCCAAGGCCCTTTGTGATTTGGGGGCTAGCATATATTTGATGCCTTATTCGGTCTTGAATACTTTGGGTATCGGGCAACCTAGGACAACCTCGATGAGACTTCAAATGGCAGACTGATCAATGAAGTGACCCTTGGGCATAATTGATGATGTTCTTGTCCGTGTTGATAAATTCATATTGCTGGACGACTTTGTCATATTGGATTGTGAGGTGGACTTTGAAGTGCCGATTATTCTTGGGAGACCTTTCCTAGCTACAGGGAAGGCCTTGGTTGATGTTGTAGCGGGTGAGTTGACATTCCGAGTGGGAGATAAGAAAGTGGTAACCCATGTTTGCAAATCAATGAGTCAACCCAATAACACGGAGGTGTGTTCATTTGTGAACATTGTCACAGCTGTGATAGTGGATGACACATGTTCCATGATAAATGTTGAAGGTCCTCTTGAAGCCTGCTTTTTAACATCGATGTCGATGATGATGCTAGAAGAGTGGGGTGTGTCAATGCATTGCATGATATGGGTTCCTATTCATATGAGCCTAGGAAGTTATCTTTGGATTTTGAAAATCGCAAAACTCTACCAACAAAACCATCGATTGAGGAGCCACCAATGCTAGAGTTGAAGCCACTTCCTCCACACCTCAGGTATGAATTTTTGGGCTCTAATTCAAATCTTCTAGTTATTCTTTCTTCTTGTATTATTATCTTGCAGGTCGAGGCCACTTTGGAGGTGCTGCAAAGTCAAAAAAGGGCTATAGGATAGACTTTAGTAGACATTCAGGGGAAGGAATTCAAGGTTGGTGATATGTTTCTTCTTTTCAACTTCTGTTTGAGGTTATTTTCGGGAACACTCAAGTTAAAGTGGAGTGGGCCATTTGATGTTGTATGTGCGACCTCGTTTGGTGCTCTTGATCTGAAGAATAAAAAATGGTGAAGTTTTCCGAGTCAATGGGCATCGTGTCAAGCATTATTTGGGGAAGTTTGATGATAGCCACGTGGTGAAACTCATTCATTTGAAGTGATAGGATGGTAACATGCGTCGTGCTACAACATTACATCAGGTACTTATTGGGAGGCAAGCCATGTCTTTTTCTTTCTCTTTGATTTTTTTGGTAGCTTAGGATTTTTGAGCTAATTGTTTGTGAGATGTTGCAGGAATTGTCTTCATGCAGTGCACAACAAAGTGGAAAAATTGCACAGTCTCTGAAGTTTGCCAGTACAGCTGCGGTACACATTGTGCGGTCTGCACTAGTATGAGCTAAACATGGTACTCTCAATAGTTCTCCACCACGGCCGCATTCCATATAGTGCGGTCCGCGGTGGCTCTGTGTGGTCGCGGTCTCTTTTGTGCATCCCACGGAGGCTGCCTACTGAAGGTTCACATGAACAAAACCAACGTGGTCCACAGTCGCTTTTGTGCGGATGTGCTGGTAGGTGAGTGTGGGTCCCACAAGCTGTCTATAAATAGAGACCAAGGGTCTTAGTGTACCTTTTTGAAATTTGAAAACTCAGAGCCTTAAAATTACTGTTCATCCATCTTCCAAGATCAAAATTCTTGCTTGCTTGGATAGATTGCATTCATTCTTCCTAATCCTGGTAACATTTCATGCATTCTTGATTAATTCATTCTGTATTTTCATTTTAACTGCTTACCACTAGTTTGTAACTGTTTGTTCTTTATGTTTTTTTCTTCGAATTGTTAGTCTAGGGTAGATTTCATGTTAGTTTAAAGTGATTGAGGATTGGATAACTGAGTAGGGACAAGTAGGTGTAAGAATTTGGACAAAAATGGAAGAAAACATGACACCCCAACCTAGTTCCCTAATTCTGACTCAGCGCGGCCCACGATCGCGTTAGTGAAGTCTGTGTGGCCTTGACGCACGAATCGTAGTGCCCATCTTGACTGAAACCTACATTGCTCCCAATGCAGCCGCATTCAATTTAGTGTGATCCATGCTGCCTCACCGCGACCACAACCCTATTTTGTGCATACCCTGGTGGGAGATTCAGAGAAGACTTCTTCTAGGGCCTTGTTCAATGCATCCCGCAATCGCCTCAGCGCGGTTCACGGTCCTCCAACGTGGCCGCATTACTGATGGTGCGGTCCGCGGTGCCTGGTTCTACAGCAATGTTTGCAACTTTTTCTTCTATTGTCTGCAACTCTAATTCATTCATATGATCCACTTCCTGTGCTTCAATTGACAATGTTAGATGCATTTGTATGCAGATAATAGTGAAATAAAGAGGCGGCAAAGGGTCACAACAACCCAAGAGAGGTGGTTCCTCTCGAGGGGGTAAAGGCAAGAGAGTGGTGAAACTCACTCCCCAAGTACGGGAAAACATAAAAAATGCCCGAAAGATGATAAAAGATACAGATAGAGCTATATCCCATTCTCGGGGAGTGAGTACATGCCATCCCAGGACATCTCCTCCGATTAAATCCCAACTCATTTCGTCTCCAGTTTCCAATTGACTGATACCCCTCCAGCATCTCCCACTACCAAGAGGCCGGTGAAATAGTGTCGAATTCATCTGAAGATTCCGCAGCTGGTAGTGAAGAATACTCCACCTCCCCCACAGCTTCATTATCTGGGAGAGTGCAACATAGGTGATGGGGTGGTGAGGACAATGATGAGGAGGTTCCTGAGAGTAGTGTACCTCAGGTTGGGGGTGTTGACCGGACCAGAGATCCCGCAGCTTGGGAGGATATGTTCGTCAGCCAATTAACATTCCACCAGTTTAGGGTATGGTGGCCTAAATGAAAATTGATTCTAGAAAGGAGTTTCATCGAGCTAGATCTTCTACCTCTACTTCCCAATGTGCATAGACAATTTCACACTCGCATGGGTTGGGATCATTTTCAGGGTAATTGTGTAGAGGCAAATGAGAACATGGTAAAAGAATTCTATAGCAATGTGGCCCACATCTTGAAGGGCACCAAGGTAACCAAAGTGCGGAACAAAAAGGTGATCTTACTGGGCAGGCACTCAATGATTACCTAGGGTTTGCTTACGAGGATGAGACCCTTTATAATGAAAAATTGGCAATGGGCGAAGAAGTACGTCCATGGTTAGCCTTATACCTAGCAATCCCAAGTACTGTGCTAGAGTGGGTGCAAGCAGGAACCCAAATCTTTCGGAAGAATTTCAACTTTGAGGCTTGGGGGTGGTTGTCTTTTATATGTAGTCGGCTTGAACCCTCTACCCACGATCAGACTATCCTACTTACCAGGGTTGTCCTTGTTACCTCTATTATGGCCGGGTAACCTATAAATATGGGAAATGTAATGTCCCATGTGATTACTCTTGTGGGGAAAGAGCATGATTGGATTTACCCTTTTCCTAATACCCTCACCATGTACTTCAAGGACCTGGAAGTAGAGAAGAAACCATTTGATATCAAGGTCAAGCCAGTGGCTCCATTCACCTGGTTTAGTATAAAGGGCCCAGACAACCCTAAGGACAAAAACTACGAGCCGCCTGCCTCTACCCTAACTGGGCAGTCTGAGGAGCCAATTGCAGTACAGCCGTCTACCATGCCTGCTGCCACTATAGTTGAGGACTTGCCTCCAGGACCTTCCTCTACTCTTGGTCCCAGTACTTCAGTTGACCCCGGTATCCCATCTTCCCGGAAGTATCCAATCACTGCTCGTCAGTTGAACCAGACATTGGCCAGTTTGAACAACTGGATGTCAACTGCGACATCCAAGTTATCTATATTGTCTTCCTCCATTGAGACCCAGTTAGCACCTTAGCCAGACCAGATTCCTCAGTATATTGAGGATACATTGAAGAAGCTCCTAGACAACCAGGAGAAGATTATGAGGACTCAGGACACCTTGTTTAAGGTGGTGGATTCACATGGCAAGGCTCTGGAGGAGCTTGCCAAAGAGCACAAGAAGATGAGGAGATCACAAGCTTCTAATGAGTATGTGAAGGCACTCAAGACAGATGTGGACAAGCTATTGGCAGAACAAATACCTATAGACTTGCTATTCAGGGACCCTAACCTAGCAGCAGCACTAGTAGCAGAGCCACAGTAGGAGCAGACACCCCAGCAGCCAAGGAAGAGGAGAAAGCTCCCCAGTACACCTGATGCGGTCATTGAGGTGGCATCCCAGAGGAGGCCTCCTCCAGTTTATCACATGACGCACTTGACATCCAGCCGGTCCAGGAGCAGGCCCCAGTCACAGCAGCTAAGCAGAAGAAGGCTGGGAACCAGTTTGAAGTTCCCGCCCATTCACATGACCATGGGACCACTGATGATCCCATGCAAATGGACCAGGCCTAGGGAGATCCTATATCTTTTCTTGTGCCTTTTTAATGCTTATTTCTATAGTTGGCATTGGGGACAATGCCAGCTCTTATTCATGGGGGTGCGCCCTGCTTTTTGTTTTGTCTAGATAACTGTATATACTTGACTTAGTTTATGTTTCCTTTATTTTCTATTTTTGGGTTGTACTTAACTTTACATTTAGCTACTTTTCTCGTACTTTTTATTCTTTCTTTTAGTTTATGTATAAAATTACAATTCTATATATATTCGTCCCCCATTGTATATTCTACCCCCTATTGTAAATATACATTTTGTTTTCTATTCTCGCAAAAAAATTTCGTTTTTAGCTTTGTAGTTAGGCTCGCAGCCTCTTGTTTTGCTTTTGATGCTTCCAATAAGCCCTTGGTTTTTATTATGCGAACCGGGTGGCTCTTCCCAATGATAGATGTCGTGCCAACCTTCTTATGGGTTTGAGTCAATTTCTTTGATTTTTCTTTTATTTTTGATTGTTGTAGTAAAGGGTACCTTAAGCGAAGCTTCACTTGGGCCTAGCACATTTGCCTTTGCTCCTATGGTAAAAGACACAATGTTTTGTTTAAGATGGTGAAAGTTATGGTTTTGAGACTCATGCATTGACCAAACAATCATCATGTTGTCTTTTCGGACCATTGTGTGCTTGAATCTTAACTAAGGTCATTGTGGTCCCTCGACTTGATGTCTTTAGAAATCCCCTAGCGTGTGTGACGAGGAATCAAATGTTGAGTCCAAGTCCCGAGCCAATGGTGTAGAACTTGCCCTGAATGTTTGTTGAGGCAAAATCCTAGGTGAAATTTGACTTGAGAAGTGATTATAGGCTCTCCTTGATCCAAATGTTAAGGTGAACAATTCCATAGCCTAACAATGAGATGATCCATAGTTAACCCTTTTGAGCGTTAAACCGTTTTCTTTCAAGAAAAGTGCTACAAGCCTATACCCATTCTAAATGATTACTCTCTCTTGGCACCCGAATCTTCCCTTGAGTAATGGCAATTGTCTAAGTTTGGGGGGAGAGACAAGAAGGGAACCAAAGTGGTAAAAGGTACAAAAGCAAAAGAAAAGGAAGGCAATGAAAAAGAAAGAAAAAGAAGCAAGCCCGATATGAAAAAGAATAAAAATGGATTCAGAGAAAGACATAAAGTGAAAAAGGTGTGGAAAAAATAGCAAAAGAAGAAATGCTTTGAATTGCATAAGAAAAAGTGACAATGTGTCTCTCTAACCCCTTGAAAAGAAGTGAAATACTCAAAAGAGTCAAAAAAGTTGTGCCAAAATGAATCAAAAGAAGTGCTTAAGGGAAGATTGAACCAACTTGAATAAAAACATGTCCTACCCTTACCCAAAAGCCTTCACAATGACTCCACAAAAGCCCTATTTGATCTTGAGTTGATGGGAGCCTACATTAGTGGATACTTATATAAGGGGCAAGCATATAGTACCTAGAGCCGGACTTGTGACCTTATTCTTGAGAGAGATGAGTGAAATTCCATTAACCTCGATTTGTATGTCAATAATTAAAAGGTGAGGTTCGCTTAGAGAGAGTTGAGGATGTGGGAGTTTGGGTTCCACAATGACCAAAGTGATTGAGAGAAGTTCTTTGATGAAATGTGTCAACTCTTGATGCTCTTGTGTCACACTTGATCCATGGTTTTTCAAAGTTAAATGTGTTAATTATGCATTCGTATTGAGGGAAATTGTTAGTCCCAATTGATGCTTGTTGAGGTTGCTTTAGGATAGCTGGAATTACTTTGATTTTCCTTTAAAGTGGTGGGTCTTATTTTATTTGCGTGAGGACAAGCAAAAGTTTAAGTTTGGGGGAGTTGATAAGTTAGGATGTTAACATGTTTATTCCCTACTTGCCTATGCTCTGAGTATAAATTGCTATAAAATAGTCCCAAAATGCTCACAAGTTGTGCTTGATTGCAGGTTTGATCGATAAAGTAACAAAATGTCAAATATCGGCTCAAAAAGGAGCTAAACCTGCTTAAGTGTCTAAGATTAAGTAAAGTAAAGTAAAGAAAATGGGACCTAGTGCAGACCGCATGAATGCAACCGCTGCCGCACTAGGAGCTTCATAGGCATGGCATATTAAGGCTAATAGCAACGCAGTCGCGGTTGAATTTACGCGGTCCGCGTTCCGGCTTTGCGGCCGCTTCATTCATTTGTGCGATCCACGTGAACGAGATTCATAGAGATTGTCAAGTAGCCAAATCAAGCCACGCGTCCCGCAGTCATCACCGCATGGTCCGTGCCAGACCCCTTCCGTCGCTGCACTACTCATTTCTGCGGTCCGCGTCCTCCAGTTCAGAGAGTTGAAAATTGACAAGTCAAAGAGCTATTGTGGCTGCAGTTGCTTTTGTGCGGCCCGCAATGACCCCGCATGGGTCTTTTTGTCCAGTTTTTCCAGCCTAGTATAAATAAAACATTTTACCATTTTTTAGGAAGTTTGGTATTCAGAAATGCAACTGAGCACCTAGGAATGATATTGTAGCCATTTTTGTCATTTTTGGTCTTCATTAACAATAGATTATTGTAGTTTCTTCTTAGTAATTAATTAATATGGTTAGTTATTCATCTATTTCTTCGGTTCTTTCTTTAATTTTATGTAGCTAAACCCATTAGCTAGGGTTGTGGCTCAACCTTAGTGTGGGTAATTGATGGGTGTTTCCATCTAGGGTTAGATTGATATTGGGTGTTTGCTATTTTGGTTGATTTTATGTTTTTATCTAAGAACTGGTAGTTGCAAATATTGATTCAAGCTTAGTGGGTTTAACTCTTCTTGTGAAAGAGTCTATGACCACATAATTGACCCAACAAGGAATTGGAATGGACCCATGAGAAATGGTTGTCCTAATTAACGGGTTAAATCTTGAGAGAGTAATCACCCTACTTGAACCCTAATTTCTTTTTCTAATAGGCCTACCCAATTGGTCTCTCGAGAGTCAATTGAGCAAAATCACGCTCTCTACCGAGAGGTGTGAGAGTATGTATAATTGTTCAATAGTTATAGCATAAGCCCCAAACATGTCAATCTATTCGTAGTAGTTTCTACCCGTTAATTAACCACCTAGGAGATGCCACGGCCCTAGTTCCTTTCTCCCTATTAGATACAACTTAGTAATATTCTCTTAGTGTAATTTAGCTTTAATTCTTAGTATTATAATAGTAGTTACAAAATCAAAAACCCAAAAACATTTGGAGTGACATTAGAAGTACAAACACATCTCTAGGCTAGACAGAAAATAAAACTCCACTACTAGCTCCTTGTGGAAATACGACCCCGACCACTATTCGGGTAAAAACTATTGTGACCCGCTCTTCCTACCTTTGATTAGCATTGGTTTGGCAGCGATTAGGTAGAAAAGTTTTTAAAGTTACTCCAACGGATGGTAGATATTGGAAAAACATTTCGCACAGGTTTGATTGGAAGGTTAAAACTCATGGTAAATATTTTACTCTTCTCTTTTTCATATTTTCCTTCATGTTTCCCTTATAACTTATTTGATACTTCTTTTTATCAGGATTTCCCATTCGTGGTGTTAGTACTGAACAGTCGTGGCTTCCAGAGTTTCTTTGGAGAGAGTTCAAGAGATAATTTTGAGTTCTTCATAAAAAAAAAGGTTGCAACAGTCTAAGATTCTGAAGAAGAAGAGGAACAGGATGAAGGTTCCTTGATAAAAAGGTCGTGAGCCAAAAGACACGTCTTTTTAGATAATGAAGCAACTCCTCCATGTTCTATTCCCATAACCAAGGCTGCTGAAGCCACCTTAGTGAGCTCTAATTATGATAATCCTACGACAGCTCATGATAACTATATTGATAAGGTTTTTCCTCGTGGGTTTGATAGTGAAAATTTTGATTTGGTTTCCAATGAAGTACCCCTTGCCTTCTTTGCCATGCATGTCCCTGTGACTCGTTCTTTACCAACTGAGACCACTGTTGTTGCTGCTTCTCCCCAAATTGTGATGATTTCCTCTACTGTTCCCCCTACTGTCATTCCTCATAAGGAGGTTGGTTCTTCGAGTGGTAATGGAATGATGAAACAAATTACCATTGAGGTCCCTGCCAATGGTTATCTTTTGAATAAGTCAGGTTAGGCTGATGTATGGTTCAATCTGATCAGTCCATTTGAGAAATCCAAGCTTGAGAGCTATGGCTCTTTGACTTGGATGAATGATATAGTGCAATCATCATTAAATGTATTTGTTTCTTTTTACTCTTTATTCTTTCCTTCCTTTATTATGGTTCTTACCCCTTTGTTTTTTAGATCAATCTTATTGGCACAGAGATGATAAAGAGGATTTCTCATATGGAGCAGTTAATGCATGATTATCAAATTGAAGCAGACACGTGGAAAGAACAATATGAAAACCTTAAAATTGATCTAGAAGTGTTAGAAGAAAGCAAGTGCACCTTAGGGCAGCAGTTGATGGTTTTGACTTCAAAGTTAGCAGTTGAGAAGGCTTTCTCAAATCAAGCTGATAAGGACAAGAATCTCCTCGAGACATCATTCTCTAAGAAACTCTCCAAAGCTAGTGAAGTGATTAGAGGGTTGAAGTCATTGTTAAGCGAGAAAGGGGTCTACGCTGTTGAACTTGTGCAAATACTTACCCAGACCCAAGAAGATCTCCGTGAGTCTCCTGATAAGATCAGATTTTTAGAAAATGCACTTGCCCCTTTGCAATCTTCTTATGATACTGCTTTGGCCAAGAATGAAAAGCTTAAAAATAAGATTGGCCAATGGGAGAGAGATTATGAGATTCTTGAAGACAAGACTTCCATTAAAGTGAGTTGGGCTATTTTAAACCCTGACCATGATACCCTTGTGGAGGCTAGCCAAGAGGGTCTCAACTTTGATGCTTAGTTAGCCAAGATAAGTGAGACCCATTGAAAAAACTCAACAAGGCCAAGATTTTCATTCTCCCATGGTTGATACCCTAAGCATGTTGAAGATGAAATTAGTATGGTGACTACCCTAACTCCTTCAAATTAACTCGAACCTTTTGTTGCTAGTAATACCGCTTTAGATCCTTCCTCTACCACATTATGAAAGTTTGTGAAGTGTGACTCCCATATTTTCGGTCAAAGCTTTTATTAGAAGAGCTAGGGTTACCGATAATCAAGTAGAAATAGGAATACTTGATGTAAATAATAATTAAATTGAAAGCAAAGTAAATCAGTATACTCTAATAGTATTTCGTGTCCTTACAAATGTTCATTCCTCACCTTTTATGGCTATTTCTAAGTAATACATTTTTCTCCTTTCATAATGGAGTCATTATGAAAAATTAATAGCATTTAATGTAATGCTATAATTGGTAATCATAACCGTTCCAATACAGATTCTATAACATTTTCCGTAATTAATGCTATTAATTACCAATAATACGTATCTATACCCCTTTTGCTATTCAGGTTCATTCGATGCTTCTCAAGAATATCAAGAGGTTCGAGCACCTATCTCTTCTAGCTTTTTTGGATATCTGCCCGTGCCTATTAAAGTTCTTTCCTCTTCAACTATTCGTCGCCAACTGTCATTCCTATACCAATTCACGTGTCATGACATGTCACAAGATAATTAATTCGATGCATTAACTTGATTTTTCTCCATACAGATAGTCGCCCCACTTGCCATTTATTCATCAATAGAATATTTGGGAATGGATCTCACTAAAGCGGGAATTTTTGCCCCCATTATACCTTTTCTGGAACTGACACTTCATATGTCATTTCCATTTAATGCTCATAGTGCATGGCATCTTCTGATTGGTTCTGTAACTTTTTAGCATCTTTAGGGATTTTTTGCGGCTTCAATAATTACGAAATGATAGCTTCCAACATGACATTTCCATCATTATACCTTTTTTTGTTTGACGGTTTCTTTTGCGTATAAATATTGTTTTTTCCTTTGTCTTTCATAAAAGGTTTCACATCTAAGAATATTCATTCTTGTTTTCTTCTTCCTTATACTGCCATGTCTTCTTCAAACCCTAACTCTCGAAAAGTCCCCATTGTTGATAATCTTCGTCTGTCTCCCGTTAGAAGTATAAGAGGAGGAAGATCGCGTAGTTTAGGGTCTTTATTTGTAAGGGGTATTTCTATTCCTTTCGTGAGTTCTACTTCTCCTTCTAGAACTAGGAGTTCTCTTTCCCATAGACCTTCATCTAGAAGTAAAGATTCTAATGAACCCATTCGTGAGCCTTTAGTGGATGAAATTGTCCTTGATGATCTATCTTTTTATACTGATAGAGAATCGATTCGAAACCAAGTTTCTTTTATGTCTTCTTTACATTGTGCTGATATTTATCCTTAGCAAATCACTGAAGGTTTGATCTCTATTGTTCGTAGGGATTGCCATTGGAACCTAATTTCCCTCTTATAATTCCTAATGCAAACTAAAGAATTACATTCTACCCCTGGTTTACTTTTGTGTATATGTATCCATTTACACTAAATTTTAAACCACCCATTGATCCTTTTATCATTGAATCCTGTCATTTTTCAATGTTTGTCTAGGACAGATTGGCCCCATTGTATGGAGGGTTGTTGCTTTCTTAAGACATTTAAGAAGGTTGGCTAACTTGCCTTTTGCTTTTTTTTTTTCATTTGATTCATCACTACTCCCCGAATCTTTTCTGTCACGGGATTTTCACTTTAGTTGCGAGAAGTTAAAGAGTGTTAGTTAGACTAGAGGATGATAAGGACCGTGGCTGGTATGCCAGGTGTGTTTCTGCCCCCACTGTTGTCTTAGTGGGTGATGAGAATGTTCCATTTCCTAAAAAATAAAATTTTGTACGTGGGTTCTTTTTATAACTTTCTCTATCTTTTCCCTTTATTTTTCCCGCTAGTGTTTAGCTTTTTTCTTTTTCCAGAAACAATGGGAATTGTTGATGAGATTTTAAATTTATGTGGTTGGGTAGAAAAGTTATTGAAAGTTGCTCCGATGGAAGGTTGTCACGACCCCAAACCGGCACAGTCATGATGGTGCCTCTCGTGATGACAAGGCCAGCCGACATAACATTCACATTAACCTTTTTATCATTTGGATTCGATTTACCCTTTAATTTATTTCATAATATAAGTCTGAAGGAACAATGCAGTATTAATATACTAGCTCGACGTCGGGGTGTCACTAGACATGAGCATCTAACAAGGTCTGAATACAACAAAAAAAGTCAAAATGTACTAAGTACATAAGTGAAAATAAGCGGAAGGAAGCAGTGCTGCAAACATCGTGCAGCCACCTTCCTAACTCTGATGACTCAGTGTCTAGCAACCAACACCTGCTATCGGGTTCGAAATACCTAAATCAGCACACGAGGTGCAGGGAGTAATGTGAGTACTCCAATCTAGTAAGTAATAAGTGTAAATAAAGACTGAGCAGTAGAAAACAATGAACCTACATTTATGTTAACTCAATAAGCACAACATTCTTTCAAATCAGAATACGAGTCAATCATATCCTTTTAAAATCTAGCTTTTGGTAAAAAAAAATTCCTTTAAAGGTACTTTCCAACAGTTTCATTAGGGGGTGATACCATAAGAGGTGAAAACCATAATCGCACCCCTCGGGAAAAAACATAGTTCATAAACAACCCATCGGCAAAACAATAATCATGAAAACCCTATAATTTGAAATCTCAGTGAAATAACCAAATGCCAAATCAGTGATTAAATTACAGAGCATCTCATAAACCCCAGCTTAAATGAAAATGGTTTAAAAACATTGTTATACATTTTCGATAGAGGCTCAATATAAATATGAATAAAAGAAGTCATTAAATAAACATATTCAATAGAAACTCAATTTAAAAAGGAGCAAAAATCAATAAGTTCACAAACAGTCCCCTCAGGCAAAGTATCACCCATACACATGTATATATCTGTCGCCCCTAGGGCAAGCCTATCAATCACTCACGACTCAACTCTTATCAATCAACGCTCACGCTCAGCACTTACACTCAATAGATACCATATAATAACCGTTGTGGCGTGCAACCCGGCCCATATATATAATCGATTGCGCTTATTGGAGGTGTGCAGACTCTGGAGGGGCTCCTACAGCTCAAGTGTTATATCGCTGCGGCGAGCAACCCGAATCACTGCGGCATGCAGCCCGATCCATAGACATATATATATATTGCTGCGGCATACATCCCGATCCATAGATATAAAATCATTACTGTCAGGCCCTCGGCCTCTCTCAGTCACTACCTCACCGTCAAACTCTTACGCTATCTCAGTCATCAACCTCACAATCAGACCCTTGGTCTATCTCGGTCACCAACTCATGATCCCTCGGACCATCAAACAGGTAACTTAGCCCAACAACTTTCATATTTTTAAGAAATATGGTGATAAAACCAGAATTAAAAAATAAACAGGTAAAACATTAATAAGGATATGCTTTTGTAACAAATAGAGTGAGGAGAAATAGTAAAAAGTGCCCCTAAAGGTCTCAACAAGTCGGCACGAGGCCCCAAACATGGCATACAACCCAAAATATAATAATATCAAACAATTAACTATCAAATATGCATAAGAATAATCATTCGGGGATGGACTAAGTCACAATCCCCAGCAGTGCTCTACCCCACGCTCGTCATCTAGCGTGTAAGTCACCTCAACATAGCACAACAATGTGTAGTCTGGGGTTTCAAACCCTCAGGATAGTATTTACAATCATTACTTACCTGGATCCGGCTAAATCTCTAGCTCGCAATGCCTTTGCCCCTAAAATCAGCCTCCATGCATGTCGAATCTATCAAAAATAAGAATGAATATGTCACAATATGCTAAGGGAACAAAGCCCAAGCGAAAACAATCAAAAAATACAAAAGATTCCAAAATTAGCAAAACTTGAGCCCCAAGCACACTTCTCCAAACTCAGAAATTTTCACATCATTAGAATGCTCATGTTCCCACGAGTTCATACATATCAACAACATCAAACTCGAACCTCAAATGGCCCCTAAAATCCCAAATTTACACTCTGCAAAGTCAAGCCCTAATTCCTTAATTTTTAGGCTTAATTTCCATGGATTTCAAGCTTACAATGATCATTATAGAAATAAGTTTAGGGTCCAAAAATCTTACATCCATAAAACCCTCTTGAATCCCCTCTTCAATTAGTTCTCCTAAGCTTCAAAATTGCCCAACAATGGAGGGTCTTAGCCTCAAAACCGCTGAATAGCCCTTTTACAACATTCTGCCCAACACTTAAAAATCCTTCTTCGCGAATGCAGTCAAAGCCTCGCGTTTGCAAAGCACAAAATTTCACTTACCCAATTTCCTCTCGCGAACACGGCACCACAAGCGCGAACCCGATGCCTCAGCCTCACCAACCTACTTGAACATGTCCATGACTCACGCGATTGCGATGCTTACAAAACCAGCCTTTCGCGAATGCGGGTCTACCCTTCGTGAACGTGAAGGCCAAAGCTGACGCCTCCTCTCCTGGCCCTTCGTGAACAGGAGTGTCCTCTTATGAACGTGAAGACCAAAACACCTGCAACAGCTGAATAATTGTTTTGCAATTTTCCTTGACTCAAATAGATCCAATTGAGCACCCGAAACACACCCGTGGCCCCGATACCTCAACCGAAAGCACCAACACATCCCAAAACCTTATTCAAACTTGTCTCCAATCATCAAAACACCTCAAAAAACATCAAAACATCAAATTTGCATTGGATTCAAGCCTAAGAATCCCAAAATCTTCTAAAATACGCTTTTGACAAAAAACCTAACAAAACCATATCAGAATGACATGAAATTTTACACACACATCCCAAATGATGCAACGAAGCTACTGAAACTCTTGAAATTTCATTTCAGCCTCTATATCAATATCTCACCTATTAACCACAAAATGCTGAAATCCCAATTTTGCTAATTCAAGCTTAAACCTTCCACAGACTTCTAAAATGCATTCCGATCACGCTCCTAAGTCCCAAATCACATGACGGAGTTAACCAAATCATAAAATTCTAATCCAAAATCATATACAAACAAGTAAAATCTTGGTCAAACTTTTCAAATTTCAAGCTTCAAAATGAGAACAATTCTTCTAAATTCGTTTTGCTTACCTTGAAAACCAAAACAACGATTTGCATAAGTCATGATCTATCACATGGGGCAAGTCATGCCCGAGAACTGACGAGCAAGGTGTAAAAGCTCAAAATGACGGATCGGGTCATTACACCCTCCCCCACTTGAACATACGTTCGTCCTCGAACGTGCCAAGAGTTTGTTCTAAAAGCCAACCAATCGCTAAATAACCTTTCCATGCATATACCCAAGGGTGATCCCGCATCACCCTATCCCATATAGGTCCGGTGCCATAATTAAATTGAAATTTTTTACAATCCAACCTAGCCTATAAACCTTAGAACCATATTTCCACTTCTTAAATCCTCTATGAGATTTGAATCTCAAATCTATACTCTAAATAAGCCCGAACGATCTGTATTAACCCATACCTACAACCTCAAGTGTAGTTATATGACATACCACATAACTCAGACACTTGCAGCGATAACTTCTAATCACCGCAACTACATATAACAACCGAATACCGATAGAAAACCTCTTAGCAACTAAAGTCTCATTCCAACACTTCTATATACTGCGAATGATCAATAAACCACACAGTTAGACCATCTCTCAAATCAACCATTCATGAAGCCACTTCTTCTTTGGCAAATACCCTAGCAAAGTTTCGAGCTGAACCTTGATATGTAGAAATCGAATCCGTACGTATTCCTTAAAGATCCCAACAACCTCATATAATCCAACACCTTACTTTGGTGACACATCAAAATAGGCTGAAGCTGCAACTTGCGTAGTCCACGCACCAATAAACAACAATCCGAACATACTCACATCATGAAAGTGACTCAAATGAAAGAGCAGTACTACAAGCTCACCGGTACCATCACAACACACGGCTGAGAACCCTGTCTCACATCGTAGAAATAAAACACACGAACCTAACCTGCAAGGCATATCTCCACATAGCTTCCCTGTAACGTGCGATTTTATCCAAACACTGCTCCACATAAAACACCTCCAGTCACTATGCTCGAAATCAATAACCACACTTAATTGATGTCTGGAACTAAAGAAAATCATTACTCCTATAGTGAAACAAATAACATACACCACGCAAACCCGATAGGACATAACTGATACGCTATTCACCGAGTAATTCCTAATAACTCTTCACGCTCGACTTTCACTATGGAACACCGATAGAACCGCACCATAGGTTCCTATGACCAATAGATCGTAACGTCTCTAAGCAAAAAAAGGTAACTCATAGATCCCCTTGATTACTAATAGGTCAAAAACAACCGAATCAACACATCCTTCGCCTACAGCAACTCGAAGTCAACAAAATCGTCTCAATGCCGGACACATTTCCATATAGGTCTAACAATGGACCACCCATCAACTCTAGTTACACATAACACATATATAATCCTTCAAAGGTTCACAATGATAAAATCATAGCACATGTTACCAGCTGGCCACTTATCCATATTTTTGCCATCCACAACCACGAGCTAACCTGTATATGAGAATTTCTAGTCTCCAAGTCCATAAAACACATAAATTACCATATCTGATCTCAATTCCACCACTCGCATATATAACTCACCTCTAGTACTCAATCATTCCATGAGAGATACTCTAAGATTCTTCTGTGCTGCCAAGAAACTATGTACTTAACTAACCAAGCACTTCCCATTGATCCCATCTAGAAGAATAACACTATGCATCATGTGATTCTCACGCTCATAGAAAATATATCTCTAATCGTGGCAGAAAGCCATCAAGAACTCTCCGAATTTTATTTGCATAAACTAAACTGTCAGGACTGAATCCTTCTAACTCAACCAAGCTATGCAGACCACTAAAACCTAAGAGCATTGTTGCTAAACACCTGTATAACTCATTACCCCATAGTCATCTAAAGAACTAACCATATCCTCACCATTCCGATCCAAGCTACTACCAAGCTATCCCATCTATCCGAGTTCCCTTCTGACTTACCTTCAACTTTATACTCCTTCTTGCTATAACATAACATTTTTCTCACCCGAGACATACCACACGAGACCCAAGCTTAAAACCAAACCATCTAAGACTCATAATCCATTGAATACTCTGTTAAATACCCTTAACAGCACCACCTTCAAAATACTTTACTCTGAACAGACTTCCTACAAATCTAAATCTGATACCTTTATCTTCCTGATACTATACATAGAATCCCACAATTTATAGAAAATACCACAAGTCTTAATATCTTCAAATGAAAACTCAGTTTCTAACCACTTATGCAACTTTAAAATACCCAATTGTTATATGTAAAATCTTAAACACATTAGAATCATTCTCGCAAGTCATCCATTCTACTTAAACGGCAATTAGCTCGATCAAAAGAATCGAACAACTTGAGCTTCATTAGCACTCCATTCACTACAAAATGCAACCTCATCCCAATGCAACCATGCAACGTCATGCTCTATGCATCGAGCATCTTTTACCAATAACAATTCAAGACATTCTGAGATTCTCTTACACCTATGAAGCATGACATAAACTTTGTTAAAATTTTCCTGTACTCGAGAAATCCTCGGTCTCAATCTTCATAGGCCATAACTGATGCACCAGTATGCCTTAAACTACAACTAACTGAGCACATAACCGTGCAATCACCTAATCAATAGCAGACTCCCCCACTTGGCTTGAAGCCATAGATCAACACACACTTAATAACACATAATGCATATACTCTATTGATGTCATAACACCATAGTGATATTAAACTCAAATCCTTTGTAAGCTTGTGAAAACACAGATCATCTTGTACTTTGAATCTTCCGCCGATCTCGCATTCATCCTCGCGGTAGCTAAATCCACTTTCTTGTGCGACCCAAAATTTAAATTTCAACACGCATACTTTACTTGTAAATGAGATCTTCTAACAGACAACATATGGATCACACCACTTTAGAACACTTCAAAGCATATAACTCACCTACTTTTCCTTCAACTAACATTTCTGTATACCTTCCACCGTCAAAAACATTACGCAGTCACTTAACCTTCCTAAGTCTGAACTCATACCGTAACATGAAATTTACTTCACTCCCAAATAGGAAACATGAAAAGATTCTTCACAAGATCATTCTGGGCTATACCTCGAATCAATATGGAAATAAAGCACCTAGTAGTCCTTTTATCCTCCAGCAGACCCTTCTCATCTCTTCTAAATCATATGAATACACCTCGCAGACATAACATACTCATCACGTAGCCATGCAGCCACCACTCCCACTAATAGGGACAATACCGAACATATAAGTTCAAAGACACTTGCTCACACAATCAACACCTCAGTGCTCAAGCTATAGGCAAATATGCGGCCTCAAGTCCTCCAGACTGGCCCAACATCAACTCACTAAGATCACATCTCGCCCCTCGATTCGGGAATCACAAGCCATCGACGCACATCCAATACTTAGCGCTCATGCATGTATACGAATGTGTGGAAGGAATTTAAAGAGTTATATTTCAAGCTGAATCAAAGAATGGACGATAAGAATTCAAGAATGTGAAGTTTTCCTACAGGTTCTGCAGCCTCTCGAGGATAAATACAGACGTCTCCATATCGATCCGCGAGACTCTACTAAACCTGCTAATGACTCGTGAGACCTATGTAACCTAGGCTCTGATACCAACTTGTCATAACCCCAAACCGGCCCGGTCGTGATGGCACCTCTCGTGATGACAAGGCAAGCCGACACAACATTCATATTAACCTTTTATCATTAAGGGTCATTTTAATCCTTTAATTAAAAAATATTCCATAATATAAATCTGAAGGAATTGTGCGAAATTAATATACCAGCCCGACATTGGGGTGTCACTAGTCATGAGCATCTACCACGGTCTGAATACAACAAAAATAGTCAAAATGTATTAAGTACAGAAATAATAATGTACGGAAGGAAGCACTGTTGCGAACGCCATGCAACTACCTTGCTAACTCTGATAACTCCGTGTCTAAGCAACCAACACCTGTTACCGGGTTCCGAAATACCTGAATCTGCACTCAAGGTGCATGGAGTAATGTGAGTACTCCAACCTAGTAAGTAATAAAAGAAAATAAATACTGCGCAGTAGAAAACAATGAACCCATATTTATGTTAACTCAATAAGCACAAAAGGCTTTCAAATCATACTACTAGTTAATCATCTCCTTTTAAAATCCAGCTTTTGGTAAAAAAAATCCTGTAAAGATACCTTCCAACAGTTTCATTACGGGTGATACCATTTAGAAATAAAGAGATGAAAACCGTAATCGGCCCCTCGGGCAAAATCATAGTTCATAAACAGCCCCTCGGCAAAACAATAATCATGAAAACCCTATAACTTCAAATCTCAGTGGAAATAACCAAATATCAGTGATTAAATTACTGAGCATCTCATAAAACCCAGCTTAAATTAAAATGGTTTAAAAATATTTGTGTCAACATTTCGAAAGAGGCTCAATATAAAGATGAGTGACAGCAGTCATTAAATCAACATATTTAATAGAAACTCAATTTAACAAGGAACAAAAATCAATAAGTTCACAAACATGCCCCTCAAGCAAAGCATCACCCATATGCATGTATATATCTATAGCTCCTCGGTCAAGCCTCTCAGCCACTCGTGACTCAACTTTTATCAATCAGTGCTCACGCTCAACCCTTACGCTCAATAGTAACTGCTGTGGCGTGCAGCCCGATCCATATATCGATGCGGCGTGCAGCACGATCTATATATATATATATATATAGTCGATTGCGGTCATTGGGGGTGTGCGGACTTTGGAGGGGCTCCTACAGCCCAAGCGCTATATCGCTGCGGCGAGCAACCTGATCAAACATATTGTTGCGGCGTGCAGCCGCATCCATATAAGTATCGTTGGGATGTGCAGCCCGATTCATAGATATAAAATCCTTACTGCCAGGCCCTCAGCCTCTCTCAGTCACTACCTCGCCGTCATACTCTCACTCTATCTCAGTCATCAACCTCACAATCAGACCCTCGGTCTATCTTGGTCATCAACTCACGAT
The DNA here is from genome assembly GCA_034376525.1 of Nicotiana benthamiana. Lineage (NCBI taxonomy): Eukaryota > Viridiplantae > Streptophyta > Magnoliopsida > Solanales > Solanaceae > Nicotiana > Nicotiana benthamiana. The sequence goes on from CM067331.1 coordinate 107,388,354, forward strand.
CACTCAGACCATCTGTAAAACAGGGAACTCACCCCAAACAGCTTTCATATTTTTTTAGAAATATGGTGATAAGACCAGATTTAAAAAATAAACAGGTAAAACATGACTGAGAATATGCTTTCGAAACAAATAGAGTGAGGAGAAATAGTAAAAGTTCCCCTAAGGTTCTCAATAAGTCGGCACGAGGCCCCAAACATGGCATACAACCCAAAATATAATAATATCAAACAATTAACTATCAAACATGCATTAGAATAATCATTCGGGAATAGACTAAGTCACAATCCCCAGCAATGCTCTACCCTCACGCTCGGCATCTAGCCTGTAAGTCACCTCAACATAGCACAACAATGTATAATCCGGGGTTTCAAACCCTCAAGATAGTATTGACAATCATTACTTACCTCGATCCAGCTAAATCTCTAGCTCGCAATGCCTTTGCCCCTAAAATCGTCTTCCACATGTGTCGAATCTATCCAAAATCAGAATGAATATGTCACAATATACTAAGGGAACAAAGGCCAAGCGAAAACAATCAGAAAATACAAAAGATTCCAAAATTAGCAAAATTCGAGCCTCGAGCCCACTTCTCAAAACTCAGAAATTTTCACATTATTAGATTTCTCATCTCCCCACAAGTTCAACCATATAAACAGCATCAAAATTGAACCTCAAATGGCCCCTCAAATCCCAAATTTACACTCTCCAAAGTCAAGCCCTAATTCCTCAATTTTTAGGCTTAATTTCTATGGATTTCAAGCTTACAATGATAAAATTCCTCATAGAACAAGTTTAGGGTCCAAAAAACTTACCTCGATGAAACCCTCTTGAATTCCCTCTTCAATTAGCTCTCTCAAGCTTCAAAATCGCCCAACAATGGAGGTTCTTAGCCTCAAACCCACAGAATAGCCTGTGTAAAACATTTTTCCCAACACTTCAAAATCCTTCTTCATGAATGCTGTCAAAGCCTCCCGTTTGAAAAGCACAAAATTTCAATGACCAAATTTCCTCTCGCGAACACGACACCACAAGCGCGAACGCGATGCCCCAACCTCACCAACCTACGCGAATGCGACCATGACTCACGCGATCGTGATGCTTAAAAAACCAGCCTTTAGCGAATGCGGGACTACCCTCCATGAACGCAAAGGCCAAACTTGACACCTCCTCTCCTGGACCTTCACGAACACGAGTATCCTCTCGTGAACGTGAAGACCAAAACACTTGCAACAGCTGAATCATTTTTCTGCAATTTTCCTTGACTTACAATGATCTGATTGGGCACCCCAAAACTCACCTGAGGCCCTTGGGGCAATAACCAAAAGCACCAATACATCCCAAAACCTTATTCAAACTTGTTCAAATCATCAAAACACCTCAAACAACATCAAAACATCAAATTTGCATCGGATTCAAGCCTAAGAATCCCAAAATCTTCTAGAATACGCTTTTGATAAAAAATCCCACTAAACCACGTCTGAATGACCTAAAAGTTTACACAAACATCTCAAATGATGCAATGAAGCAACTGAAACTCTCAAAATTTCATTCTGGTTCTATATCAAAATCTCACCTATCAACCGAAAAATGCCGAAATTCCAATTTCGCCAATTCAAGCCTAAACATTCCACGGACTTCCAAAATGCATTCTAATTTCGCTCCTAAGTCCCAAATCACATGATGGAGCTAACCAAGTCATCAAATTTTGATCCGATATCATATACAAACAAGTCAAAATCTTGGTCAAACTTTTCAAATTTCAAGCGTCAAATTGAGAAGTGTTCTTCCAAAATCATTCTGATTACCTTGAAATCTAAAACCAAGGATTTACATAAGTCATGATCCATCAAAGGGGGAAGTCATTCCCGACAACTGGAGAGCAATGTGTAAAAGCTCAAAATGACCGGTCGGATCGTTACAAAGGTAGATCTTGGAAAAACCTTTCACATAGGCTTGATTGGAAGGTTAAAACACAAGGTAATCTTTTTCATATTTCCCTTCATATTTCCCTTAGAATGTATTTAATCCTTCTTTTTATCATGATTTCTCATTTGTGGTGTTGGCTTTTAAGCAGTTGTGGCTTCTAAAGTTTCTTATGAGAGAGCTCAAGAGATAATTTTGAGTTCTTTATCAAAAAGGAAGGTTGCAGCAGTCCAAGATTCTGAAGAAGAGGAAGAATAGGATAGAGGTTCCTTGATAAAAAGGCCGCAAGCCAGAAGACGCGTCTTTTTAGATGATGAAGTGACTCTTCCCCATTTTGCACCCATAACTGAGGCTTTTGAAGCCACCTTGGGTAGCTTTGATGATGATACTCCTGCGGCAGCTCGTGACTCTATTGATCTGCTTTTTCCTAGTAGGTTTGATAGTGAAAATTTGGATTTGGTTTCCGATGAAGTACCCCTTGCCTTATTTATATGCTTATCAATGTGGCTCGTTCTTTACCAGTTGTAATCGCTGTTGTTGCTGCTCTGCCAAAAATTGTGATGACTTCCTCTATAATTGCTCATACTACTGTTCCTTATACTCAGGTTGGTTCTTCGAGTGGAAGTTGAACAATGAAATAGATTACCATTGAGGTCCCTGCCAATGGTAATCTTTTGAAAAAATCAGGTAGGGATGACGTATGGTTGAAACCTCTGATTGGTCCAGTTCCCAAATCTAAGCTTAAGTGTTATAGCTCTTTGACTTGGATGAATGACATAGTGCAATCATCATTAAAGGTATTTGTTTCTTTTCACTATTTATTCCATCCTTCCTTTATTAAGGTTCTTACCTCTTTCTTTCTTTTTTGTAGATCAATATTATTAGTACATAGATGATAAAGAGGGTTTCAGATATGGAGCAATTAATGCATGATTATCATATTGAAGCAGACAACTAGAAAGAACTATATGGAAGCCTTCAAATTGATATGGAAGGGTTAAACGAAAGCAAGTGCACCTTAGAGCAGCAGTTGATGTCACAAGTGCATGAGCAATTTCTAAGAAATAATATAATACATAAACTGTTCGGAATACAATATCGGATAGGAAAATAAATACAGTAATTTGAAAGAGACTCTACCGGCTGTGGCCGTCTCGGAAAATGCAGCTCACCTTAATCTCTGCATCAACCGTGCTGCTACGCTAACTACGCCATTAGAGATGCATGTTCCTGTGCAACAAAAATATGCAGAAGTGTAGTATGAGTACCAAAATAACATGTATCCAATGAGTATCCCGTCTAATCTTGAAGAAGTAGAGGCGAGAGTTTGACTTCGACACTTGCTAGTGGTCCAATAATGTTATCTCAATAATGTAGTAAATCATAGATTTTTATAAGCATGATCATATTTCAACATATTAAAGCAAATAAACAATTCTTTCTTTTATAGGAAATTTCCAAAATCCGTTTTTATCAATTATACAAATAGTCTCAAAGCAGGACAAGGCACTAACAACTTCAATAAGTTTCAAGGCACGCAATACAAGCATGCGTAAAATATGCTGAGGTCGTAAGGCCCGATCCAACAATATTTAAACTGTGCACTGCTAGAGGATCGAATGGCGCAAACCATAGATGCACCTATTTAATCTACCGAGGTATTCATCCAGTTCCAGAATTTAAACATGCACAAATAGAAAATCAAGAAGTCATGAGGAAACAATTATCCAAAGAAAATCAATTCTCTTTTAAAAATTTAGAAAAATATAGTTTAATTCTTTTTAGAAATTCATTTAAGCAATTCAACTATCAATAAGGTTACAGATATTCCAAGTATAACATGTTTTTGGGTCTTAGACTACCCAGACTTACACATATTAGTAGCTATGGACGTGTTCTCATCACCTCGTACGTATAAAGCCCCCACAAATAGGAGCACCTAACCAACTATTTCACCTATCGTGACAATTCCCTCTCACAAGGTAAGAAAAGAGACTCACCTCACTCCGAAGATCCATAACCGGCCTTCCACGCCCTTCCAAAGACTCAAATTGATGCACAACGCTCCAAAACTAGCATATAGTTGTGCAAATCCATTAATTATGCTCAATTACTCATTACAATCTAATTTACAACAATTCCTAAGCCCAATCAAAAAGTTGACAAAAACGGCCGCTCGCCCACATGCATGGATTCCGAAAATTTTCTAAAAATAAGTTTACCCAGAGCCTCGCGAACTCAAATGCATAATTTGCTCTCAATTTCATGCCCAAAATCGTGATCTAAATTCAAGAATATCAAATTTCTAGGTCTTCCTCAAAACCCCAAATTTTCTACAAATTTCATGCTCAAATCCATACATAATCAACGTATTTAACTCAAGATAGGTGGGGAGAGCTTACCTTATTGTTGATGATGAAAATCCCCTTATGAAGCTCTCTAAAATGGCCCACACCCAACGAAAAATGGGGAAAAAATGACGAACCCCCAATTTTTAAACAGAAACTTACTGCTTCCAATTTTCGCACTTGCGGTCACATGACCAATTTTGCGGTTCTGCAGCTGCGGCCCTTCTAGCGCTCCTGCGTTTCTCTCTACGCCGCCCTTTCAGCTTCTGCACCTCACACCCGCAGGTGCAGTCTCACTTCTGCAGCGAGATGACCGCGTCTGCGGTCCCAGCTCACCCCCCCTAATACCACATCAACAACAACAGGGCGCTTATGCGACTCTACACCCACGGCCCTAGTCTTGCAGGTGCGGTTACACCAACAACCAACAACTTCAGCTCCTCTTTAACCTCAAAATTCGATCCATTAACCACCCGGAATCCACCCGAGGCCCCCAATCTTGCCAACCAGTCCCAAAACACATTATGGACTTGCTTGAGGCCTCAAATCATATCAAACAACGCTAAAATTATGAATCGACCTCCAATCTAAGCTTTTTGAACTTTAGAATTTCAAACTTCTACGTTCGATGTTTAAACTTATAAAATCACGTCCGATTTACTTCAAATTTTGGACACAAGTCATATTCCACATTACGGACCTACTCCAACTTCCAAAATCAGATTCTGACCATAATAGTAAAAATTTCACTTCCGGTCAAACTTCTCAAAAACCTTCAAACTTGTATCTTTAGCCAACTGAATCCAAAATGACCCACATACCTCCGAATTTACTTCTGACCGTGCTCTCAACTCCAAAATCACCATACAGAGCTACTTTCAGACTCAGAATCCCAAATAGACATCACTAACATTGAAATGCACTTCAACCCAAACATATGAAATTTATCCAAAAATGCTAACTTCCACAATAAGTGTCGAGACGTTCCCGGATCTTCCGAAACTCGATATGGATACACGCCCAAGTCCAAAATCATAAGACGAACCTGCTGGAACCTTCAATCTCGAATTTGATGACGTTTAATCAAAATTTCAACATTAGTCAATTCTTCCAACTTAAAGCTTAAAAAATGAGAATTCTCTTTCCAAATCAACTCTGAATTCCCCGTAATTCAATTTCGACCATGCGTATAAGTCATGATACCTCAAGTGAAGTTGCTCATGGCCTCAAACTGCTGAACGACACGCTAGAGCTCAAAACGATCGGTTGGGTCATTACATTCTCTCCCACTTAAAAATACGTTCATCCTCGAATGTGCTAAGAACTACATTGGAGTTGTCCGAAATCATTGTCAATACCTCGAGCACCTACCCAAACGATCATTACTCAGCTAAGCACCCTAGATCGATAAATCTTAAGATATCCTTTTTCACTTAAGCAAATAAGCCTTAGATCCCAATTCCAACATCCGAAATTCTCTACTAGGCATGTTTCCAACATACGCTCATCGTATCAATAACTGCACGCAACACCAAAACATGACTGCATACCTTAGCTGAATTCACACCTTGCACCACTTTACTCACAAGACCACAATAAAATTCTCTGATCGAATTAGCCAAAATTCCAAGAATCTAATGCACTCATTGCATCTCATGACATGCATAGGTCTTGCTCTAACTCTTATAATAGTGCCACAATGGAAGAGATGTGTAGAAATTCATAACCGGCTGCCCAACCAATAAATCATTGGGTATATACTTCTGACAAGAACCATCACCTCATTCTGAACCAAATAATGGTCTTAGTTCCTTGATATACTTCATATAATCAGATTGCACTGATTCTAAGTCCAATGATCTCATTTCACCCAGCATGAACTACTCGGGCAATAAGAAACTCTGGACATGATCAAAAGTCTCTTATGACGCCACAATATGCCAATAGGTTTCCAATTCGAATGTGATACAAAAGGAAAATAAACATTGGAAGGGACTGCTCTACTCACATAACTATTATGAGTTTTCCTCAGAAAAATAGGAAACAAAACACATAAAAAAGGTATAGGGAACTATACTTAACATCACACTGTTACGGCTAACAACCTGATCCATACAATATACCCACAGCGGCGTGCCACCCGATCCATACATAAAATTCATATAAGGAGATACACACTGAGCTAGATTGCTCATTACAACAAAGTACCGAATGCCCGTCACAAGCATGCTAAGTGCATAATACCATTCCCTGGGAAGACATATAGCGTTATAAGCTACAAACTCAAGCACAACTGAGGCACGCTATAAGATCTGAATCTCAAGAGCCATCCTGCTCATATAACATCATCTCTATGTGGAACCTCAATACATAAGAAATTCACCCGGCCGTCTCATAACTCACACAGCGCGATATATCATTGCATGAAATAGCTGACGACAAAATAATACCCCAACTACTCTTCCATAAGGATCGCATTGCTGAAATGAACATATCTGGCCTGATATAGAGCCAATATTCACATCTAAATCCATCCACCAACATCAAGTTGATTCTGATCACACGAAACCAGGCTAATAACCTTTCAAAGGTCCATATTCATTCCCTTTTTCTCATAATACACAAGAACAACCATCATAACTAGAGTAATCCTCCACAGTCCATTACCCAATAAACCGAGTGCCCTCTAGGAATCAATTATCAATTTAACGACATCACCAGAATCTTCATACTTGGTTTAACTCTTCAATCAATCAAGTGACTGCATGCCACACTTATACAACCTTTCAGTTGGGCATGCTCCCACAACCTTTCATAACAAATAACAGGTCCGTAAATCCAAACCACTAGCCATACTAACACTGAAAAACGATCAAGAATCATTAACAAGGATGCAAAGCATCTTTCAAACAACACCAATCTCAAGTGACGCTGAAGACAATACCAACTTACTTTAAACATCCAAACCCCTTTCTTGCTCATTTGAGCTCATGACATCCTTGTAAATACCGAACTACGACCTTGCTCCTCACCTCAAATTCCATACCATCCACTACATCCAACATGCTAATATACGATAGAACATGATTTTCATCTTAACTCCGGAACCACTAATAGATTAACACTTCATCATATAAAAACTTTTCACTTAACTCACTTCAGGAGAACCATAGCAACACACAAGTGAATTCTCATAACAATAGAATATACAAATCTCTAAGTAGTGGTCTAAGCCCCTTCCAGGATCCGCCTCCACATAACAGGCCATAACAGTAGAATATTCGTGAATAACATCAATTACGGCAGCCAACAAGCCTCAGACATATCATCGCAAATCACGTGCATAACTTGATCACGCTGAAGGAACTGATCGATACCACCAATATGCCTATTCAACTATTACTAAGCAATCTATTTTCCCCCAATTTATCCTTGTTTGCCTTAGAAATAATAATAACTCCATTAAACATATAACACACTCTATCCGCACTCATCTTGAGTCACCTTGAATCACAAGACCATGTTGTCTCAAATCCCACGAACCATTTCATATTTTCCAAATGCTACACTGCAAGTCAAAACATATAGAACATTCTGCGTCCCTTCTCAGCTGCTACAAAAGCTTGATTCTTAAATTTCCTATAGGCTCGGAGTCATTAGGCACCATACTTTACCATTTGAATCCACTAAAACCGTGGGTTGATTGCCACATGCTCTGACTTGGACCCGAATATAATCCACCCTATGTATCTTCTAGCACATGAATACCCTCTCGATGAAGCATCTGGCAGAATCACTTCCCTTGAAACCCGCATCTATACAAGGAATAAATCTTGAATTCTTCCCAAATCTGAACATGAGCCAATAAGGCTAACCATAGCACACCTTTAACAATCCCTTTGCTCAAATTACCACTTATATTCTTGTCCCGTAGCTGAAATAACCCATGAATATGCTAATAACCAGAAACCGCGCAAGCCGTTAACCATGCAACCCAATCATAGGTAGTGAGATTCTCCCACTTAGCTTGAAGCCACTATTACACAACTCTAGAATTCACCAGGATTCTTTATCTCTTATTGATAGAACCTTGCTCAATAAATCGCCAATATTATCGAAATTTTTCTGTAAAACCCCCTTCTTATACTCTAAATCACCAACTACATTAACATGACCGATTGCTTTGTTGTATAAACAATAGAATTCTTTGCATAAGCTTTGCCAACCATACGAATGCCGATCTGCTCAATGGAGATAACCCACTTGTGGAATTTACGTGCCGACAGCTTCCAATGTTGTTGCACGGGGTGCGATCATTATGACATCAGTAACTTATCCTGACTCCAAGCTCACTCTCTAGCTGTACAAGTCTATGCACCCCTCGTAGACATCAATTAAATATGCGGCAATATCCTTCCAATTCAAAGTTTTTTTTTCACATACAATCGAGGATGATAACACACTAATGCAGATGAAAATTCCACCACATTTGAAAATACGAAGTCTCGTTACTCCATCACCCCAAATTTGGACATTCATAGGCTAATTGCTTTTCCTGCGCCGGAAATGAAATATCAGAATCATGCACTAAGTAGACTTTCTTTCAAATCATTCACCGCCCTAACACATAGGCAAGTATCCTGCCATCAAGTCAATACTTTGTGATAACCAATCATGAGCATCATAGCAACCTGTGCATAGCCTCCAAGCTCTTAGAAGCACAACTACCAAGCTGAAACAATAGAAAAGTCCTTCTGCAAAAGGACGACCATAGCCCAACCAACTATTTTGAGAGAACAATCCCTCACCACATTTGTAGTACCATTACAATTCTTAAATTCTCGATTTATAACAAGCAGTTTGCGTCGAGTAAGAATGAGTAAGAAGGAAACAAGGGCATAATCCTAAAGGAATCAAATTGCACGATGAGGAATCAAGAAGGGAAATACTCCTAACAGCTCTGTAACCTCCCGAAAGTAATTGTAGACATCTCCATATCGATCCGGGAGACTCTACTAGACTTGCTCATGACTCGTGAGACCTAAGGAAACCTAGTGCTTTGATACCATATTGTCACGGCCCAAAATCCACAAAGGGTCGTGATAGCACCGGACACCGTTATCAGGCAAGCCAACCAAAATACTTAATTAAATTCTTATCCCAATAATTTTGAAAACGGAAATTTTCCTCCAATTCAATTAGTAAAAGATAATATTTACAAAAATAAATTAAAGAATATTTAGAAATAATACAAAATATCCTATAATCATCTCAGAACCCGGTGTCATAAGTGCAAAAGCAATTTCTAAGAAATAATTTAATACATCAACTTTCCGGAATACAATATTGGACAGGAAAATAAATACAATAATCTGAAAGAGGCTCTGCCAGCTGCAGTCGTGTCGAAAAATGCAGCTCACCTAAGTCTCTGTATCAAATGTCCTGCTATGCTCACTAGGTCACTAGAGATGCATGTGCCTGTGCAACAAAAATGTACAAAAGTGTAGTATAAGTACAAAAACAACGAGTGCCCAATAAGTATCCCATATAATCTCGAAGAAGTGGAGACGAGAGGTCGACTTCGACACTTTCTAGCGGTCCAATAATGTTATCTAAATAATGTAGTAAATCGTCAATTTTTATAAATGTGATCGTAATTCAACAGATTGAAGCAAGTAAATAATTCTTTCTTTTATAGGAAATTTCCAAAATTCCTTTTTATCAATTATACAAAAATTGTCAAGCCATGAAGAGGCACTAACAGCTTTAATAAGTATCAAGGCAAACAATACAAGGATACGACCCGATCCAACAATATTTAAATGGTTCACTGAGGATCGAACGATGCGAACCATAGATGCATCTAGTTAATCTACTGAGGCGTTCGAAGCGTTCAAGAATTTAAACATGCACAGACAGTCAATCAGGAAGTCATCATGAAACAATTATCCAAATAAAACAAATTCTCTTTTAACAATTTAGGAAAATGAAGTTTAATTCTTTTCTGAAATTCATTTAAGTAATTCAACTGTCAATAAGGTTAGAGATATTCCAAGTATAGCATACTTTTGGGTCCTAGACTACTCGAACTTACACATATTAGTAGCTACGCACGGACTCTCGTCACCTCGTACGTACGTATCTCCCACATATAAGATCACATAACCAATTATTTCACCCATGAGGACTATGCCCTCTTACAAGGTTAGAAAGGAGACTCACATCGCTCCGAAGATTCATAACCGGCCTTCCACACCCTTCTGAAGACTCATATTGATGCACAATGCTCCAAAACTAACAAATAATTATGAAAATTTATTAATATATGCTCAACTACTCATTACAGTCTAATTTATAACAATTCCTAACCCTGATCGAAAAGTTGACAAAAATGCCATAAAGCCCACGTGCCCAGATTCTGAAAGTTTTCGAAAAATAAGTTTACCCAGAGCCTCAAGAACTCAAATGTATAACTTGCTCTCAATTTCATGCCCAAAAATTCAAGAATATAAAATTTTTAGGCCTTCCTCAAAACCCCAAATTTTCTACGAATTTTTCATGCTCAAATATGTACATAATCAATGTATTTAACTCAAGATAGATGGGGATAGCTTACCTTATCGTTGATGATGAATTTACCCTCTTGAAGCTCTCCAAATCGTCCACACCCAAAGAAAAAATGGGGAAAATGGCCAACCCCCAATTATAAAAAAGAACTTACTGCTTCCAGTACTTCTGCACCTGCAGCCACACAACCGCTTCTGCGGTTCCACAGGTGCGGCCCCTCTACTGCTCCGACAGTTTCTCTTTAGGCCACCCTTTTCGTTTCTGCGCCACAACACCCGCAACTGCGGTCTCACTTCTAGGGTGAGATGACCGCGTTTGCGACCCTATATCACCCGCTCCAGTACCGCATCTGCAATAACAACACCACTTTTACGGCTCCATACCTACGGCACTTGTCTCGCAGGTGCGGTTACACAAACAACCAGCAATTTTAGCTCCTCTTTAACCTTCAAATTCGATACGTTAACCACCTGGAATCCACCCGAGGCCCCCAGGACCCCAACTAATTTTTCCAAGCAGTCCCAAAACACATTACAGACTTCCTCGAGGCCTCAAATCATATCAAACAACACTAAAATCATGAATCGACCTCCAATCCGAGCTTTATGAACATTAGAATTTAAAACTTCTACTTTCGATGTTTATACTTATCAAATCACGTCCGATTGACTTCAAATTTTGCATACAAGTTATATTCGCCATTGCGGACCTACTCCAACTTCTAAAATCCGATTCTGACCCTGATATCAAAAAGTCAACTCCTGGTCAAACTTTTCAAAAACCTTTAAATTTCTATCTTTAGTCAAATGACTCCAAAATGACCCACAGACCTCTAAATTACTTCTAATCGCGCTCTTAACACCAGAATCGCCATACGGAGCTACTTTCAGACTCAAAATTCCTAAAAAATATCACTAACATTGAAATGCACTTCAACCCGAACTTATGAAATTTATCCAAAAATGCTAACTTCCACAATAGGTGTCGAAACATTCTCGGGTCTTCCAAAACCCAATACACACACATGCCTAAGCCTGAAATGATAATATGAACCTGCTGGAACCTTCGAATCCCAAATCCGAGGATGTTTACTCAAAAATTCAATATTAGTCAATTCTTCCAACTTAAAGCTTCCAAAATGAGAATTCTCTTTCCAAATCAACTTCGGGTTCCCCAGAAATCAATTCTAACGATGCGTACAAGTCATGATACCTGAAGTGAAGCTGCTCATGGCCTCAAACTGTTAAACGGCGTGCTATGTATCAAAATGACTAGTCGGGTCGTTACACTCCTTTTCTTGTGATTCCATGAATCTTATAAGGTCCTTCCCATGTTGGACTTAACTTTCCTGCATTAGCTACCCTCATGGATTGGAAAACATTCTTAAGTAAGAACTCCCCAATCTTAAAGTATCTGAGATGAGCTTTTCGGTTATTGTATCTTTCCATTACTTGTTTTTGTGCTGCCATCCTTAATAAGGCAACTTCCCTCTCTTCTTTAAGTAACTATAGGTTTACTCGCATCTCTTCTTCATTTGATTCCTCGGTAGATTATGTATATCTCATGCTTGGTTACCCTATCTCAACTAGAATTAAAGTTTCAGCTCCATATACAAGTGAGAACAGTGTTTTCCCCGTACTTGTTTTTGTGGCTGTTCGATAACCCCACGTGACCCCAGGTAACACTTCTGGCCATTTGCCTTTAGAGTCTTCCAACCATTTATTCAAGTTATTGATAATGACTTTATTTGTTGATTTAGCTTGCCCATTACCCACCGTATGGTAAGGAATTGAATTTATCCTTTTAATTTGCCAAGTTTGAATGAATTTTGTAATTTGTGCGCCTATAAATTGCGGGCCAATATCATATACGATTTCATTTGGTACCCTAAATCAAAATATGACGTTTCCCCAAATAAAATATCTAACCTCTTTTCTCGTACCATGTTTAAAAGCTCCTGCTTCTACCCACTTAGTAAAGTAATGAGTAAGTATGAGCAAAAATATTACCTTGCCTTTGGCTTGCAATAGTGGACCTACGATATCCATCCCCCATTTGATAAAAATTCATGGTGCAATGACTGGATGTAATAATTCAACAGTTCTATATATGTTGTTACTGTATCTTTGGCACTTGTCTAATTTAGCCACAAAATATTCTGCATCTTCTTCCATTTTTGGCCAATAATAAACAACTATAATCATGGTTTTTACTAAAGATATTGCTCCTGCGTGATTTTCACAATGTCCCTTGTGTATTTCTCTCATCGCATATTCTATTTGAGAAGGCCCAAGGCATATTTCCAGAGGACCACTGAACATTATACGATAAAGAACGTCTTTCTTTAAACAGTATCGAGCAGCTTTTTTGCGAAGTTCTTGAGTCTTTTTCTTATCTTCAGGTGATATTCCATACTGGCAAAAAGAGTCTATCTCCTTCCTACAATCCCACGTTAATTATTGAAATTTACCTCATTTTTGTCTTGATCAAGTACTGACTGAAATAAATGAATTACATAAGCATTTTCAGCATTTGTTACTTATGCAGCTGATGCAAGATTAGCTAGGGTGTCTTCTTCGACGTTCTCCTCTCTTGGTATCTGCACGACTTTCCAGGTTTAGAATTGCCTAACTAGATCACGTGCCTTTTCCAAGTATTGTAGTATTCTTGCCTCTTTAGATGCATAAGTCCCCAGTATTTGGTTAACTACAAGCTATGAATCACTTTTAATTATGAAATATTCTATTCAAGCTCGCGTGCCAGTTCTAAACCTCCAATCACAGCCTCATATTCTGCCTCATTATTAGTATTAGGGTGACATTTTATAGCTCGTCGTATAGTTTCTCCCGTAGGTGATACCAAAAAAATACCTAGACCTGTCCTTTTTACATTTGAAGAACCATCAGTAAATAAAGTCCAAGTTCCTGTATTAGACCCAATGAATACCTTTATTTCTTTTTCTGCTTCTAGTTGCATCCTTTGGCTAAAATCTGCCACACAATTTGCTAACACATGCGACTTTATTGCTATTCTAGTTTGATACGTAATGTCATATCCACTTAGTTCTATGACCCAGTTTGCTAATCTACCTAACAACTCTTGTTTATGTAATATATTACCACTACTATATTAGCTAACCAATTTGGATATTACCACTACTATATTAGCTAACCAATTTGGATATTTTATCTCGCAGATGGACCCAATTTCTAAAAGCTTTTGTACCCCATCTTTATAACCTGATTTTTGAAAGATCCTTGCTTTCTTTTCTTGTGTTTGATAGGTGGATATGATAGATCTTTATTTAACTTGTGGGTCATTACTTTTGGAGGTATGCTTGTTATATCATAATAGGACCAAGAAAAATAATTCGCGATAGTTTTTTTAAATTTCAGTCAACTTGCCTTTTATTTCCAAGCTAAGGTTGGCCCCAAGGTAGACTTTCCTTTTAGGACAGGATGCAAATAGTACCATGTCTTCCAATTCCTCAATCATTGTTTTGATGTTTTCGTTTTCCTTTGGCTCTTGGATAGTATCAGGCCTAAAGTCTGCATCTATTTTCATGTGTTCAGTTGAGATTTGTGTTGCATCATCCTCAACTGAATTCTGTAATTGCTATTTTTCTTCATTTTTTTGCATTTGAATCTGCTACGGAATTGATGCTCCTGAATGTTTGCTGGTCACCACTGATTTGTTGTATTCCCCATGGTGAAGGGAATTTAATAACTTGGTATTATGTAGATGCTGCAACATCCATTTCGTGAAACCATGGTCTACCAAGAATCATATTGTAAGCCATGTCCATCTCTATCACCTGAAATTTTGTGTCTTTGACAACTCATTCTGCGATTGTGGTGAGTATTATCTCCACTTTTATTAGAATGCTCGAGTTTTCAAAACCAAATAAGGTGTGCGCCTTGGGTATCAGCTTATCTTTAGCTTGCATTTCATTTACCACTCTTAATAGAATCATATTCACAAAGCTGCCTAGATTAATCAAAACTCGTATCACACTAGTGTCATATAAAAGTAAAGATATTACCAGTACGTGATTGTGTGGGGTTAGATCACCGTCTACATCTACATCATCAAATCTAATACTTTCTTCTTCCAAAACACATCGAACTCGCTTCCCATATGTGACGTGTAATTTTTGAAACTTTCTTGGCTGTTGTTACGCCATTTTCTCTTTCGCCCCAACTTATGACACTAAAGGTACTTTTTTGTGAAAGGGGATTTTGGGGGCTCCTGTGTGTTTTTCACATATGTCTTCTTTTGTTTTTCACTAAATAATTCAGTTAGATACCCCTTTTTCAATAAATGTACAACTTCACCGTGCAGTAATTTACAATACGCTGGTTTGTGACCGTGATCATGGTGAAACTCGTACCAATAATCAGGATTTTGCATGTTTGAATTTGGTCTTATTTCTTTTGGATAGTGTATCTTGTCGCCCATGCTCCTCAAAACAGCCACCAATTCGGACGTGCTTACATTAATACTGTAACCACCTATCTTCGCCTTAGAGATTCTGTCATCACCACGTGTCTCTCGTGCATTTCGTTCTTTCCCGAAGCATGATAATGAACCCAACTCCTTATCCCTTGATCTATGATTGTACATGTGGTTATCCTGTTTTGATCGTTACTCTCTTCCTGCTGGTCCCATGTAAGGTTTGTACCTATTTTTACTGGACCTTTATTTCAGTTTCAGCTCGCCTCGAACTTATCTTTTTATCCCTTTGAGATTGGATGATGGTATCCTCTTCTATCCGTAGCTTCGTGCTATATCTGTTATAAACATCATTCCAAGTTATAGCTATAAATTCTTGTAGGCTTTCCTTAAGTCTCCCCATGGATTCTGAACTTTTGTCATTTAGATTGCTGGCAAATGCCACTGCTGCCCAATTATCTGGTACACGTGGAAACATCATCCTTTCACGCTGGAACCTGCCTAGGAATTTCCTGAGCATATCTGTATCTACTTGCTTTAATTTAAAAATATACTCCATTCTTTTCTCAATGTTTTGAGCTCCCGAGTGTGCTTTAATGAATGAATCTGCAAGTTCAGCAAAATAATCTATAGAAATTTTGGGTAAAAGAGAGTACCATATTAATGCTCCCTTAGTGAGTGTTTCTTTGAATTTTTGACCAAAACTAATTTAATTTCCTGCTTGGTCAAGTCATTGCCTTATACAGCGGTTGTAAAAACAGTTACGTGATCTCGTGGATCAGTGACACCGTCATATTTTGGGATATCATGCATCTTAAATGTCTTCAAAATTGGTAAAGGAGCAACACTTGGATTCCAAAGTTGTTGTGAGTATTCGTCCATATCTATCCCCTTGATTACAAGCGGTACTCCAGGTATTTCCTCTATGCGATCGCTTTGTTCCTTGATCTGTTTCTGCAAAGTTAGTACTAAATTTTGTAAATCAGAATTAATTAGGTTACCTGACCCTCCGTCACGAGATTCTCTAGGGGTTCCCCCATGGCCTGAGTTAACGAGTCCTGAGCAAGGATTTTCTAAGGTGTTGTTGTTAGGAGTTGATGTTGGTGGCATAACTGGTAGATGGTTAGCGAAAGCCTCAAGAGCTTTGCTGACCTGTTGAGCGATTAACTTTTGCAAAGCTTCATTGATAGCCTCATTATTTTCCAATTTATAATTTGCATTTGATTAAGATCAATCAGGAGTTCCTTCTCGATATTGTCGAGGAGAATTTCGTAGGGAAGGGACCGGGGATCCATCACCTTGCTGATTTTCCTGGAGTTGACGGTCTCTTTGATTGTTGTCATTGACATTTGACATGATTGATTTGACAAAAAGGTTAATTTAGGAAGGAATAGATTATCAGATTCTCGCTAACAGAACAAATTTGTTTAATAAAAAATTGGAATTTCGGTCAAAGCTTATTTTAGAAGAAGTCGGGTTACTGATAATCAAGTATAAATAGGAATAATTGATGTAAATAATAGTTGGATAGAAAGCAAAGTAAATCAGTATATTCACTAGTATTTCGTATCCTTACAAATGTTCATTCGTCACCCTCTATAGCTATTTCTAAGTAATATGTTTTTCCCCTAAAGTAGTGGAGTCATTATTTATAATTAATGGCATTTAGTGTAACATTATAAGTGGAAATCATAACCGTTTCAATATAGATTCTATAATAGTTTTCGTAATTAATACCTATTAATTACCAATAATACGTATCTATATCCCTTTTGCTATTCAGGTTCATTCGACGCCTCTTCAGAATATCAAGAGGTTCGAGCACCTATCTCTTCTAGATTTTTTGGATCTCTGCATGTGCCTGTCAAAGCTCATGCCTCTTAAACTATTCTTCCCTAATTGTCATTCATTTACCAATCCATGTGTCATGATATGTTACCACATAATTAATTCGATACATTAACTTGATTTTTCCCCATACATATCAGAATCACTTTTTTGAAAAGCATTTATAAGTAAAATACACTTAGAAGCATTTTTTTACAAGTTGGTCAAACACTAATTGTTGTTTAGAAATACTTTTCAAATTACCTACCCAAACATAAATTGTTTCTCACCCTACTTTTTGACAAAAAATACGTCTCAAAATAAACTGATTTTAGAAGCTTGGACAGGATATAAGAAAGTATTAGTGTTACTTTCATAGTTCATTGATTAGTGTCTTTAAGTTCAATAACTATGAAAGGCTAATACCTCAGTTGTATCTTTTGTTACTATAATTGCAGAACATTTTTGCTGCAGGAACGGTGATTACCCCTAACTATGCCTTCTAAAAGACAAAGCGCTCGTTGCAAATATAATCTGGTTTTAAGTCTGGAGTCAAATCCTCAGGGAACTAACCAATCTATTACAACTCTTGGCCATACTATTATCAACTCAAACAATTTTCAGATTGAAGATTTTATCATTAAAGCTTGGGTTTTTGTTTAACTACTTCAAATGATATTAAATATAACAATATTCTAAATTAAAGATAATACAATGGTAAAAAGGTCTAGGGTATTGATTTTCCCAATTTCTAGTTTAAGTCTTTACTCTTTTGCTATAATCTCGCCTTAATACTCTATGAGGACTATGAGCTATGGTTTATCGTAATTATCTCTCGATCAACTATTATAATTTACTAGAGCATTCTCTCGAACTACTCTAGCTGACAATTTGTGCAGCCTTTGAATTATCCCACCAAAGCTTCGTTATCTCTAACTCCCCGTTAAAGTTCAAGTAATGAATCTCTTCAATTACCTAAAACTGCTGTTGATCAACAATAGTCTAACCTAATATTCTTTCTCAAGCAACATAGGGCAATTAGACACGATTAATCAAGGGCCCATTCAATTAATCACCATACAAATGTAGTTGAATAATCATAAATCCGGCTCGATTCTAACAAAGTTGAGTCAAAACCTCATCCAACAATTGGTTCCATCAATCCTAGATCAAATGTTTAGCTACTTATAACAAAGCAAGATAAAACTCCAAAATTGTTCATAATGTGTAATTGCAATAAATAAAAGGAGATAGAAAAACTCTAATATTTGGTTGATCTTCTCACACTTGTTCTTGCCTCCAAAGTAGTCTAAAAACAATCTTGATACTTTCTTGGGCGAGATTCTTAAGTTTATAAGAGTTTGGAATAAGTTTTTCCCGAGTTACACTTTGGTCCCACAAGTTTAGGACTACTACACAGTTCACCGCGGCTGTGGCGCGACCACGGTGAGAGCCAAACATTCTGCCTCACGTTTGTGTCATGCCGCGGTCCCATCACGGTCCATCGTGGTCGTGGTGGATTCAAAGCCAATCCACTTTTTTCTTTTTTCCGCTCGAGTGCTTCTTTCTTGAACGTTTTCTTTACATTATTGACTCCAAAGCACTTCATAGTTCTTCCTAACTCTGATTAGTCCCTACGAAGAAAAATAATGCCAATTAGAGCACTTTGTTATCATTTAGCCTATAAAACACAATAAAGCATGGTATAATTAGGGTGTAAATATTGACTATATAGCCGATTATAAGCACCCCACACTTAAATCATTGCTAGTCCTCAAGCAATCCACCACACTCTATCAACGTTCCTTCCCTAAGCTTTCCCCTTAATGAATCACACCGTGAACAATTTACCAAAGTTGCACCTAGTAGTGAACAACCTTTTCCTTAGAAGTCGAATCTTTCATGCCATGCAATATTCGCATTTACTCCAACTACTCTATACAGATGTCAAGACTTATCTTTCCTTCGTGAATCACATGCCCTCACATCACACAAGAGAGTGGTTCCTCAAGTAATATTATTAAGAACAATTAGGAATTCAGTTGGGCAAATTCTCTCACTCTCCAAATGAATATTCACATGCCACAAAGATGCACCATAGGCGTGCCCGTAGTGTACTGCTCTACTAATCGAGCCTATTCTGTCTAAGATCAATTAGGATTTCACTTGGTTGTAATGTAGGATAAGGGATGTATATGATATATTTGGATATACTGACTAACCTCCCTAAGCACTTTTAATACAATCACATTAACCTTCAAAATCATACTTATGTCAACTAGACATTCCACCACATTTTATTTATAACATCCCATTCCTTTAGGTGCATTTGTATCAAGCTAGACCTTATCAACTACTACATTTATTTTTTTTTTTATTTTCTTTGTGTGGCGCTTCTTCTTTTACTCTTCCAAAACTTCACCTTTCCTCTATTTCATTGTTTCCACTAAAAAACCAAAACACCACCCCACTATTTAACTTTTGCATATGTTAAGGTCATTCAAGTGCTCATGGGAGGTAAAAGGGGTTCACACAGATGGCTATTCAAACATTTGGGTAAGGTTCACAATGTTGTTGCCAAAGAAATAGGCTTATAGGCTCAACAGGGTTAACTACGATGTATTACATTTAGGTGGTATTACTTTATATCTCTAGCTTAACAAAGAAATGCCTATATCACTTTTAAGACTGAATGAAGCTACTATTTCTCATTGCAAACACACAGGGTAAGTTCTAGGCATCAATTGTAAAGCATAGAATACAGTGTTAGAAACACGTTCTCAATGCAATATACTAAACGTGTACTCTTTTGTAGGTTTTGATGAATGACAAACGAAGCAAAAATTGATATATGACGGAATTCAAGTACAAGTGCACAATGGTTGCGAATAAGATTGAAGTTCAAGATATAGCTTTTAATTGTTATTGAGTTGTTCTAAATTGTAATCTCGATCCTATAACTTGACTCATAGTATGGCCTCTCTCATAAAACTATTTTCCAAAATCATGCATATTTAATTCTGTGTCAAAAAGATTTTAAATCATGCATAGTTACATTAGACAAAATGTTTTCTAAACATGCCTCAAAAATCTGGGCTAAAATAATCGATTATGTACTTATGATAATCGATTGTTTCTGAGCTAAGACTGCATGACAATCGATTATGAACTAATGGTAATCGATTGTGAGTAAGACAGTGAACATCAGGTTTTTCCAAATCTGCATGATAATCGATTGTGAACAAATGACAATCGATTGTTGTTGAGGTAAAGTTTTTCAATACTCAAAATAATCGATTATGAACTAATGGTGATCGATTGTGTTGAGTTGATGTCTTCCAGTGATTTTAAATTTAATTAAGTAATCGATTATGTCTTTAGATAATCGATTATCACTGAGACAGTAAGTTTTATGATTTTCAGAAAATAACAAGTAATCGATTGTTGCAAAGGACAATCGATTGTTGAAGCTGGCCGTTGTCAAATGATTTTCAAATACCATAAGGTAATCGATTATTGATTATAGATAATCGATGTTCTGCTTAAAATCTGGAAATGATTTTTAGAACATTGCTGAAGTAATCGATTATTGATTTTATATAATCGATGTTTTGCTTAAAATCTGGAAATGATTTTTAGAACGTTGCTAAAGTAATCGATTATGAACTTAGTGTAATCGATTATCTGATTTTGAATATTGCCAGTAATCGATTATAGATTATGTATAATCGATTGTGAAGCGTTAAATCTGGGATTGATTTTTAAACTGACTGGCAGATAATCGATTGTTTGGTCTTAATAATCGATTATCACTGAGTAATTTCAGCAATTCTTAATTGGCAATTAGACAACGGTTGAACAAACCTTTTCAACTATAAATACAGCTTCATTTCAGTGTTTTAAAAAGAACAACATACACAAACTGATCATTACATTGCTATAAGCTTTCATTCAATTGTTCTTCATTTTCTACTCATTTCATAAAGCTTTTGAGAGCCATATTATTGCTTAAAGTTGTTGTGATCTTGAACATATTCTTTTACTCATATCTACTCAATAAGGAGTACTTTAGTTAAGTGAGTGTCCAAGTATTTGATATACTTGTAAGAGAATTGCGATTCTCTTGTTTCAAGGAACTTGCGTTTCCTTGGGTGAAGTCTTTGAGATTGCGATCTCCGAGCAACTGTTTGAGGCTTGTGTCCTCAAGTGTGTAACGGTTTGTTGAGCACCCTTAAGCTTAAAAAGATAGTGAAAAATCTCGAGAGAGTCTCTCGGGGACTGGACTAACCACGTTGGTGGCCAACCAGTATACATCTTTGTGTAAGTTTATTTTTCTGCATTTATTTTACTTCCTGCAAAGTTTAAATTCCGCAAAAAAACGCTAAATTCTATTAATACGCTATTCACCCCCCCTCTAGCGTAAAGTGTAGTTTCTAACAATTGGTATCAGAGCCCAACTCTCTGAAAACTTAACCGTTTGAGAGAACCATCCATGGCTTCTACTCTTGACTCTTTTGCAGGAATTGAAGAAGGACAATGCTCTACACGACCTCCTCTATTCAACGGCACAAACTACTCATACTGGAAGGAGAGGATGCAAATCTTTGTGCAATCAAATAGCTTTCATTTGTGGAAAGTATTCACCAATGGAAACCAAATTCCAACCAAGAAGGTGGAAGACGAATGGGTTCCAAAGACCGAAGAGGAATATACCGCGGAGGATATTCGTAAGGTTCAAAATAATGCCAAAGCTATAAATTTATTATATTGTGCTGTTAATGCTAGCGACTACAGGAAGATATCATGTTGCAAAACAGCAAAAGAAATGTGGGATAAGCTTGAAGTGACATACGAAGGAACCGACCAGGTACGAGAAGCTAAAATTGATTTCTTAACTCACTCTTATGAACTATTCCACATGAAGGAAGGAGAGAAAGTAGACGAAATGTTTGAGCAATTCTCAATGATCGTGAATGATCTACACGCCCTCAAAAAGACGTTTACGGATAGAGAACTTGTCCGGAAGATCCTCAGAAGTCTCACTCCGGCATGGCGATCAAAGGCCGATGCAATCTAAGAATCCATTGGCATCACAAATGTCACAATTGACGCATTAAGAGGTAATCTCAAAACCTATGAATCAACTATACTTAACCCGTTTGTTGATGATCAAAGAAGGCAAAGGATTGCTCTAAAGGCTAGCCAACCACAAATTGATGAGGAAGGTGACAACGAGTTTGGACTCGTTATCAAAAGGTTTCAAAAATTCATGCGCAAAGAGTATGAACGCAAGAACAAAAAGCAAGGCGATCAACTAAAATGCTATGAATGCGGAGAAACCGGGCACATAAAATCAAATTGCCCTAACATCAAAAAGGAGAAGAAACCCTTCAAAAAGCAACGTGCATACATCTCTTGGGGAGGAGATTCCGGAGATGAAGCAAGCGAAGAAGAAGACGATGAAGCAGCAAATTTATGTCTCATGGCTCAAGAAGACGGCAAAGACGAGGTAAGTCAAATCTCTTCTCAAAATTTCTTTACTCTTGATGAAATGAGAAATGCTTTTGATGAACTATATGCTGAATTTATCAAAGCTTCAAAAACTGTCAAAAGTGTTAAAGAAAGCGCTTCTCTAAAAGAAAAAGATTTTCAAACACAGCTTTCATTAAAAGAAAAAGAATTAGAAAAACTGGTTTTCGAAAATGAGAAGCTAAAAGAGGAAAACAAGTTTTATGGAAAAAGAAGTGCTGATAAACCTGAAGGTTCTACTAGAAACTGTTCTTCTTGTGTGCTTCTTAGAATGAAGTAGCTAGACTTAAAGGCACATTAGATAAGTTTAATTCTTCGCATAAAAACTTGAATGATGTGCTTGTTAATCTAAAATCAACTAAACATGGAATAGGATTCAAGAATGAAGAAAAGGTTGGTGCTAAACCACAACAACCTAGAGCTCAACCTAGGACTAATAACCAAAATGCTTATCCTAGAAGTAGAAATCCTAGAAATAACTTGCATGTTAGACCAAATAGTGAAAATGCTAGAAGACCTAGAAATGATGCATATTTTAGGCCAAACCTTGAACAATTTAGAAGACCAAGAAATGACCCTCCACCTAGAAATAGATATTCTAGAAATGATGCATATTTTAGACAAACTTGTGAACCTCCTAGAGCTCATAATAGGAGAAACAATGGTGTTCAAAGTAGAGTAAGCAACCTTCATTCATCTAGTTACTATGTACCTAGAAAAATGCATAATCCCAACGTGACTTGTCATTATTGTAGACGTATTGGTCATATTGCTCCCGCTTGCTTTACTCGTCATAGACATATAAATCAATTGCATCATTATAACATGCCTAACCCTCAAGGACCCAAGATGGCATGGGTACCTAAAGAACATTAATTTGTTTTGTAGGTGTGCTTGAAGGGATCAAGTGTACTATGGTACCTTGATAGTGGATGCTCCAAACACATGACGGGAGATGAATCCAAATTCCTTCAACTAGAGCACAAAGAAGGAGGAAGTGTCACATTTGGTGATAACAATAAAGGAAAAATCATCGGCATTGGTTCGGTCGGTAAGGACGAAAACTCCTCTATTAAACATATACTACTTGTGAAAGGTTTGAAGCATAATCTCTTGAGCATAAGCCAATTATGTGACAAGGGAAATCTTGCTCTATTTAATTCGGATGAATGTCTTGTATTTAGACGTAGTGATTTCAAGATCATACTTCGTGGTTTTAGAATTGATAATATCTATATGGTTGATCTTGCAAACTCCTCACCCGAATATGTTGATTGTTTAGTAAGCAAAGAGGATAACTCTTGGCTATGGCATCGTAGAGTAGCACACATGAACATGCATCTTTTGAACAAGCTTCTTTCTCAAAACTTAGTAGTTGGTCTTCCCAGTTTAAAGTTTGAAAATGATTCTATTTGCGATTCTTGTCAAAAAGGGAAGCAAACCAAAGCATCTTTTAAATCCAAGAATATTGTTTCAACGTCTAGACCTTTGCAATTACTTCACATGGATTTATTTGGTCCCTCTCGTATTGAAAGTCTTGGTAAAAATAAATATATTTTTGTAATTGTTGATGACTTTTCTAGATTTACTTGGACTCTATTTCTTGCAAATAAAAGTGATGCTTTTCAAAATTTCAAGTATTTCCTTAAGCGTGTTCAAAACGAAAAGGAATCGACCGTCACTTAGATTAGAAGTGATCATGGGGGAGAGTTTGATCACAATCTCTTTGCGGATTTTTGTGACGAACTCGGAATCGAACACACCTTTTCTGCTCCACGGACACCACAACAAAATGGGGTGGTGGAAAGGAAAAATAGGTGTCTCGAAGAGATGGCAAGAACCATGCTCGACGAAGCTAAGATTCCCAAATATTTTTGGGCGGACGCCGTGAGT
The DNA here is from genome assembly GCA_034376525.1 of Nicotiana benthamiana. NCBI lineage: Eukaryota > Viridiplantae > Streptophyta > Magnoliopsida > Solanales > Solanaceae > Nicotiana > Nicotiana benthamiana. Next base: position 107,412,893 of record CM067331.1, read on the forward strand.
ACCGCTTGCTATGTTTTAAATAGAGTAGCAATTCGGCCGATACTCATGAAAACCCCATATGAACTTTATAAGGGTAGAAAACCCAACATTTCTCATTTACGTGTTTTTGGTTGTAAATGTTTTGTTCATAATAATGGGAAGGACCAATTGGGTAAGTTTGATGCTAAATCGGATGAAGGTATTTTCATTGGTTATTCCTCACGTAGCAAAGCATATAGGATCTTTAACAAAAGAACCCAAATTGTGGAGGAATCCCCTCATGTTGTGTTTTCCGAAGATAATACTCGCTTGGCGAGAAAGGAATCCGGTTTTGATCTTGCAGGTATCTTGGATAGCTTGAAAGATAAAATCCAAGAAGAACCTTCAAAGGAAAACAAAAATGAAATTGGGGAACAACCAACGGAAGAAGCGCCACAATTAGAAAAAGGAATAAATACGCCTAACGAGTGGAGAACGATCAAGGATCATCCTCTCGAACAGGTAATTGGCGATGTTGGAGAAAAGGTAAGTACCCGAAACTCTCTTAAGAACACTCTAGGACACAATTCTTAAGAGTTCACGGCATTACTTGTTAACACTAGTGTAATTTATTAATTTCGCTATAAATTACTAACTTGAGCGTCGGAGACGTTTAAATCTATTTTGCAGGTACCACCCCAAAGGTAGGGGGAATTATGAAGTTTTAGCACAAAATAATCGACTATTTCAAGCCACTAATCGATTATTTTCTGTGCAGTACATCGATTATCAGTATCAATAATCGATTGTTTATGACTGATTATTACTATTATGCATCTGTGTTTAATTTTTTACTTCCTAAATTGCATAATCGATTTCCGCCTCAGTCATTCAGCAATGCTTTCTACAACAATCGATTATTTTTTTCATACAATCGATTATTTGACAAATTCTGATATTCTCCAAGTTCACTGTATCAAATTAGTTCCCTAAATAATCGATTACCAAGAATTGACAATCGATTACTTCATATTAATTTTTTGTTACCGTTTGGCTCCTCAATCGATTCCTGTCAGGTCTTAAATGCTCCATAATCGATTACCAAAATTTAACAATCGATTATTTCATTCAAATTTTTTACCGTTTGACTCAAGAATTGATTTGTCAGATTCAAAATCTCAATCAAACAGTAAATACAATCGATTATTTCAGTTCAATAATCGATTATCTAACGGTCAGTAATTTTAATTCTTACCGTTTTCTGACTGCTCCTAAACCAAAATCTCAGCAAATGTCTCCATTCAATGCTTGATAATCCTTTCCTCTATAAATAGGCATCATAAGAGCTCACATTCACCCACTCAAGCATTATCTCTAGTATTCAAAAGCTAAATCTCTTCTATTTTCTTTGCCAAATTCCAGCAGTCTTTCTCCTAACATGTCTGGACGATCTTCAAAACGTTCCCGATCCAAACATGGCGCATCAGCCTCAACCGCCCCTCCTTCTTTAAATTTTCCATACCAAGACGGTTCCGTCTTGTTCTTTGAAACTGAAAATGAACTCACAAGGTTCCTATCAAAATTTGAGAAACGCACCATTCTTCCTCCTCGGTTCTCAAATAGTAAACTCCTTGAGCCTTTCACCCCTGCCGCAAATTTGTTAAAGGAGTGTCAACTATATGACTTCTTGCTTCTCACTCATCCTCACATAAACACAACTCTCGTTCAAGCTTTTTACTCAAACCTCCATAAAGATGAAGATGGCGAACTTGTCACCTCCATTAATGGGGTTCAAATTCTTCTCTCTGAAGAGAATCTCCACACCATTGCCCGCCTTCCAAATGAAGGTGAAGACCTTTACCGGTATATTGATAAGGCCGGGGCTCTCTTTGATGAAACCATCCTTCTCCACCAAGCCGGTATAACCTCCTATGATCCATCTATCTCTACCCGTCGTCCTACCATAACGGGAATGGATCCAAACTACCGGTTGATTCTTTACTTCATCACCCGAGTCCTCAAGCCTAGACGGCACAATCACACCACCATCTCCCAGGAGGATACCAAACTTCTGCATGCCATTGTCACCGGAGCCAAAATAAATTGGTGTCAGCTCATCAAAGTTCATATGCTCGATGCCATCGGTGATGACATGCCTCTTCCTTATGCCCTCCTCATTATGAACTTCCTTGAAGCATCCGGATTTGTCACAGAAAATGGTCCTCTCAAAAGGAGTACCAAAATTTGGGAAATCTCGGAGTCTTCTTTCCATCATGATGGTGATCATGCTCCAGCTCCTTCTTCAAGTCGTCCACCCCGTCGTGCTCATTCGTCCCAAGAGCCTACTCTCCAAACCATATCCGACCAGCTTGCTCAACTCACTCATGAGATCCATGGATACTTTGATCATGTCAATTATCCATATGCAGCTCTCGTTCCTTTTGAAGCAGCGCCGGATAACGAGGCGGACAACGACGGAAATGAATAAATTTTTTTTGTGTTTTGTGTGGTTTTTGCTGTTGTTCTCTTTGGTTCCCATTGATGTACCCTCTTTTTTTCCAATAAATAAACCTTGTTTATTTCATCTTTTTGCATCTTTCCTTACTATTTTTTTGCTAATGGCAAAAGGGGGAAGAAAACGGGATATCGGGTATGCACCACCTCTTAATTCATTGATTGCTTATAAGCTAAAATTGAGGGGGAACTCTAAAATTGAGGGGGAACAAGAACAAAATTGCATAATTGTTACTTGTCTTGAATTGTCAATATCTTTTGCCTAAATTGCATATCCCGCTTAATGTTTGCCATTATCAAAAAGGGGGAAATTGTTAGAAACACGTTCTCAATGCAATATACTAAACGTGTACTCTTTTGTAGGTTTTGATGAATGACAAACGAAGCAAAAATTGATATATGACGGAATTCAAGTACAAGCGCACAATGGTTGCGAATAAGATTGAAGTTCAAGATATAGCTTTTAATTGTTATTGAGTTGTTCTAAATTGTAATCTCGATCCTATAACTTGACTCATAGTATGGCCTCTCTCATAAAACTATTTTCCAAAATCATGCATATTTAATTCTGTGTCAAAAAGATTTTAAATCATGCATATTTACATTAGACAAAATGTTTTCTAAACATGCCTCAAAAATCTGGGCTAAAATAATCGATTATGTACTTATGATAATCGATTGTTTCTGAGCCAAGACTGCATGACAATCGATTATGAATTAATGGTAATCGATTGTGAGTAAGATAGTGAACATCAGGTTTTTCCAAATCTGCATGATAATCGATTGTGAACAAATGACAATCGATTGTTGTTGAGGTAAAGTTTTTCAATACTCAAAATAATCGATTATGAACTAATGGTGATCGATTGTATTGAGTTGATGTCTTCCAGTGATTTTAAATTTAATTAAGTAATCGATTATGTCTTTAGATAATCGATTATCACTGAGACAGTAAGTTTTATGATTTTCAGAAAATAACAAGTAATCGATTGTTGCAAAGGACAATCGATTGTTGAAGCTGGCCGTTGTCAAATGATTTTCAAATACCATAAGGTAATCGATTATTGATTCTAGATAATCGATGTTCTGCTTAAAATCTGGAAATGATTTTTAGAACGTTGCTGAAGTAATCGATTATTGATTTTATATAATCGATGTTTTGCTTAAAATCTGGAAATGATTTTTAGAACGTTGCTAAAGTAATCGATTATGAACTTAGTGTAATCGATTATCTGATTTTGAATATTGCCAGTAATCGATTATAGATTATGTATAATCGATTGTGAAGCGTTAAATCTGGGATTGATTTTTAAACTGACTGGCAGATAATCGATTGTTTGGTCTTAATAATCGATTATCACTGAGTAATTTCAGCAATTCTTAATTGGCAATTAGACAACGGTTGAACCAACCTTTTCAACTATAAATACAGCTTCATTTCAGTGTTTTAAAAAGAACAACATACACAAACTGATCATTACATTGCTATAAGCTTTCATTCAATTGTTCTTCATTTTCTACTCATTTCATAAAGCTTTTGAGAGCCATATTATTGCTTAAAGTTGTTGTGATCTTGAACATATTCTTTTACTCATATCTACTCAATAAGGAGTACTTTAGTTAAGTGAGTGTCCAAGTATTTGATATACTTGTAAGAGAATTGCGATTCTCTTGTTTCAAGGAACTTGCGTTTCCTTGGGTGAAGTCTTTGAGATTGCGATCTCCGAGCAACTGTTTGAGGCTTGTGTCCTCAAGTGTGTAACGGTTTGTTGAGCACCCTTAAGCTTAACAAGATAGTGAAAAATCTCGAGAGAGTCTCTCGGGGACTGGACTAACCACGTTGGTGGCCAACCAGTATACATCTTTGTGTAAGTTTATTTTTCTGCATTTATTTTACTTCCTGCAAAGTTTAAATTCCGCAAGAAAACGCTAAATTCTATTAATACGCTATTCACCCCCCCCCCTCTAGCGTAAAGCGTAGTTTCTAACATACAGTACAGCTCACACATATGGCACATGACTTACTCTAGATTGGTTTATCAAGACACTTTCTTTTGAATGTTCGAGTCAGTTACAAACATACAAATTTAAGACACTTTAGCAAGAGTCAACCACTTAGACTAGGTGTTACACTTTAGTGACGACTGTGTTTAGGTGTATTAATGCCAAGGTTTTTCTTTCTATTTCAGCTCGTAGCCCATCAATACTAAATAAAAAACTAAAAACAATATAAATGAAAACTACCTACACCCGATTCAAGCTAAACCCTTAGAAAAGAACTGTGGCCCAAAGAAAAACCAAGGGAGAGTTACCGCACTACCTCAAAAGAAAATAAAAAATCTTTTTGGTATTTCCTGTAGACTAACTTCCCTCAAGAACTGTCTCAAATATCCATCATCAGGAAGAGTCCTCAAAGAAAGAAACATCATACACAGTTATACAATCATTTTACAACAACAACCATTCCCCACCCCGCACTTAAAAATTTGGCATGTCCTCATGTCAACAAATAGAAAGCAGAGTAGGGTAAGCGGACTTCCCTAAAGCTCAATTCTGATCAAAGATGGTTCCAGGATCGAGGTGATATGCTCTTCCTAGCACTCAAAGCCATCCCATAATATTTTTCTCCTACTTGGCTTGTTAAGTGGCCAGAGTGTCAACTCTGGTGCCCAGGTCAGTGGCAAAAGTGCGGGGACCAGCCATTTCCTACTCCAAGGCTGTCAAGCGAGTACTTCGGCAGGGCTGTGATGGGACCGCCGCATCAACTCTCATAGGTGGTGGGACAACAGCTTCCTCAGCATCATCATCAGATTCAACATCATCCTTAACTATCACCACCGCCTCTCTTCCAATTCTAATTTTGCTTGCCTAAAATGGGGCTTTTAATGGTAGTTTACCATCTACTCTAAGGTTTCCAAGGACTCTAGAAACACGACACAGCTTGGTGATCAGAGAAGGAAGTAAAAACCTTTGAGTATCTCAGGTGAGTGAATTAATATCTCATCATGGAGGAGCCGGGCTGCATCAAAATCCTGGTGGGTCATATGGCTGTTGATAGCTGCCGTTTGTGGCCTATTGACATCAGTCGTGTTGCTGGAAGGTAGCAATCGGCTATTGATAATAGTAACACAGTACTTAGCCTCCTAATTAAGATATTGTGAGTTCTATGTGATAAGATGCTTTATCCATATAAACTCCCGGTAAGGTATACATATGACATAAAGAATTTGGTGCCCAACTGACCCTCGAGCAATGAAAAGCAATATAACCACCCCCCCCCCCCCCCCCCCCCCCCCCGTGAATATTGGTAATTAGTACACCCGGTGGATGGTTTTAAGGGATGCATTTACCTGGGTATTGGTTACCGTGACCACCCCATTCTCATGTTCTAGGCATTTAGCATATAATTCCCTCACCATCTGTACATTAGCCTCCTCTGGTTCCTCAAAGAAGTCCAACTGACACTTCCTCAACTCACTAAATATATTTGGGCATTCCACTTGCAAAGCTTCCCGATCAATATGCAAATTCGGTAACAATTTCTTTGACGCATTTGCATTGTGCTTGTCCTCTGTCGGTTTGGATACAAACCTAGTGCGGTCAAACTATGACGCACTAGCTTGGCCCCGAGCTCTTGAAGAACTATGCGGTCCACTAGTGGTGGATCCTGTTATGTGCATCTTTCTAGGTGGTTGCATTTTACCTGTCAAATAGAGAATCTCCTATTAGTAAAGGTATGAGTTGTGTGAACCATGGTGGTTACTCAGATTTCACCATAACCATGGTCACATTAGCCCTTATAACTCCATTGGGGCAATTCCACAAACACCTTGTGGGCAAGACACTTTCCTAACACATATAGCCCATATGGATATATCAATGCTTTTCCCAAAGCACAATTTGAACTTCACCATTCCATCCACAATACTAGTCTTACACATACAATCACACACATCTCTACAACATTATGCATATAACCTATTAAAAGCAAAAAAAAGAAAATTAACAAGAAACAAATTCAACTAGAGATACTACACAATTAAATATTGAACTAAGATACAACATAAAACAAAAATACAATAGAATAGGGAGAGAAAAATGCCATATCTGGGTGAGTAGAGAGTTAGAAGGATGGAGGTTGGGGAAGATGGGTGGGAATGTGGTAGAAGTGAAGAAGAAGAAGAAGAAGAGAGGAGAGGAGTGTTGGGTTAGGGTTAGAGAGAGAGATTGGGGAAGTGAGATGGTTGGGTGGGTAGGTTAAAATTATTATTGTAGTGGGGGTTAAAAAAATAAAACACAAAAAGAAGAAAAGAAAAAAAGAGAAAAAAATGAAGAAAATAAAACTTACCTGAGTACGGACTGCCAATGTCGACCGTAGTACCACCATAGTCGGGGTGGGTTACGTAACTTGAGGTAGAAAGATGCCTCTCACCGCAGTTCTACCGTGGTCCCACTGCAGTTCTACCGCGGTCCCACTGCGGTTCTACCGCTATCCTACTCCGGTTCTACCGCTCGATCGACCGTGAGGCAGAATACTCGTCCGTCACTATGGTCGAGCTGCAGTCGCAGTACGAGGAAATTCTCTTTTTTGAAAGTTTACATAAAATAAAAATAACAACATTCGTGGGTTGTCTCCCACGCAGCGCCTGATTTAACGTCGCGCCATGACGCATGCTCGGGTCATCACTCCTCATTCGCGTACTGGGACTCTTCCAACGTTATTATCTCTCTATCATCTTTCTCTTCTGCCATTCCAAGGTAATGTTTCAACCTTTTCCCATTCACTGTGTACTTATTCGTCCTATATTCTGATTCAATCTCAACAGCTCCACTTGAAAACACTTGCACCATTCTGAAGGGTCCTGACCATCGGGACTTCAACTTAACCGAAAACAACCTTAATCTTGAGTTGTATAACAACACTAGCTCTCCTGGAACTTGAATTCATTTAGCTCATATAACCTGGTGACTATGTTGGTGCCTGCTATCTCCATATCCAAGTTCAACTGCCACAATGCCTAAAGTGCTTTATGCTCGAGCTCTACCAGAAGGTGGCATGCCATTCCAAACACCAACTTGTATGGTGACATACCAATTGGAGTTTTGAAGGCAGTGCGGTATGCGCACAATGCATCATCCGGCTTCTTCACCCAATCATTCCTTGTTGCATTCACTGTTTTTGTAAGGACACTTTTAATTTCCCTATTTGAGGCTTCAACTTTCCCGCTCGACTGTGGGTGGTATAGGGTGGTCACATTATGATGAACTCCATACTTTTCCAACAACCGTGCGGACGCTCTATTGCAGAAATGGGTTTTGCCATCACTGGGTATAGCTCTCGGGGTGTCAAAACGTGTGAAGATGTTCTTCTTTAGAAAGCATGTTACCCCTTTAGCATCATTGGTTCGGAGACCCACTACTTCTAGCCACTTGGAGACGTAGTCAATTGCTACCAATATGTTCTTGTTACCATACGAGCTGATAAGTGGTCCCGTGAAATCGATCCCTCACATGTCAAAAACCTCCACCTCTTCAATCGTGTTCATTGGCATCTCATGTCGATGAGATATATTTCTTGTCCTTTGGCATTCATCGCGACTTTTGACCTACGCATGGACATCCTTTAATAGAGTTGGCCAAAACAAACCCGACTTCAACACCTTATATAGTGTCTGAATTCCTCCGAAGTGTACACCATATAGTGAAGTATGGCAAGCCTCCAAAACAAAATATTGATCTTTCTCGGGGATACATCACCGGATCATGTTATCTATACATATTTTAAGCGGTAAAGGTTCATCCCAATAATAAGATTGACAATCACGAAAGAATTTTTTCTTTTGAATTGAGGAGATTTCATAAGGTACAATACCACTTGCTAAATAATTAACAATATCGGCATACCACGTTGCCTCCTCCATTGTCATTATTAGTAAATGTTCATCCAGGAATGTCTCTGTTATATCCTCAACCTCTACCTTCTTTTCAGCTCCTTCCAACCTTGAGAGGTGGTCAGCTACTTGGTTTTCTATCCCTTTTCTATCACGTATCACCATATCGAATTCTTATAACAAAAGAACCCAATGAATCAGCAAGGCTTTGACTCCTTCTTTTCTATCAAGTACCTAATTGCTGCATTGTCAGTATAAACAATAACTTTGGAGCCAATCAAGTATGAACTGAATTTTTCGAATGCAAAAATGACAGCCAACATCTCCTTTTCCATCACGGTGTAATAGAGTTGTGCATCGCTTATCGTTCTGCTTGCATAGTAAATTGGGTGCATCAGTTTATCCTTTCGTTGCCCCAAGACTTCTCCTATAGCATAGTCATTTGCGTCGCATACGGTTGCTCCCAATTGGGTGCATAATTCATGGGTGCAGTCACTAATCTCTTCTTCAGCTCCTCAAATGTCATCCTGCAATCATTAGAAAACACAAAAGGCTGATCCTTTTCAAGGAGTTTGCATAAAGCGTTAGCAATCTTGGAGAAATATTTTATGAATCGCCTATAGAACCCGCGTGCGCCCAACAAAACTTCTCAATGCCTTGAATGAAGTAGGCGGTGGCAACTTCTCAATCACTTCAACCTTAGCACAGTCAACCTTGATTCGCTTACTGGACACTCGATGCCCCAAGACTATCCCTTCTTGTACCATAAAATGGCACTTTTCCTAGTTCAACACTAAATTTGCCTCCATGCATCTTCTGAGCACTCTTCTTAAGTTGTGAAGACAGTCCTCGAATGAATCCCCCACCACGAAGAAATCATCCATAAATAACTCCATAATGTCCTCCACCATATCCGTGAAAATAGCTAACATGCACCGTTGAAAAATCGTCGGTGCATTGCAAAGCCCAAAAGGCATTCTCTGAAAGGAAAAGATGCCATATGGATAGGTGAATGATGTTTTCTCTCTGTCTTCGGGGGATATTGAGATTTGATTAAACCCCGAATATCCATCCAAGAAACAAAAGTGAGATCGCCCAGCCAGTCTGTCCAATATTTGGTCAATGAATGGCAGGGGGAAGTGGTTCTTCTAGGTGGTTGTGTTCAATTTCCGGTAATCCATGCAAATCCTCCATCCCGTGACTGTACACGTTGAGATTAACTCATTATTCTCATTTTGTACGACCGTCATTCCTCCTTTTTTTGGCACATACTGAACAGGGCTGACCCAATTGCTGTCAAAGATAGGGAAAATGATACCCGCATCTAACCATTTGATTACTTCCTTCTTCACATCCTCTTTCATATTTTGGTTAAGCCTCCGTTGATGTTCTCTGGAAGGTTTGTGTCTTTCTTCCAAAAGAATCTTGTGCATATAAAAAGCTAGGCTGATATCCTTTATGTCTGCCATGGTCCAACTAATGGCAGTCTTACATTCCTGTAACACTTGTAGGAGTTGTTGTACCTGCACATCTAGCAAATCGGATGATATAATAATAGGTAAAGTAGAATCAAGCCCTAAGAAAATGTACCTGAAGTGAGTTGGGAGTGGTTTCATCTCCAGTTTGGGTGGTTCCTCTACTGATAGTTTTGTCGGTGGTGTTGCCCGTTTTTCTAACTCAAGGGACTCGAACTGAGGTTCCCTCTTCCAGAATCATTGACCTTCGAGTGCCATGACCCACTCTTCCAACCCTTCACCAGCCATCTCCTCTAAATTTGTCAGGCAATCCTCCACTGGATCTTTAGCAATCAGGGTCACATCATCTTCGTGCAAGATTATATCCACTACCTCCACTAGGGAGCAATTAGCATATTCACTGGGTCTCCTCATGGATTGCTGAACGTTGAATATGACTTCTTCATCGTTCAACCTCATTTTTAGTTCCATAGTGTCACAATTGATCCATGCTCTCCCAGTGGCTAAGAATGGCCTCCCTAAAATGATAGGTATCTCTCCATCTACCTGGAAATCCAAAATAACAAGGTCTGCAAGGAATACAAAATTCCCCACTCGTACCAACACATTATGAATAATCTCTGTCGGCCTTTTAACCGTGCGATTAGCCAGTTGCAAATGCATCAAAGTCGCTCTAGCTCTGCCAATACCCGGTTTGGTATATATGACCAGAAGCATCAAGTTTATGCTGGCTCCTAAATAATATAAATCCTTTGCAAATGCATAACTTCCAATAGTGCACGAAATAGTGAAACTACTTGGCTTACACATCTTTTGAGCCATGGATCTTTTCACTACTGCACTGCATGTCTGTGTCATAGTTACTCTGGATAGGTCCTGAAAATCAAAATTTTGTGACATTAGGTCCTTCATCATCTTTGCATAGCCTGGCATTTCCCTCAAAGAATCCATCAGAGGAATATTCAATTGAATTTGACGCAGCATCTCCGTGAATTTCCTGTATTGATCTTCCTTCTTTTTTTTTTTTGCGAGTCTCTGAGGAAATGGTGTAGGTATCACCTTTTGTGCCCTGCTTGCTAGCTTCTCTCTACTGGGTTTCTGTGGCACAAGAGGAACCACCTGTTCTGTAGCTTGTTCACTCTCTTTAGCCATAACCTTATCATCCTGAACATGTTCAACCACCACTTCAGTAAGCTCTGCTAGTTCATCTACCTCTAATAAAACTGGAGTGGCTGGTGTAGTCTCTTTGCTCGATTGTGCAATTTCTGGCTCCCTGTCTAAATAATTCCCATTTCGGAGACTTACTGCCATCAGCTGATTCAGGATTTTCTCCTTGGGGTTAATGTTCGTGTCTAAAGACAATGTTCCTTAGCGGTTGTTTAAGGCCATAGACAACTACCCTAACCGAGTTTCAATGTTCTTTATCGCTGAGTCATGCATTACCAAATTTTTATGCATCTTACAATTTGTTCCAATGAGTTGTTGAAGCATACCCCTGATCTCTACCATGTTGTTATCTTGTTGCTGATGAGGTGGCTGATATGCTAACTGTTGTTGGTTCTGATATGGATAGACCTGTTGTCTCTGATATGGCACCATTGGCCTTGGGGTTGCATACCCCCAAGCTGTGGCATGTTTGGTATGTACTGCTAATTTGGTGCTGGTCTCTGCTGTTGTCCTCCTTGTCTCTGACCCCCAAAGTTTTTGACATAATTCATATCCTCTCTTAACCCTTGGTTGTCACCTTCTCCATCCATGAACACATGTAAGACTGATTAACGCAGGGAGTAAATAGTCCTCCATTTGTTGTGTCAACAATATACACTTGCTTTGAACCCATCTCATCAATCTTCTTTGTCAATATACTCATCTGAGTCATAAGTGTAGCTATGTTCTCTGCATGAGAATTATTTGGGTCAAGAGGAACTGAATGCACTATTGGTGGCAGTGTTGAACCTCTCGTCATCCACCCCGAGTTCCAGGACATCTTGTCAAGAAGGATTTTGCACTCGGTGAATGTCTTACTCAAAAATGTACCCCTAGCTGAAGCATCTACATTGGCCTTTAGAATGTCAGCTAACCACATATAAAATCTCTGGCCGAGCATCTAATCTAGAATACCATGGTTGTAATACTTCACTAGCATCCCTTTGAATCATTCCCAAGATTCATGTAACGTCTTAGTAGACTGTTGTTTGTACGGCAGTATCTCATCAATCTGTCTTGTAGTCCTGTTGGGTAGGTAAAACATATTCAAGAACTGCTTGACTAATTCCTCCCATGTGACAATGGAATTTATTGGGAGCAAATTCAGCCAAGTCTAAGTTCCCAAGTCACAGAGAATGGGAACAGTAACAGCTTGATGGCTTTTGGGGTTACATTTGACTGCCTTTGGGTCACACAAATAGACAGAAAAATTCTCAATTGTTTATTAGGGTCTTAAATGTGTGATCCGGAGAACAATCCTTTATTCTACAGAAGATGCAGCGTGTTGTTGGTGATCTGAAATCTCTACTTCTATTGGGGGCACAGTAATGGCACTGGCTAGGTTGTCAGCTGTCGGCACCAATCATAAAGTGCAACTTCTAGCACAAGAGGTGCCACCACTGTGACGCTTAAGTCAACTAGCTCAACCCTGATGTTTCCGTTGACATTATCTACGTCACCCATGTCAATTTCAAGTTGGTGTGTTTGTTGCAGTTGTTGGTTCTTCTCGTTGGCACGGTTCAATGCCCTAAATGTTTTCTCGGGGTTTGAGAGTCCTTCAAGCAGTTTTCCAGTCCTAAAAGAATTTCTAGGCATACACCTGAATCCCACAAGAGTTCAAACGTGAGAATTTCAATTAAAAATTTGTTTAACACCTTCGAAAATTGATCTAAACTAATAATTCTAGCACTACTTCTAAGTTGCAATAAATAACACCATTAATTTTTCAGCAACGGTGCCAAAATTTGATCACATCCAACTATGTCTTCTACAAGATAAAGCGATCATTGAAAATATAATCCAATTTTAGATCCGGAGTCAAATCCTCAGGAAACTAACCTATCTATTACAACTCTCGGAAATACTATTATCAACTCAAATAATTTCTAAATGCAAGATTTTTATCAATAAATGTGGGTTTTTGTTTAACTACTTCAATTGATATTAGAAATAATATTATGTTAAATCAAAGATAATTCAGTGGTAAAAAGGTCTAGGGTATTGATTTCCCCAATTTCTATAAGTCTTAACTCTTTTGCTAAAATCTCGCCGTAATACTCTATAAGGATTATGAGCTATGAGTTATCGTAATTATCTCTCGATTAACTATGATTATTTACTAGAGCATTCTCTCGAACTACTCTAGCTAACAATTTGTCCAGCTCTGAATTATCCCACTAAAGTTTCGTTATCTCTAACTCCACTTTTAAGTTCAAGTAATGAATCTCTTCAATTACCCAAAAGTGGTGTTGTTCAATAACAGTCTAACCTAATATTCTTTCTCAAGCAACATAAGGCAATTAGACACGATTAATCAAGGGCTCATTCAATTAATCACCATACAAAACGTAGTTGAACAATCATATAATAAATCCGGCTCGATTATAACAAATTTGAGTCAAAACTTCATCCAAAAATTGGTTTCATCAACCCTAGATCAATATTTAGCTACTCATAACAAAGCAATATAAAACTACAAAATTGTTGTGTAATTACAATAAATAAAAGGAGGTAGAAAAACTCTAATGTTTGGTTGATCTTCTCACGCTTGTTCTTGCCTCCAATGTAGTCTAAAAACAAGTTTGATACTTTCTTGGGCGAGCTTCTTAAGTTTATAAGGGTTTGGAATAAGTTTTTCACGAGTTACACTTTGGTCCCACAAGTTCTGGGCAACTGCAGAGTTCACCGCGGCCGCGACGCGAGCCAAACATTCTGCCTCACATTTGTGGCATGCTGTGATCCCACCGTAGTCCGCCGCAGTTGAGGTAGATTCAAATACAATCCACTTTTTGCTTCTTTCCGCTCGAGTGCTTCTTGCTTGGACGTTTTCTTCACATTATTGACTCCAAAACACTCCATAGTTCTTTCTAACTTGGATTAGTCCCTGCGAAGCAAAAGAACACCAATTAGAGCATTTTGTTATCATTTAGCCTATAAAACACAATAAAGCATAGTATAATTAGGATGTAAATATCGTCTATGTAGCCTACTATCAAATGGATTCAATATTCATTATGTTGGATTGGGCCATGACAGAGCTGCTGATGAACCCAAAAGCAATGGAAACAGCACAAGCTGAGGTGAGAAATGTTGCGGGACCGAAGCTTCGTATCAGAAAGCGATCTGCCTCAGTTGAATTACATAAAATCTGTCATAAAAGAAGTCTTTCGGTTGCATCCTCCAGGTCCATTATTAATTCCAAGAGATTCCACTGTAGAAATCACCATAGAGGGGTATACTATTCCTCCCAAGACAAGGTTTTTCATCAATGCGTAGGCGATAGGGAGGGATCCAGATACTTGGGAAAATCCTGATGTATTTGCACCAGAGAGATTTATTGACAGCAACATTGATTTCAAAGGGCAAGATTTTGAGCTCATGCCTTTGGGGTAGGTAGAAGAATATGTCCTGGCATTGCATTTGCTATAGCGAATACTGAACTTGCACTAGCTCAACTTCTACATAGCTTTGATTGGGAACTTCCCCCTGGTATTGAAGCCTAAGATCTGGACATGACAGAAGCTTTTGGTATCTCAATGCCAAGGATATCTCCTCTTATCCTGATAGCCAAACAGCACTTTCCTGGAGCTATAGCTAAAATCGGATAGAGGGTATTTACAATTATGTTATCCCATGTCAACTTTACGTCCAGTCATAACTTTTTAAGTGGTTATGTATCTATGTAATTACTCTTTCTATTTCATTTTATATGTAGATGTTCTCGTCCATCTAAAACTGATAAGCGATTAACTTTGGTCGCTTATTTTAATTTTTTAATTTTTTGTTTTATATATAAGCGACTAACATTGGTCGCTAATTTTCGGGATATTTTTTTAATAAAATATGGGTTTACTAGCGACCAACCTTCATCTTCAATTTTTAATTTTTAAATTTTTTTTTAGATATAAGCGACCAACCTTGGTCGCTAATTGCTAGAAAATATATTTTAATAGGTAAGGACAAACTTTGATCGCTTTTATGGGTAATAATTTTGGCATAAAATGCCTGTTTTGACAGCTACACCACCTGTCAGCATACTAAAATCCCTAAATAAACTACAATTTTGAACTACAATTTCAATACTAAAATCATCAGAACAACCCAACAACAAAAACAACACAATTCAAGAAATACAATAAACCATACAAATTAAAGTTCAATAGAACTAACAAATTAAACTAACAAAACTAAGTTAACTCTTATTACAACTAGTTCAAAACTGGTTCTATTTATATAGTTCAAAGTATATAAAAGTCAAGGAGTATTTTGTACAACATTATTATCATCACTGTCTGATGAATTTTCATCAACAAGACGGTATAGAGAAGGGTCTACTTGTCGAGGACGGGAAGTACGGGAGGAACGAGCATAGGGAGGATGGAAGGAACGCTCATGTTCAAGTCGAGTCTCTGGCGATGACTCATGAGACCGGGGATAGGAAAACCTCCAGAAATTAGGAGATTTTTTAGCTGCTCTTGCATGACATGATACTGAGCTTGCATGATTGGTACTGAGTATCTCTAAGCCTTTCTGTTTCCTTGGTCGTTTCTAGCTCGGATGTGAGCTTTGTCACAATCTCCTGTATATCGGATATGCTCTCCCCATCAAGTTGCTCGCCTTGCGAGAAGTCCTTATTTCTTGTATTCCGCACTTATAGCGAAGGAATTTCTTAGTAGGAAGCTCGTATACCTTTCCCCATTTTGGGCCGCTAGCAGCCTCTGTCCATATTCTTTTAGCATTATCGTCTGAAGGTTATATTGGTTCGCCCGACTCATTAGGTAGCTAACCGCGTCTGAATTCCTCCACTCAGCTATGAAGCGACCCATAAGAAAATTGAATTAGTATTTCAAAATTTATATAAATGTAAATTAAAATATTTAGTGAAAAGTAAAAACTTACATAACCTTTTTTGATCTATCTCTTTCTTATTCTTTACAATATGAGTCTCCTTGAATAGCTCATCTTGGTTCATTGGATGCCCAACTTCTTTTCATGAAAACTCATAAATTTTAGTTAATAAACAGAATAGATATACTTTGAAAATTAAAATAAATTAAGCAATTACGTATCAATCTTCTTTTTATTGTCCCTAGGCTGATCGCACCTCCAGTGTGCAAGGAGCCTCCCTTCTTAGATGCGCGAGCTTTCTTTCCTTTTTCTCTCTTCTCTAAGAACTTTGCAGTAAGCCATTGCCTTTGCAAATCCTCCCATAAATTTTGAAACAACCAGTCAGGCTTCTGGTTCAATTTTCTAACTCTGGAGAAACTGTGTGATAACTTCTTGCGAGCTTCGGGATGAAAATTTACAGCCACTTCCGCGCTATAGCGATGTTCCCATACACACTTGCTCTGTATTTTAAAAGTTAAATATTATATGAAAATATCATAAATATAAAGAATTATACTGCTTGAAAGAATATTTCTACCTTAAATTGATTGAAAATTTGCTCCTTCATCGAGAATGAGAATTCACTCCAAGTCGCATAAGGGCCTAAAAGTTTAATTCATATCTTAAAATTTCAATTTATAAATTAAACGTTCAATTCATATCCAAAAAGTTCAATTCATAAATTAAAAGTTCATATCATATCCTAAAACTACAATTTATAAACTACAAGTCCAATTCATAAACTAAAATTCAAATACATAAACTAAAAGTCCAATTCATATCTTAAAAGTTCAATTTATATCCAAAACTTTCAATTTATAAACTGAAAATTCAATTCATATCCAAAAAGTTTAGTTCATAAATTAAAAGTTATCTTATCCTAAAATTACAATTTATAAACTACAAATCCAATTTATAAACTAAAATTCTAATACATAAACTAAAAGTCCAATTCATATCCTAAATGTTCCATTCAGATCCTAAAATTTTAATTTATAAACTAAAAGTTCAATTCATAAACTAAAAGTCCAATTCATATCCTAAATGTTCAACCCATATCCTAAACCTTAGATTCTAACTAAACTATCAAGACAATACAAAGTATAATTCAAATCTAACTAAAATAAATTTAACACTAATTAAACTAACTAGTTAATAAATTAATTAGTAATTTTTAATTAAAACAAGACCTAAACACTAATCCTCAATAAAATAAAATTCAAAGAATTAAAAAACTAATTGAAACAATAAACTACAATATTAAAATAATTGAAACAAAAACTAGAAACAACAAAATTTCAAGGTTATAATTCAAAACTAGATTTCTTTAGGTGGAGAAGGAGAGGGGGGGCAGTCGGGCGGTGAGCAGAGGTAGTCCGGCGACGGCAGTGGTGGCGCGGGGCGGGGGATTGTGATTTGTGTGAGAGAAATAGAGAATGGGAGGGGAAGGTATTGAGAGAGAGTTGAGGAAATTTTGGGGAAGAAAATAAGAGAAGGGGGGGAGGGGAGGAGGGAGAATCCGTTTTTGACTTTGTTATTAGAAAAAGTGATCAACGTTGGTCGCTATTCTATAAAAAAATTAAATAATTTTTTTTCTTTTTTGGTTTTTAAATATTATAAGCTATAAAAATTATTATTAGCTATTTAAATTTATTTTATTTAACTAAAATTATTATAAATAATTATAATCTATAAGAATAATATTTAAAAAATTATATTAACTAGGTAATTACTTATAATCGATTATCATAATATCTATCTAAAGGAATTTTTTAAGTTTTACTTAAGTATATGAGTAATTTCATACACACGCATAAACTATATTTTAATTGATGATCAATCTCATATATTACTATGTAAGAATAATTAATAAATTAATAAATCAATATAATATTACAACGTATTATAATTTAATAAATCAATATATATATATATATATATATATATATATATATATATATATATATATATATATATATATATATACACACACACAAATATTTTACTGTAATACTATAACGTATATATAACTTGTTATAATATATATTAGTGTGTTTGTATATATAATACACACACTTCGTGCTACTTTAACTACATGGCATGTTATAGTATATGCTACTGTATTCATTATTTATCTTATAACAGAGTTAATGGATTACATTCATTCATCACTAGGTTATAAGTCGATGAATCAATTATAACAGATTAATTGATATAAGTCGAGACATTAAATTTATTTTTAATATTCAATGATGCATCTTAGTAGGTTATAAGTCGATGAATCAATTTACAAGTATACCAATCTCTAAAAGAACTCAACCATGTGTTCCCAGAGCTTCATGTTCTTATATATATATATATATATATATAGGGGGGAGAGAGAGAGAGAGAGAAAGAGAGAGAGACGGAGACAGAGACAGAGACGGAGATACTTCACTGTAATACTATAACGTATATATTTAACTACATGTATAACATGTTATAGTATATGCTACTGTATTCATTATTCGTATTATAATAGAGTTAATGGATTACATTCATTCATCACTACGTTATAAGTAGATGAATCAATTATAATAGATTAATTGATATAATTCGAGACATTTAATTTATTTTTAATATTCAACGATGCATCTGAGTAGGTTATAAGTCGATGTATCAATTTACAAGTGTATCAATCCCTCGGTTTCTTTTAGGGATTGATAGACTTGTCAAGATCCTAATTAGTATATATGATTTTTCATCAAATATATCTAT
The DNA here is from genome assembly GCA_034376525.1 of Nicotiana benthamiana. Lineage (NCBI taxonomy): Eukaryota > Viridiplantae > Streptophyta > Magnoliopsida > Solanales > Solanaceae > Nicotiana > Nicotiana benthamiana. The sequence goes on from CM067331.1 coordinate 107,431,581, forward strand.
GTGTAAATTGATTCATCAAGTTATAACCTACTCAGATGCATCGTTAAATATTAAAAATAAAATATCTCGATATATATATATATATATATATATATATATATATATATATATATATATATATATATATATATGTTAGAGTATATTTTAGTTTATTCTTTCCTTGTATTACAAAATTTTTAACGAGGATTACATTTATATTATTTAGATTGTAAATATAAAAGTGATTTTTAATTTTGACCAATGTTGACCTGAAAAGAGACAATCTTTGATCGCTAATTATCCATAAATTAAAAATTAGCAACCAAAGTTGGTCACTAATTTTATATAAGATTTATTTATATTTTATAAAATATTTTATATAATAATATAATTATTAAACGTTATAATTGGGTCTCAAATTAGCAACCAAAGTTGGTCGCTACTTGCTTCCCCTTTCATAACCGACCAACTTTGGTCATCAATTTTAAATAATATTTATTATATTTATATAATATTTTAAATAATAATATAATTATTAAAATATTATAACTGGTACCTACATTAGCGACCAAAGTTGATCGCTAATTTTAATATTTCTTTGACCAAGCAAGTCTGACTAGCCCGATCAATATGTTGACCACTTTACCGTCCAAAAATCGACCAATCTTGATGGATAAATTATTTTAAATAATTATTTAATAATTTCTGTATATTAACAATCAACTTTGATTGCTTTTTTTGACCAATCAATGTTAGTCATAAATTTTTGTCGGTAATACCCAGATTCTAGTAGTGAAAAAAATGAGTTCTCACCCTTATATCTAGGGTAAACAGCGGTCTGGTTTGTCCATTTAGAATACGACCCTCACAGTTTTATACTAGTAAGAACTACTCCCTCAGTTGTATATTTTTTTTTTTTTTTAGTCTGTTTTAAAATGAAAAATATATTTTTAAATTTGGTAATAATTTAATTATAAACTCTTTTCTTTATCTTTTTTACCCTTAATAAGAATTTTTTATAACCACATAAATGATATAATCCCATAAACTTTTTACCCATTTAAACTTTTAAGATTACAAATTTTAAAAGTTTTTTTTAGCACCGTGGAGAGTCAAACTATATTAAATAATACGGAAAAGGGTCATATATGTCCCTCTATTAGTCAAAATAAGCTACATTTGTCCTCCGTTATACTATTTGGCCATATATGTCCCTACCGTTCACATCTCTGGTCATATAAGTCCCTCTGACGTTAACTTTTTTTTTAAAAAAAACTAAAAAGCCACGTGTCAGAGTCATATTGGTTAAACTAAACCCGCTTCCTTTTTTTTATATAATAACGAAAATATTTGTAAAAAATGTAAAAAACTTGTAAAAAATGGGGAAAATTTTGTAAAAACTGAAATTTTTTGTAAAAACTAGGAACTTTTTTTTATATTTTAAAAAAATAAAATATTATATTAATAACAAAATATTATATTAAAAACAAAAAAATTATTTAAAATGATTTTTTGATGAAAAAGAAATAAAAATTGTTTAAACTAATTCTTTTATTTTTTAAAATATTTTAAAAATATGAACAGAACATCTCTAATCGGAATGATAAGGAATACATTCTTCTTCTTCTTTGTTACACTAAACAATTTTGTCAAAAATAAAAAATATTTTGGTAAACATTTTTTATTTCTGTTTTACAAAAAGAAAATCAGTTTATTTTCAAATTTGAAAATATTTAAAAAATGTTTTTTTTTGTATTTAAAAAATAGTTTTTTGCATTTTTAAAAGAATTTTGTTTTGTAAAAAGTAACACAAATTTGTAAAAACAAAAAACAATTTAATATAATATTTTCATTTTTAAAATTCTGAAATAAATAAAAAATTCCCAGTTTTTACAAATTTTTTCCCCATTTTTACAAGTTTTTATATTTTTTACAAATTTTTTCGTTTTAATATAAAGGAAAAAGGGGAGTGAGTTTAGTTTAACCAATAGGACTCTGACACTTGGTTTTTTTTTTTTAAAGTTAACGTCGGAGGGACATATATGACCAGAGAAGTGAACGGTAGGGACATATATGGCCAAATAGTATAACGGAGGACAAATATAACTTATTTTAATTAGTAGAAGGACATATATGACCATTTTTCGTAAATAATATGAAACGAGGGAGTACTAAGGCATAGATAATATCCTTTCGTAACTATCATGCAAATCGAGGGAATGACTTTCCAAAACTATGAAATCGACACCTACTAGGGCTTTTTTTTCTTTTTTTTGGTTAATAAATGCCGAATTGAGGTGGGAAAGTTCTTACATAGACTAGTCAACTCTAGCCTGCAGTAATGTTTTCTCACTTGTGAGACTTGTATTTACCCTCAATTTTATATTGGAAATAATAAAATCTTCATAATTTTCTTTAATATTCAAGTCCATCATTATAAAAAGACACATCAAAGTCACGTCTTCCCGTTGCAAACGTTGGGAATAACATCTCATTATATTATCCAACAATATTCTTTTTCACCTGTTTTACAACTGGTATTTACGTTTTGTGCACTAATATAAGTAGATTTTTTGCACCATTTAATAAAATTGACCTGCTAAAACAAATAACTCCTAGTAGTAATAAGAAAAAATAGCGTAAGGACATATGTATAATCTTTTTTTTCTTTAAGTGCCCGCGCATACAACAGTCCTTTTGGAATTTTACTATTTTCACCTTTCACCGGAAGAAGGAAAATAAAATAGAAGAAAAACTATGATGGGAATAATCACTTCACCTCTTTTTTTAAAAAGAAAAAGATTGCTAACCAACTAATGGGTTGTCGGACAAGGTTGAGGAGAAGAAACCACCCAAAAAAAAAAAAGAAATACAAAAGTTTAGTTTTCAGTCAAGAAAGATGATGTAGAGTCATATTTCTTGGATTTACTGATTTCTCTCTCTTCTTAGCTTTCTCTCGGTGCACGTTAGTAAACGTACGCCGAGCTCCGTTTTCATGGTGAGGGGGAGCGGACGAGGAAGGGGACGTCCTAGGAAAATCCTGATTTCCACCATCGACAGAATAATCTCAACCATCAACCAACCTATCACAGGAATATCGAAACATTCAGTAGATTTGCCAGGCGAGGGGGAAGAATCTTCGATTCCTCAACAACCTAAAGGGGTAACGGAAATCGAAGTAGTGTTGAAGCATCGATAACTCCGAAGGTGATTGTGACCGGTGAAATTGACCACATGCAGAAGGCGACGTCGATTCCAGCACAAGTGACCCCTACAAGTATTCAAGTGGAGGCGATTCCAACTGAGGCACCAAAAAGGAATTGGGCAAATTTGTTCCAGAAGAATCGTTTTGCCTCAAATGGAATGGAATTAGAGTATATTCCACCGGTGATGATTGACGGAAAACCAGTGGGTCAGTTAAACAAAGAAGAGGTGGGGGTGGAGGAAAACAAATGGAATGTGCACTAATTGTTTGTGTTTTAGGGGAAGGGCCAAGATATAATGCGATGAAAAGGTTTATCAGCCTGCATTGGTCGCACGTACCTGAACCATACCTCTTCTATCATGAGGAGGGATATTATATAGTGAAATTCCGATCAATCGATGATGCTAGAGAAGTTCTATGTGCTGGCCCATATTCCATTGCAAATAGGCCCATGATCCTCAAACAATGGACGGCTGAATTTGACTTCACAACTGAATTCCCTACTGAAATTCCACTGTGGGTCAAATTTCCTAAGCTTCCTATGTCATGTTGATCCTTGAGTAGGATAGCTAGTGTACTGTGAGAACCCATTTTTGCTGATGAGTGCACGACCAAACAGTCCAGAATTTCTTATGCACGTATGCTCATAGAAGTGAATGTATCAAAGGAGTTGCCTAGTGACATATGGGTAATGGATCCAGATGGGAAAAAGTTTCTGCAGGAAGTGATTTATGATTGGAAACCATCATATTGTGAAAAGTGTCTCATGGTTGGGCACAATTGTGTGGCAAATTCCAAACCTAGCCAGCCCCCTCCAGTTAAAAACCTAGAGTGATTCAGGAATGGAGAACTAAAGTCCCAAACTAGAATGTTCAGAAGCAGCAGGAGGCTCCTCTACAACAAATAGAAACCAGACAGAGCAATGTAATTCAGAGAAACCAGCAGAGTCCTCCTCCAATATCGGCAGAAATGAATAAACAGGGAGACAAAAGGAAGCAAGCACAATCTCCAGAGTTCAACCTTACAAACTTTCCTCCTCTATCTCCTATTGTGGTGAGTAATCGATTCGAACCAATGTCTATTAGCAGGGCTAAGATTCCACTAGATGAAGGGGGACCTAGTGGTTATAAATGAAGTGGTTAATATGGAACATTAGGGGTGTAAATAAGAGGTATAAGCAGAAAGAAGCTAGGGAATATATTAGAACCAATAAGTTTAACCTAATAGGTCTGATCGAGACTAAGGTTAAACAGAAAAATGCAGATAGGATTGCTAAGCTGTTGGTACCTGGTTGGGGTATGCTAACAAATTATCAAGGTGCCATAAATGGTAGAATTTGGATTCTATAGGATAATCAAATGTTCAGGGTCACTGGTATTCAAGGGAAGGCACAACTGATCCACTGCAGAGTCAGGAATAGTGTTGGAGATGCACTCTGCTATCTCACTGTGGTTTATAGCTTTAATGGGATAGATCAAAGAAGAGCAATGTGGTCACAGCTTCAAGACTTTTCTGCCACTATTTCAGACCCTTGGCTAGTGGCAGGGGATTTCAATACTATTTTGTATGCAACTGATAGGCAATCATGTAACCAAGTGAAGCAGGCTGAGATAATAGATTTCTCTCAATGTATACAGCAGACTGGTCTTTCTGAACTACCATGGAAGGGGGAGTAATTTACCTGGACAAATAAGCAAACAGGTAGGGATAGAGTTTGTAGCAGACTAGACAGAATCTTTGGTAATTATGAATGGATGATTAACTGGAGTCATGTGCAAACTGTATATGGCTACCATTTAATATCTGATCATAATCCTATGGTGATCACACTGGCTGAAGATATTAGGCAAAGGAAGACTCCTTTCAGGTTTTCCAATGCATGGGCCAAGCATGTGGATTTTCAGCAAATGGTCAAGGAGAAATGGCATAGCAACACTCATGTAACTATGAAAGATGTGTGGAGCAATATCAAGGCACTCAAACCAGCCTTAAAATCTTTAAACACTAAAGATTTTAAGAACATTACTCAAAAGATTGATTGTAGCAGACAGGAGCTAAAGGACATCCAAAACCAAATGATACTAGCCTATACTGATGAATTGCAACTTAAAGAGAAGGAAACAGTATTGAAGCTGGAAAAGTGGTCATTATTGAGGAAGGAATGCTACAACAGAAGTCCAGGGCCAAATGGATACAACTGGGGGATTCAAACAACAAATATTTCTCTGATGTCTTGAAGGAAAGAAATCAACACAAGACTATTACTGAATTGATGACAGCAGGGGGGATCAAAATTACCAATCCTGATGCTATTAAAAAGGAGATCACTAATTTCTATAAGTCTTTAATGGGTACAGCATCTGCTTCTCTTCCAGCTATTACTCAACTGTATATGACCAATGGTCATGTGCTAACATACCAACAGAAGAAAGTCTTAGTTGCTGAGATCACTGATTCTGAGATTCTGGATAGTCTGAAGGTAATAGGTGATGACAAAGCCCCTGGAATAGATGGGTATAATGCACTGTTCTTCAAGCAGACTTGGAGTATCACTGGCAAACAGATCACTGATGCAGTCAAAATTTATCCAGAACAGCAGGATGTATAGACCAGTTAATTGTGCTTCCCTTACACTGATACCCAAAGTTCCTAATCCAACAACAGTCAAGGAGTTCAGACCAATAGCTTGCTGCTCAGTTTTATATAACCTATTTCCAAGATACTAGCCAACAAAATGCAGAAGATCATGGCTAGCATCATCTGTAATGCACAAGCAGGATTCATTCCAGGCAGGAAAATTGCAGACAATGTTATATTGGCTCATGAGTTAATTAAAAAGTACTCAAGAGCTCATATAACTCCTAGATGCATGATCAAAATCGACCTGCAGAAGGCATATGATTCTGTAGGATGGATTTTCTTACAACAGGTGATGGAGGCAATGGGATTTCCAGGCAGATTCACAAAATGGATTATGGAATGTGTCCAAACTGTCAGTTACACAGTGATGATCAATGGGGAAACAAATAAGCCTTTTAAAGCAGCTAAAGGCCTTAGACAAGGTGACTCCATCTCTCCATTTCTCTTTGCTATTGTAATGAAATACCTAAGCAGATCTTTGGCTGAATTGAAGAAAGACCAAGGCTTTATATTCCATCCGGGATGCATGAAACTAAACATCACTCATCAGCTTTGCTGATGACCTGCTGTTGTTTGATAAAGGTGAGAAGCAAGCTGTACTTACCATGTTCAAATACTTCTCTCAATTTACTGAAGCTTCTGGGCTGAAAGCCAATTTGACCAAAAGTTCAGTCTATTTTGGAGTGGTAAAAACTGAAGTACAACAATAAATAACTGACCATCTAGGCTATGTATATGGAGAGTTACCTTTCAGATATTTAGGTATACCTCTATCTACAAAGAAGATGACTGTGATCCAATGGCAACCACTGGTGGATAGAATTACTGCTAGAATCACATCTTGAACTGCCAGGAAATTGTCATATGCTGGAAGACTTCAATTGGTCCAATCTGTGGTCTTTGGTATTCAAGCCTATTGGGCTCAACTTTTCCTTATACCATCAAAAACCCTAAAGCTTATCGAGGCAATGTGTAGAAGCTTTATATGATCTGGGACAGTGGGTATCACTAAGAAAGCATACATTGCCTGGGACAAAATGTGCCTGCCAAAGTCAGCTGGTGGACTGAATCTCACTAATCTCCTGTTGTGGAACAAAGCAGCCATTGCTAAGTTATGCTGGGACTTGGCTCACAAGAAGGATACTTTGTGGGTTAGATGGATTCATACAGTATATATAAAACAGCAGAAATTAGAAGTCATGCCTATACCCAAACAAGCTAGTTGGATGGTTCGGAAGATTATTGCAGCAAGGGGAATTCTGCAGCAATATCAGAATATGTACAGACCAGTGTGCTCCATTAGACTGCTATATCTGCTTCAGATTGGTCAACGCCCTAGAGTTACTTGGAAGAACCTCACTGCCCAAAACTATGCTAGGCCAAAAGTAGTTTTTAATCTATGGCTGCTTCTTCAGAATAGATTGCCTACCAAGGATATGCTACTACAGTGGAGTATGAATGTAGACAACATTTGTGTGTTGTGCCAACAAGCTTTGGAGACCAGAGATCACCTCTTCTTTAACTGTTCTTTTGCTAATCAGCTAAGGCAGCAGACACTGGCATGGATTAGGGAAACTCACCCTAATTTCATACACTGGGATCAATTTGTTCAATGGATTATTGGCCATGCTAAAGGGAAATCGATCCGGGCCCACATATTCAAAATGGTTGTAGCTGAACTCCTCTATGCATTGTGGTTAGAAAGAAATGCGAGAATCTTTGAAAATGTCTTTTGTAGTAGTGATAAATTACTTAGGACCATTGCTTACACTTGTAATATTAGAGGTACCCCCAATATGATAATATAGCTTCAGCAATATCTTCTGTAAATAGAGGGATAGGTATAGCGATAGTTGATATAGAATTTAGATAGGATAGTCAACTGTGTAATAGCTGCACTATGGCTTTGTACTGAAATCTCTTGGTGATTAATAGAACTTTTAATTTCCAAAAAACAAAAGATGATGTAGAGTAGGTAGGGGTGTATATGGACCGTGTTAGTTCGATTTATATCAAAATCAATTTAAATTAATTATATCGATTTGGATTGGCTAGATTTTGTTGTATTTTTCTGATTTTCTGGATTTATTGTTACTTAAATATTATTTAAATATTTCTTTATTATATTATCAATTAAAATATGCTTATGAGAGAATTTTCTTAGTAATACCTCAATAGTTATTTTCTTATTTGTCTGACAATAACGTTTCGTTAATTTACACTTTCAAGGTTAACCGGAGTTAGTAATTAAACATAAAAATCGATATGATACTTAAAAAATAATAATAATCATTTTACATTCAAAAAGATATAACAATTTAATAGATTTTAACATATGATATGAATATAAAAGAACAAAGAGATTGATGCATTTGATGAGAAAGGTTAATAAATATGGAGCACTTACTATACTATTAAATATTATATCCTACAAGAGAATCCCTGTTATGAAATAATATAAAAGACAAGAACAATAACTCAAGAACAAGAGCAAATAGAGAGAAGAATAGAGAGAGTTCTTCTTATTGATACTTAGAGAATGTTATGAGTGATTTACAATGGTAGAGGGCACCTCTATTTATAGGGAGGAGGAGGATTTATCTACCAAGAATAGAACTCTAGAATCTCTCTAATTAAAGACATTCACCTTAGATAGAAGTGTATTTATAACACTCCCCCTTGAATGTCTATTCAATGATGTGCCTCGTTAAAACCTTAAAACAAAACCCAATGGGAAAAATTAAAGTAAGGAAAGAGTACACATGTTTGAATATGCGCCTATTGGTTGCCTCGTTAAAAACCTTGCAAGGAAAACCCGGTGGGACAAAACCTTGTAAGGGAAAAAAAGTGCAACGCCCTTAACTCCCCCTGATAAGAACATCAATTTATGTCCTTAAGTCTTCGCATCCCAATCTTGTGAACTAGCTTCTTGAAGGTTGACTTTGGTAGAGATTTTGTGAACAAATCAGCCATATTGTCGCTTGAACGAATCTGTTGAACATTGATATCACCATTCTTTTGAAGATCATGTGTGAAGAATAACTTTGGTGAAATATGCTTCGTTCTATCTCCTTTTATGAATCCTCCCTTCAATTGAGCTATACATGCTGCATTGTCTTCATACAAAGTAGTGGGTAGTTTATCACACTTCAAACCACATTTGTCTTGGATATGATGTATTATCGACCTTAACCACACACACTCCCGACTTGCTTCATGAATAGCAATTATCTCGGCATGATTAGATGAAGTAGCCACAATTGATTGCTTAGTCGATCGCCAAGATATGGCGGTTTCTCCACAGGTAAACACATAACCCGTTTGAGATCGAGCCTTGTGTGGGTCGGACAAATATCCAGCATCAGCATAACCAACAAGATCCGGGCTGCAATTCTTGCCATAAAATAAGCCCATATCGGCAGTTCCCTTTAGGTACCGCAATATGTGTTTGATCCCATTCCAATGTCTCCTCGTAGGAGCCGAGCTAAATCTTGCTAAGACATTAACTGAAAATGATATGTCAGGTCTTGTAGTATTTGCAAGATACATTAGTGCGCCAATTGCGCTAAGATATGGTACTTCAGGACCAAGTAGCTCTTCATTCCTTTCTTGTGGTCGGAATGGATCTTTGTTCACATCAAGTGATCGAACAACCATCGGTGTACTTAAAGTATATGCTTCATCCATGTAAAACCGTTTCAATACCTTTTCTGTATAGGTAGATTGATGAACAAAAATTCCGTTTGCCAAATATTCAATTTGCAAACCAAGACATAGTTTAGTCTTTCCGAGATCTTTCATCTCGAATTCATCCTTTAGATAATCAATTGCCTTTTGGAGTTCTTTAGGGGTTCCAATAAGGTTTATGTCATCAACATATACGGCAAGTACAACAAATTCCGATGTTGTTTTCTTTATAAAAACACACGGGCAAATGGCGTCATTTATATAGCCTTCTTTTAACAAGTACTCACTAAGACGATTATACCATATTCGTCCAGATTGCTTTAGACCATACAAGGACCTTTGCAATTTAATTGAGAACATTTCCCGAGATTTTGAGTTGTGCGCGTTTGGCACCTTGAGTCCATCGGGAATTTTCATGTATATCTCATTATCAAGTGAGCCATAAAGATAGGCAGTAACTACATCCATTAAGTGCATGTCAAGCTTTTCATGGACAGCAAAACTTATGAGATAACGAAAGGTTATCGCATCCATTACAGGCGAATATGTCTCTTCATAATCGACACCAGGCCTTTGAGAAAAACCTTGTGCAACAAGGCGTGCCTTATATCTTTGTACCTCGTTTTTCTCATTTCTCTTGCGTACAAATACCCATTTATAGCCGACAGGCTTAACACCATTAGGTGTTTCAACTATAGGGCCAAAAACTTCACGTTTTGCCAGCGAATTCAATTCTGATTGAATTGCTTCTTGCCACTTTGGCCAATCCTGTCTTTTTCGACATTCTTCAACAGATTGAGGTTCGAGATCCTCACATTCTTGCATAATGCTAGATGCTACATTATAAGCAAAGGCATTATCCACCACAATATCCACTCGATTAATATTTGCCTCAATATTAATTGGATTTAGGGATAGTTCCGTATTTTCCAGAGTCTCGGGCTCAATGGATTCTTCATGAATCTCAGAATTTGTTAAATCATGAGATTCTTTCGTGGTGTCATTTTGATCGTTCTTTTTCCTCTTTCTAGGATTTCGATCTTTGGAACCTAATGGTCTGCCACGCTTCAGGCGTGCATTTGACTCATTGGATATGACACTAGATGATTGTCCAACAGGGACATCAATACGGATTGGAACATTTTCCGCGGGAATGTGGGATTTCGTTATCCTCTTCAAGTCCGTAAATGCGTCAGGTATTTGATTTGCTATTCTTTGCAAATGGATAATCTTTTGTACCTCTCTTTCACAAATAGAGGTATGTGGATCAAGATGAGATAATGATGCATTTTTCCACAAAATTTCCCGTTTGGTTTCACCAACTTCTCCCCCTAATTTTGGGAAAAGTGTCTCATCAAATCGACAGTCTGCAAATCGTGCAGTAAACAAGTCGCCTGTCAATGTTTCGAGGTAGCGAATGATGGAGGGCGATTCAAACCCAACATATATTCCTAACCTTCTTTGCGGACCCATTTTGGTGCGGGATGGCGGTGCAATAGGCACATATACAGCGCATCCAAAAATCCTTAAATGGGATATATTGGGTTCATGACCCAAAACCAATTGCAACGGGGAATACTTGTGGTAATTCGTCGGTCTGAGACGAATTAGCATTGCTGCATGTAAGATGGCGTGACCCCATACCGAAGTGGGCAGCCTCGTTCTCATAAGTAATAGCCTTGCAATCAACTGCAGGCGTTTGATTAACGATTCTGCAAGACCGTTTTGAGTGTGAACATGAGCTACAGAATGTTCAACTTTTATCCCGATTGATAAGCAATAATCATTAAATGCTTGGGATGTAAACTCAGCAGCATTATCCAGTCTAATGGACTTGATTGGATTATCTGGAAATTGTGCTCGTAGTCGAATTATTTGTGCCATTAATTTCGCAAACGCAAGGTTGCGTGATGACAACAGGCACACATGAGACCATCTACAGGATGCGTCTATCAAGACCATGAAATACCTAAACGACCCACTAGGTGGGTGAATAGGTCCACAAATGTCCCCTTGTATACGTTCCAGAAACGTGGGTGACTCAGTCCCAACCTTTGTTGGTGATGGCCTGATAATCAACTTGCCTTGATAACACGAAGTGCAAGGATATTCATTATTCGAAAGAATTTTGAAATTCTTTAACGGATGCCCATAGGAGCTTTCTATAATCCGTCTCATCATGACCGATCCTAGGTGTCCCAATCGATCATGCCAAAGTACAAAGGTATTGGAATCAGTAACCCTTTGGTTTACTGTTGAATGTGCCTCAATTGCACTAATTCTTGTCCAATACAGGCCACAAATTAAAGACGGGAATTTCTCAATAACCCTCTTTTGGCCGGAGACATTCTTTGTGATGACGAGATATTCAAGATTATCTTCATCCATTGTCTCAATATGATAGCCATTCCGGCGTACATCTTTAAAACTCAACAAGTTTCTCTCAGACTTGGAGGAGAACATTGCATTCTCTATGATTAACGTCGTGCCTTTGGGCAGAGTTACAATAGCTCTTCCGGAGCCTTCAATCAATTTACTACTTCCAGAGATTGTAGTAACGTTTGCCTTACACATATTTAGTTGAGAGAAATATTTCCTTTCTTTGAGTATTGTATGTGTAGTACATGAATCAACTAGGCAAATACTTTTACAGTTGGACGTTGATCCAAGTTCGCTTTGTGAGATATCCATATTTGCTATCCCATAGTTTGACATACAAAAGAGATACAAGAACATAAGAATAAACAAGTTCAATTCTTTTGTGTCACATAATATTTTCAAAATCTGCTGCTAACAGTTGACTAACAAAATCAGATATGTTATCCATAATTGATTACTTTGCAGTTTGAAAATTTTCAGCGTTTTTCATAAGACAATCGATTATTAAACACACACAATCGATTGTTTGAACATAGACAATCGATTGTTAAACACACACAATCGATTATTTGTTATTTTTGAAAAACTTCAGATCACACTGTCTTAAGACAATCGATTGTTATGCATAGACAATCGATTGTTTGGCTATTTTGAAAAATTCCAGACCTTACTGTTTCAAGACAATCGATTGTTATGCATGGACAATCGATTGTTGGCTATTTTTGAAAATTTCCAGACCTCACTGTTTCAAGACAATCGATTGTTAGACAAAGACAATCGATTGTGGATGATTTTTGAAAAATTCCAGATTACACTGTCTTAATGACAATCGATTGTTAGTCAACGACAATCGATTGTTGATCAATTGTTTTTCAACTTTAATGCGAAAATAGTTGATAATCGACTAGTTTTTCAGGCTAGTCGATTACCCCCACTGGAAAATAAAAGTTTTATTGATATTTGAACATATTGAAGATATTCTAAAGAACTACTGCTAACATTGCTTTATGAACTAACTAATACGAGCTAATGCTAATGACTATTAGTTTATTCACTAACTAATACAAATAAGTAGAACAAAATTAAATAACTCCATCTTCTTTCATCACGGATCCATCGCCGATTAGGTGGTTTATTTTGCCATCGGGTTGCTCAAAGAAGTCTGCCACATCCAGGTGGGTGATGTCCTCATTGTCGTCATAGACAAAATTTGTTTCAGGGCCTTTTCTCTTTCGAGATGCTTGATAAAGGTCAACCAAGTGTCTTGGTATACGGCAAGTCTTTGACCAGTGCCCTTTCCCACCGCAACGATAACATATCGTTTCTGAACTATTTGCCTTAGGATCTTCATGACCCCGTTTCTGCTTTCGGCGGTTATCTCTCTTCGGGGGGTGACGGACTTCATTGGAATTTCTTCCTTGTCTACGTCCCTGGCTATGACCCCGTTTACGACCATGACCATGGTCCTTTTCATGTTTGGCATAATGAGAGTGCACCTTATCTGCTTCAGGCAGTGGTGTAGACCCAGTGGGTCGATTTTCATGATTTCTCATGAGCAGGTCATTATTTCGCTCAGCCACTAGTAGAAGAGAAATCAGTTCAGAGTACTTCGTAAAGCCTTTCTCTCTGTACTGTTGTTGTAGTACTATATTGGAGGCATGAAACGTTGTAAACGTTTTCTCAAGCATATCATAATCGGAGATATTATCCCCGCATAGCTTCAATTTAGAAGTAATTCTGAACATAGCAGAATTATATTCAGAAACGGACTTAAAGTCCTGGAGCCTCAGATGAGCCCAATCATATCGTGCTTGTGGCAGAGTGACCAACTTCAGGTTGTCATATCTCTCCTTTAAGCCGTTCCACAAGACGAGTGGATCCTTGACGGTGAGATATTCAATCTTCAAACCTTCATCAAGGTGGTGGCGCAAGAAAATCAAGGCCTTCGCACATTCTTGGGTGGATGCTTTTTCTCTATCTTTGATGGTGTCTCCGAGACCCATAGCATCTAAGTGAATTTCAGCATCCAACACCCATGTCATATAGTTCTTGCCCGAAATTTCAAGGGCAACGAACTTTCTTTTCGTAATGTCAGACATAATCGAAAATTAAATTAGGAAGAGGGAAATACCTTAGATTTCTCGAGAATGGTTCTTGAGACGGTAGAGTCTCGTGCTGATAACGTGTTATGAAATAATATAAAAGACAAGAACAATAACTCAAGAACAAGAGCAAATAGAGAGAAGAATAGAGAGAGTTCTTCTTATTGATACTTAGAGAATGTTATGAGTGATTTACAATGGTAGAGGGCACCTCTATTTATAGGGAGGAGGAGGATTTATCTACCAAGAATAGAACTCTAGAATCTCTCTAATTAAAGACATTCACCTTAAATAGAAGTGTATTTATAACAATCCCAAATATTTCTAGAGATTTTTTAAGAAAATTTTATATAAAATCTTAAAAGAATATAAAAAATTATATATTTATATGTAAATTTGATTTGAATTTTTTATTTAATACCAAATTAAGTCAAACTAAATCTAGCAAAATTTTTTAATTAATTTAATTTAATTTTTTTGTTTGATGCAATTTTCCGATTCGATTTAAGCAATCTACCGGCAAAGAATTAGCAGAAACTTTGAAAAGACGATAGAAGTATCTTATAAGTAGTAATTGACTAGGTCCACTCATACGGGAAGAATATGTCTTGAGTCCCTCTTGCATTTCATTTAAATATTTTTTAATTTTCCTTTTTTTTTGTTTAGTTTATTCTTTGAAAATTCTCAAGTTTGCACATTGAAATTCACGCTTTCCTTCTGTCATCATCGTTAAATTTTATATAATTAAATCTGATGTTTATATTAAATTAGAAGAGGTTAAGGATATCGTATATAGTCAATAAGTTCAAATAATTATTACCATCAAGCTCTTAAACGTATCAATTTAAAAATGTAAAGAGTTCATGGTAAGAACATAAAAGTCAAATAATCGACTATACGTTTTGGATCCACTTTTTCATAATAATACTCCTCTTATCAAAATCTTGAATACGCTTTTGATCGTGTGTTGTTTATGTGTAATGAAAAAAATGCTATAATAATCAGAATGTGATTGTGTTTACATGTGTAATAAAGATGGAAGTTTCATATGCACTATATTTGGAAAGCGTATGTTTACTGAGATGATTTAGACAAGAGGGGCTGCTTTGATGGTAAGCAACCCCTACTTCCAACCGAGAGGTTGTGAGTTCGAGTCTCTCCAAGAGCAAGGTGGGAAATTCTTGTAGGGAAGGATGCCGATGGTCTATTTGGAAACAGCCTCTCTACCCCAGGGTAGGGGTAAGGTCTGCGTACATACTACCCTCCCCAGACCCCACTAAGTGAGATTATACTGTGTTGTTGTTGTTGTTGTATGATTACGCTAGCTCACACAACAGTCTTATCAGCCAGAATGATAAAGTATGACCGGATAACACATTTGTGTGACAAACATGATTAATTTTCTTATATATTGCACTAATGTTCAAAACAACAAACTTATCTCGTTTAAGAAAAATTAACAAGGCACAACCTTAGATGTTTCCTGTTTGAGTTTAACTCTAATAATCTGACACTGTAAAATTTTAAATACATATTAAATTACCTAAAACATAATCATAAAAAGTGAATCACCAACCTGAAAAATAAGGCATGCTACCCCAAATAATAGGTTAAAGTAAAAACTCTTTAGACCGTAGTATATAAGTCCTTCCTATTTTATACCTTACGGCCAAAAAAATGAGAACACATTGATATTGCAATTTTAAAAATAGGTAAATCTTTATTTTAACCTTTCAATCATAGGAAGAAATAAATTTTCGCTCTATGATAAAATTCCGAGTCCCTTTACGCATTTGGTCCGTCCACTGTTTCACGGAGCAAAAGACTTGGCACAGTGTGCCAACGCCAAAGTTGGAAAGTCAACAGCCAATACATGGAAACGTATTATATATTGTGTTTTTTAATGCAATATGGACCCATGTGCAAGTTTTCCACACGGTCTCAGCTTGACTTGTGAAGTCTACGCTTGATTTTCATACACAAAGGCCAAAGCAGCCAGCCATTTTCCTTCATAAAGATATCAATGAAACACTTAAAAAATTATTCACTACCCACCCACCAGGCTGGTGTCTCTCCTCCCTCCGGTCTGCCGGAAAAACAAGAACCTCAATGGCCTTCACTGCTTCACAAATCCACTTCTTTTTCTTCTCCCTTTCCGCCTTTTTACTTATTTCTGTTCAAGCAAGACTTAATCTTTATCCACCAGATCATGCTGCACTTTTGCTTGTCCAAAAAGACTTGGGCATCCAAGGTCAACGCATTGCACTACTTTGCAACTCTGCAACAATATCCTGTGAAAGGCGAAAGGTAAACAGAACACAATTGTTGAGAGTCACCCGTATTGACTTCAGATCCAATGGATTGACTGGAACTTTATCTCCTGCCATTGGAAAACTTTCTGAGCTCAAAGAGCTCTCTCTTCCAAACAACCAACTCTTTGACCAAATCCCATTTCAGATTCTTCACTGCCGTAAACTGGAGATTCTTGACCTTGGAAACAATCTGTTTTCTGGGAAAGTTCCATCTGAATTATCATCTCTACTCCGCCTTCGAATTCTTGATCTTTCTTCAAATGCGTTTTCTGGGAATCTTAACTTCTTGAAGTATTTTCCCAACTTAGAGAAACTCTCTTTAGCTGATAACATGTTCACTGGAAAAATACCCCCTTCTTTAAAATCTTTTAGGAATCTCCATTTCCTTAATATTTCAGGAAACAGTTTTCTTGAAGGTCCTTTGTCTGTTATGAGTCAAGTTGAGCACTTGTCAGCAGATTTGGATCAGAAAAACTTCGTTCCAAAACGTTACATTCTTGCTGAAAATTCAACAAGGCCAAATCAGATATCAGCACCGGCACCTAATTCCAATTCAGGAAATGTCCCAGCTCCAGCACCGAGTCATAATGTCGCTTCAATCCATAAACGTAAAAACAAAAAAAGGAAAGTCAGAGCGTGGTTTCTTGGTTTCTTTGCTGGTTCTTTCGCAGGGGCTATATCTGCAGTACTCTTATCAATTCTCTTTAAGCTGGTAATGTTTTTCGTCCGAAAGGGAAAGACTGATGGAACTTTAACAATATACAGTCCACTGATTAAGAAAGCCGAGGATTTGGCCTTCTTAGAGAACGAAGATGGAGTAGCATCACTTGAATTGATTGGAAAAGGTGGATGTGGAGAAGTTTATAGAGCTGAGTTACCAGGAAGTAATGGGAAAATTATAGCTATAAAGAAGATTATACAACCCCCAATGGATGCTGCAGAACTCACCGAGGAAGATACCAAGGCTTTGAACAAGAAAATGCGACAGGTAAAATCAGAAATTCAAATTCTTGGTCAAATCAGACACAGGAATCTGCTTCCCCTACTGGCACATATGCCTAGGCCAGACTGCCATTACTTGGTATATGAATATATGAAAAATGGAAGCTTACAAGATATCCTCCAGCAAGCCACAGAAGGGACAAGGGAATTAGATTGGTTGGGACGACACCGAATTGCAGTAGGGATAGCTACTGGACTTGAGTATCTCCATATAAACCACAGTCAATGCATAATTCACAGAGATCTAAAGCCAGCAAATGTCCTTCTTGACGATGATATGGAAGCTCGAATAGCTGATTTTGGACTTGCAAAGGCACTTCCAGATGCCCATACACATGTTACGACTTCAAATGTTGCAGGAACTGTGGGATATATTGCACCAGAATACCATCAGACACTGAAGTTTACGGATAAGTGTGATATATACAGCTTTGGTGTGGTGTTAGCAGTGCTGGTTATAGGAAAGCTTCCATCAGATGAATTTTTCCAGCACACGCCTGAGATGAGTTTAGTGAAGTGGCTGAGAAATGTAATGACTTCTGAGGATCCGAAAAAGGCAATTGATCCAAAGCTAATAGGAAATGGATTTGAGGAGCAAATGCTTTTGGTTCTCAAGATAGCTTGCTTTTGTACTCTGGAGAATCCAAAGGAGAGGCCTAACAGTAAGGATGTTAGGTGTATGTTAACTCAGATCAAGCATTAGGGATATTGCATAATGAGTAAGTTCGATTTATGTAACTAAGAATGTGTTCGATCGAGACTTACAAGTTAGGTTTTTGTTGTAATTGATTTACACAAAGTAAATCAAATCTGTGTACTATAGTTTGAAGGGGTCCACTAATTCTGCTTCCCTTCAAACTAGATAAATATGCCAATGTGTATCTTCTGTTCCATAAGGTAAAAGTATTTTTATTGAAAAGAGTTGTACCATAAAGTTTGAAAAATACATGATTACTATAATAATATGGAACTCATAAAAGACAGGTAATCAGAATTGCTGAATACAGACTCTCCCCTATGCCAACACACAACAAATTCTGAAAACATCTAAACTTCAGAGCAGCAATCAGCTTTTATTTCTCTAATGCCATATTGATCAAATGATTGCTCCATAGTGGAACCAGCTTCTTAACTTCTTCAGTCTTCTTATTTGCCCTTGCCTACATTTAAGTCGTTCAAGCTTTCTGGCATCACCCAATAAACTAGAAATATATTAAGAAACAAGGGTCCATATCAGCCATGCTTGTTTATAGTGCAGCAACAATTGATTCACTCTTTCAGCAGAACATTCATGCAGAGTAAAGCCCTCTCCTGAGTTAGACAAGCATCATGTACAACAACACATGCAAAGCACGCAACTTCTGTTGGAGCTTGAGTTTTCCATAATTAACTACCTATATACAGTCGAAATCGGAGAGCTCGATTTCGACGATTTAATGGTATCCCGTGCTCGAGTTTGGGTAACACGAAGTAAAGACCAGATCTGACTGGAAAATACATACCTCGAGGAAGAAAATCGAAGACCTTGATGATCTACCTCGAGGACAGTACAATTTCGATGACACTCAAGAAAGAACGGGAATTTCTCAAAGACATGTGGATCAGGGTATATGTTAAGGGATAAGATTTGTACGGAATAATACGAGTGTTTACTAGGTAGTTATATAGCTATGCCGATAGAATTTTTGAAAATGTATTATATTAGGGTTTTCCCCTTCTATATAAAGGGGACCCCAATCATTTGTAATGATCATCTCATTCACTGCAATAAAACATTCTACTCTGCTTTTCTCGTTTACTATGCTCCAAGTTTTCTTCAGCTTCATTATTTTTACTTTATTATTCATAATTTATTGGCTCTTAACTCACCTTGAGGCCCCGGAGATAATCAAGCTCGAGGTCCACGTTGCTCTAACAACATTGGTTTGGTTCATCAATTCTTCTTACTTAAACCTAATATTACTTGTATATTCACAAGTATTGGAGTAAATCATATATCTTTGAAACCACAAAATATCTTTAATTGGTATTCACAATTTTTGAGGTAAACAGTTTGGCGCCCACCGTGGGGCTAAAGATAATAGTGATTATTTTAGTGCTAGTTTCCTGATAACACACGTTATTCTTCACACTTTTTCTTGTCAAAGAGTCTTTGATTTCAGGATAAGATATGTCTAGCTTAGCAAACACACCCATGCTTAGAAACGACAGTCTCGGATCCCATAAAGAAAACAATGCAACAACAGCAGGGACCGATGTGCCACCGCTAAACCCTGGGGTAGCCCCAGCACCAAACCCCTTCGATGTTGGTTCACACATTGCGTGAACGTCGATTTGGACACTGATATCGAAGGAACTGTATGCGGAGGGGATCAACCTGACGCTCAAAGGACACGGGCTCAAGGAGAAAGAGAAGTTAGTCTACAAGTAATTTTTGAAATGTCGTAAGCACAACAAGTTGCTATCGCCCAGTTGTAGAGTCAACGAAGGACTCCGAGCGTGGATGGGTTAGAAACCTCTCATCATGTTGAGCCAACCCTGGACATATCAAGAAACAATGGCTCGAGATTTGACCACACCGTTATGAAAATGCTCGAGGAACTCACGAAGAGGATTGTGTCACGAGAAAAAAGAATTGAGGACAACTATAAAAAGGTTGAAACATCAACTCGAGGGTCGACCAAATACCGGGAGCACCTCCGATTTTGAAAGGACCGGACTCGAAGAAGTTCGTGCAAAAACCATACCCCCAGAGTGTAGCTCCGAAGCCCATCCTGAAGAAGTTTCGGATGCCAGACATCCCAAGATACAACGGGACCACTAATCCCAACGAGCATATCACCCCATATTCTTGTGGCATAAAAGGAAATGATTTGGAAGACGATGAGATTGAGTCTGTTTGCTAAAAAAGTTTGGGGAAACTCTATATAAAGGTGCCATGATTTGGTACCAGAACTTAGCCCCGAACTCTATTGATTTGTTTGCCATGTTGGCAGACTCATTTGTAAAGGCATATGCAGGTACCATAAAAGTCGCAACAAGGAAGTCCGATGTATTCAAAATAAAGCAAAGGGAGAACGAGATACTGAGGGAATTTGTCTCCCGCTTCCAGTCAGAGCAAATGGAGTTACCACTGCTCTACGATGACTGGGTCATACAAGCTTTCACTCAGGAGATAAATGAACGAAGTTCGATAGCTTCGAAATAGCTGAAGCAGAAATTGATCGAGTATCCCGCTGTGACTTTGGCAGATATGCATAGCAAGTACCAATCAAAAATTAAGGTCGAGGATGATCGTTTGGGAGCCCCCTCGTGCTTAGTTTATCCAAGAAGGTTACTAACAAAGGAGTCAGGAAATGAAGACAGGGGGTCAAGGTCGAATAAGTAGAGATATCAGCCATACATCGAGGATGGAAGGAACATTTCAAGGCGTAACATACCTAAGAATGATCAAAGAGTAGATCGAGGTCAAAGTTCCTAGGGACCCATAAGCAAAATCTGGTTTGATAGGCACTTGGGACAGCAGAGGCACCCTGATTATTTTAGTACACTTCATCATCGATGCCTCGGGTATCGTCTCAGCCATTGGAAAAATCAGAGATACTAGATGGCCAAGCCTATACAGATTGATCCTTCTCAGAGGAACCCCAACTTGATGTGCAAGTATCATGGTACTCATGGGCATAGGACCGGTGATTACAGGTATGTTAGAGAGGGGGTAGCCCGGTTGTTCAACGAGGGGCATCTTTATGAATTTCTCACCGACCGGGCCAAGAACCATTTTCGAGAAAGAGATATATACAAAAAGAATGAACTTGAAGAACCTCAACACGTCATTCACATGATCATCGTTGGAGTAGACGTACCACATGGACCTATATTCAAACATACAAAAGTATCCATCAAAAGGGAGAAACGGACTTGGGACTAGGGGTGTGCATTCGATTTATCGATTCGATTTTGACCCTTATCGATAATTACTTATCGATTATCGATTTGTACATATGCTTATCGTTATCGTTTCAATAAGGTTTCGATTTTTTCGATTTCGATTTATCGATTTTGGGGCTTATCGATTCGGTTATCGATTACACCAATAAGAAAATTTGTTGCCGTCAACGAACGATTTATGTCGGTTCCATCTTTTTTTTCATAAGGCATGACATAGAAATAATTGTATTCAAATTTTCAAGTACCTTAATCTCTCATAAGTTGTTATAAAGTTATATTTCATGTGATCTTCTAGATCACTTGCCTCCTTTATTATGATCATTTGCTCATCTTTTTTATCAAGAAGTTTATTTGAAACCAGTCTGTTTATACGCTTTAAGCATACTATAGACTTTGTTCTTCTAGGATTTAATATGAGCATTAGCAAGGAGAATATAGTTACTTTCTTTGGGTCAGCAAATGCGTTTGCCATGCATTGCAATATATTGCAAATAAATTATCTTTTTATGAACTTCAAGTTTATATTATCTTATTTGAGGATCTAAATGTACAAATAATAATTCATTCCACGTAACAATTTCTCAAATTTTTATCATATCTCCCCTCACGCTAGAAAAACTAACTTATTTTCCTCAACTTTGAGAACCCATCTTTGTATGTTATGGTATTAATCAAAGTATATCCCGCACATCAATAATAATAAGCTGGAATTATTTGGTTCATGACCCTAAACCACATGTGAGGGAGAAAATACTATACTTTGGTATATAACGTATATCAAATTGATATAGATAATACTTTGTTCTCATAAGCAATTGTTTAACTATTAAGCGAAGGCACTCAATAAATCATTTTGCTAAACCAACTGTTGTAACGACCCGACCAGTCGTTTTGAGCATTTGCACTTTTCTCGCCAGTTCTCGGGCTTGACTAGCCCCGTATGATGTATTATGACTTATGCATATCATTGGTTTTGGTTTTTAGGATAATCGGAATAGATTTGGAAGAACAATTCTCAGTTTGAAGCTTTATATCTGAAGTGTTTGACCAACTTTTGACTTATTACCATATAA
Organism: Nicotiana benthamiana; assembly: GCA_034376525.1. Lineage (NCBI taxonomy): Eukaryota > Viridiplantae > Streptophyta > Magnoliopsida > Solanales > Solanaceae > Nicotiana > Nicotiana benthamiana. The sequence continues at coordinate 107,453,911 of CM067331.1, forward strand.
TCTCGGATTGGAATTTTTATGATTTGGTTAGTTTTGTTAGGTGATTCGGGACTTAGGAGTGTGATTGGAATGTGTTTTGGAGGTCCAGAATAGATTTAGGCTTGAATTGGCGAAATTAGAATTTTGCGTTTTCCAGTCGATAGTGAAAATTATGATATTGGGGTCGATATAGAATTTTTGGAAGTTGCAGTAGGTCCGTTGTGTTATTTGGGATGTGTGTGCAAAAGTTTAGGTTATTAGGGCATGGTTTGGTAGACTTTTGATCAAAAGCGAAATTCGAAAAGTTTTTGGAACCTTAGGCTTGAATCCGATGTGATTTGGTTGATTCAATGTTGTTTGAGGTGTTTTGAGGATTGGTATAAGTCTGGATAGTGGTATATGACTTGTTTAAGCTTTTGGTTGAGGTACCTGGGTCCTCAAGGTAATTTCGGGTAGTTGACGGAAGATTTTGAGTTGGGTTTGGTAGTTGAAGTTTTTCTATTGCTGTCATAACCACACATGCGGCTAGGGGACCGCAGGTGCGAACTCATAGAAGCGGAGATAGAGCCGTATATGCGGCCAAGAAGGAGGTCAGTTGGAACCGGTAAGCGGCTACTGGAGCGCACTTGAAATAGCGCATGTGTGGGTGTTCAATCTCATATGGGGAAATGGGATTTTAAGTGAAAACCTTAGATGTGGTTGGTTAGACCGCAGAAGCAGGATCACAGAAAGAAAAAAGGACCACAGGTGTGGAATCCCTGGGTCAGAAGGTATATATTTCGCCCTTCTTAATTTTTGGCCATTTTTCTCATTATTTCATTCGGGGAGAAGCTTTTAGGAGCCATTTCAAGGGAGTGTTTACAGAGGGACTCATTGAGGTAAGGTCCTTGGTTCCTAAGCTCGTCATTATGGTGGTTTTTATCGTTTTTAGCATGAAATTTAAGGGAAAATTAGTGGTAAATTTGGGGATAGGGCTTGGTTAATTCGAGAGATTTGAGTGGTGATTTGAGGGGCCATTTGAGGTTTTGGTATTTTTGTTATGCATGAACTCGTGGTAGAATAAGGGTTCTATTGATGTAAATTTTGTCGAATTCTGAGATGTGGGATATGGGGTCGGGTTTGGTTAAGTTCGAGATTTGTGTTGTAATTTAATTATTTTCGTGTGGGCTTAGTTCCCTTTGCATACTTTGACGTCATGATTCTAATTTTGGATAGATTCAACCCGAGTTGAGGCTGATACGAAAAGAAAAGGCATCACGAGCTAGAGTTTAAACATGATAGATGTAAGTAATGATTGTAAATGCTTTCCTGAGGGTATGAAACCCTAAATTTCATATCGTTGTGCTACTTGAGATGACGCAAACTTTAGATGACGGGCGTGGGGTCGTGCACCATTAGAGATTGTGACCTAGTTCGTCTCGTATGATTGTTTAACCACGTATTTGATTGAAAAATTGTTTACTATTATCATGTTATGGGCTGAATGCCATATTTGGGCATCGTGCCAACTATTTGGACCCTTAGGGGTTTTTACTACTATTTCCTACTATTTTGATTACATATTTGTATTCAGTCATGTTGTATTCTACTTTTTTTATAACTCAGCCATATTTACTCTATTTTGACATCTTAAGATATTTTGGGCTGAGCTTCATATTTTACTGTGCCCGAGTGACTTATAGAGATTTTTGACTGAGTGAGACCGAAGGTCTATGTTGTGAGATTATTATGGGATCGGGCTGCGCGCCGCAGTGGTATTGTACTGATTCATGATTATGAGGCTGAGGGCCTGAGTGTTACTCCATGAGGTGGCTTGTATGAGGCCGAGAGCCTATTTGATTATGCCACGAGATGACTTGTTATTGCTTTTGGGCCATAAAGGGCCCCTCCCAAAGTCTGTACACCTCCGGTGAGCTCGGGTACCCAGTTTGTGATGTGATATATCCCGAGGGGCTAATGTTGTTCTATGCTATAGCTCGAGGGGCTGATGTGAGTAATTTGAGATAGCCCGAGGGGCTGGTTTTGTTAGTATTTTGCCCGAGGGGCTGATTTGTGTTTCTATCCTTTATCCCTGTTTTCATTCACTCACTTGACCTGCTAAAAGATATTTTAAAGAGGGTTTATTGAACTAAGGGGTTTTTACAAGCTTTTACTATTTTATGGTATTGTTCTGGTTTTTCACTCCCTCGTTGTAGCATTTTGCTCTGTTTTACGTCTTTTCTTATTGCTCAGCTGCATTTACTTTTATTACTTACTGAGTTGGCGTACTTATATTACTTCCTGCACCCTGTGTGCAGATCCAGGAGTCTCGTGTCACGCTAGTGAGGGTTGATTTCCTTCCATCAGGCTGCTCGAAGTTGACTAGGTAGTTGCTTGGTGTTTGCCGCCCAGTGTTTCTGCTTCCTATCTTTACTTTCCTTGTACTAGCTTTGTGCTAGACTGTGTAGTCTTTTCATATTCTTAGACAAATTTTTAGATGCTCATGACTGGTGACACCCCGATGTAGGGCTATGTTGTTTCTGCAGTTGTTCTATTTCACTCTTTATTTTGGGATTTATCACTTGTTTAATGACTTAAATATGAATTATTATAACTATTTAATTGGACTGGGGGTTTGTGCTGACTGACCTTGTTTCACGGTAAACGCCATCATGACCGGGTCCGATTTAGGGTTGTGACATGTTGTTATCAGATCCTAGGTTACATAGGTCTCACGAGTTATGAAAAGGTTTATTAGGGTCTCACTGATCGGTACGGAGATGTCTGTACTTATCCTCGAGAGGCTGCAGAACCTTTAGGAAAAACTTCACATTCTTGAATTCTTATCGTGCGTCCTTGATTAAGCTTGAAATGTAACTCTTTGAATTCCGTCCACGCGTTTGTATGCGCGCATGAGCTCTCAATATAAGATATGCATCGATGGCGTGTGATTCCCAGATCGAGGGGCGAGATGTGATCTATGTGTGTTGATGTTAGGCCAGTCCGGAGGACTTGGCCCGGGTGTTGCCTATAGCTTGAGCACTGAGGCATGATTATGTAAGCACGTTCTTTTGGATTTATATGTCTGATAGTATCCCTTTTTAGTGGAAGTGATCGTTGGATGGCTATGTGATGAGCATGATGTGACTGTGTGATGTGTTTATTTGAATTAGATATGATAAGTGGAGTCTACTTGAGAGAAGGAAGAACAATTTGGTGCTTGATTTCCATCTTGGTTTGATGCGTGGCCCCAAGTTATGGGTGCACTGAAGGGTCTTTTCATGTTGTCTAGTTGCTGAATGAAGTAAATTTCATGTCGTGATATGAGTTCAGACTTAGAAAGATTAAGTGATTGCGAAATGTATATGACTGTGGAAGGGTATAGAGAGATACCAGTTGAGGCTAAACAAGTGGATTATCTCTTGCGAAGTATTCTGAGGTTTGTGTTATCCTTATATTATTAGTTGGGAGTCCTCTTTTATCTGCGGAATATAGGTGTTGCAATTTGAGTTTAGATCACTTATGAGAATGGGCTTGACCGTTACGAGGATGAATGCGAAATTTGTAGAAAGTTGGAAGTACTAGATGGTCTATGTTGCACGATCTTTATGAAGGATTGAGTTTAATCTCACTATGGTATTATGGCAGTAATAGAGTATACGCGTTATGAGTTATTGTGTGCTTTGATCTACGGCTTTGAGCCAAGTGGGGGAGTCTGCTATTGATTAGTTGATTGCATGGTTATGTGCTATGTTGGTTCCAGTTTGAGGCGTACGGTTAAATTAGTTATGGCTTACGGAGGTTGAGACCAAGGATGGCTCGAGTAAAGGAAATTTCAATAAAGGCTATGTTTTTTTTTATGGGTGTATGAGAATCATAGAATGACTTGAGTTGTTCTTGGTAAAGGATGTACGGTGCATAGAACATGAAGTTGCTTGGTTTCATTAAGGTGAGGTTACATTATGTGGTGTTAGAGTGCTGATGGAGCACAGGTCATCCAGCCCATTTGATCGGTCTAATTGCAGTTCGAGTGGAGTGTATGACTCTCAAGAGTGATTTTAATGGATTCAAGATCTTATATGTAACAATTGGAGGTTTTCAAATTGTATAGTTAGCTAGAAATTGAGGTTTGCATTAGAGGGTGTCAAGACTCGTGGTATATCTGTATCATTATGGGATTCAATATATCAGTATCAGGAAGGTGAATGTAATGGCTTTGGGTTTGCAGGGAGTCATTTCAAGGTATATATTTTGAATGTAGTGCATTTGGGAATATTTGAGATAGTAGTCAGCGGCGTACGAACCTTAAGATGGTTTGGTTTTATGATTGGGTCTCGTGTGGTGAGTCTAGGTGGAGAATATTGGCATTATAACAAGAAGAAGTATCAAGTTGAAGGTAAATTAGAAGGAACTTAGATATATGGGATAGCATGGTAGTAGGTCGAATCGGCATGGTAAGGATATGGTTAGTCCTTTGGGTGCTTACAAAGTGATGAGTTTCTACAGGTGTTTTTGTGGCAATGCTCTTGGATTTTGGTGATCTGCGCAGCTTGGTTGAGTTAGAACGATTCAATTCAGACGGTTTAGTTTTGTGCAAAAGATATTCAGAGAGTTCTTGATGATTTCCACCACGATTAGAGATGTATAATATCTGCTGACATGAGGAGCATAGGACGTATATTGATTTTCTCCTAGTAGGATCAAATGGAAAGTTCTTGACTAGTTGAGTACGTGGTTGGTTGTGGCTCGGAAGGGATGAAGTTCTCATGTTTATCATAGGATGACATATGTGGTATGTTATGTTGGGTTGAAATTGGTATGTGTAAGGTCTCAGCTAAGTTCTAAAAAGAAGGCCATAAATTCTTAGGCAGAACGGGTCGTTTCAGATGACTAGGTAAATGATATTACTAAATGGTGTGCCTTGATAAGGGTTACACTTCAAAAAAAGGGCAATGTGATTGAGTTAACAATGCATCATAGGTATTGCGACGCTCTCTTATTTTATCGATTGCTAAAATTCGAGTTTGCTTGGTGACAAAGAAGAATTATAGGACTACTTCTCGTGGGATGATTGGGTATTAGAGGTGTGTTTTATATTTGGACGGTGGATTTGGGATCAGATATGTCGATCCGCGTGCTATATGGATTTGGAGACTGGAAGTTCTTATAAACATGTTAGGTTGTGGTGGTAGACCGCGTATATCAGTCTTGTGTGGTAACTATTGGAGGCTTGGAGACCCGAGTGGATCCTTGTTGCTTAGTATGCCAGATTTTAGTGTGATATTGGGCATAGACTGGTCGTCTCTGTGTCGTGTTATTCTGGGATGTTGCACTAGGACGACGGCTTTAGCTATGTGGGGAATGCCACATATTAAGTAGCAAGGTTCGACAGATTATGTTCCCAGTAGGTGGTTTTATTTTTGAAGGCCCAGCAGATGGTTGGGAAAGGTTGTCTTTCTTATTTGGCCTTCGTGATGGATGGCAGTGCAGATACTACTCCATGATTCAGTTCTGGTGGTGAGGGATTTTTTCCTGAATGAGTTTCCTATTACCGGGCATGTCGCCAAACAGGGTTTTTGCTTTCGGTATTGATTTGGCACCGGGCATCGTATCGTATGGCACCAACGAAGTTAAATGAGTTGAAGGAACTCCTTGATAAGGGGTTCATTGGTAGGCCAATATGGAGGTATGTTCTACATCAAGTTGGCTTGGTTGACTCCGAGTTGTATTGTTGGGGGATGTATTGATTCGATTGTTATTGAGCTTATTAGTGAACTGGGGAGATCTATGAGTTATATTTCCGTGATTCGAGGCATTAGGATTTGTTGGTTATAGGCACATGTGGTGCAGTTTTATTGGGGCATCTCAGTGGAATTCGAGCGGGAAGAGTGTATGGTATTTCTCGGCGAATGGCGTATCGGTTGTGTCCCTTCAGTTTTGTGTATGAATTACAATGTAATATGACCTCTCTATTTATAGGGAAAGAGTGACTTAGCCACCAAATAAAATCCCTCAAGTCTCTCTAAAATATAAATATTCATCTTAAATAAAAATCTATTTATAACAGTTGGGAAAATATTAGTAATATTTTGAGTTTAGTTTGAATAAGTACCTTTAGTATCATCGGGACTAAGTACCCAAAAAAATTAAGTATCATTTAGACTTTCAAGAGTATGTTAGATTTTTCTTAATTTTACCCTCCGATTTATTTTTCATGATCCATTCCAAAATCTTGCAAAATAAAGAGAATTGTAATGAATGATGCCCATGCGGGATTTTTTAGCATGAATCTAGATTATTCAAACCTCAAAAATACAATAGCAAACATAAACTTGACAAACTGAATCAGGGAACTTAAGAACTGACAATTCAACTCATGAACGGACAACACCAACATATTAGTTAAAACTGTGAAGTTTGCCTAACACTGAAACGAGACACTGAATATAATAAGAACGACTATTTTCACTTTACTCCTTACTTTATATTATATTTATTTTTAACATTGTACTGTATTAAAAGGTATCCATATTCCCAATGCACATGCACACACTACGTTTTTATTTATTCTGTTGTACACACAATCTGATAAAAAGATGTTGCATGTTTAACATTCAATTCTTTTGTCCCTCCGTACAACAGGTTTACCTGGTCATGATATTTATGATTGATGAAGAAGATGATGTTTTTAGCCAATTCCTTGCTTGTGGAAAACAAAACTAATTCCCTGCTCGACTTCTCAAAATAAAGGTTACCATCCGCTATTAGATTTCACCATATTTATGATCATTTTTATGTGTCAGACTTAAGCTCATGCTCTTCTCACAATCACTCTTTGGTGTTTAGAAGCGGAAAGCGAATTGATGGCCATGCTCGAAAATAGAGGTTATGTATTTCTTTATTCAAGTGAGAAAAAGACGGGACCCTAACAGACCTATATGGAGCAAGGAGAACTATTAGAAATCTCACCTGCCTCTCTCTTTATAAATAGAGAGGTCATATTACATTGTAATTCATACACAAAATTGAAGGGACACAACTGATACGCCATTCGCCGAGAAATACCAGATACTCTTCCCGCTCGAATTCCACTGAGAGGCCCCAATAAAACTGCACCACATGTGCCTATAACCAACAAATCCTAATGCCTCGCATCACGGAAATATAACACATAAATCTCCCCAGTTCACTAATAAGCTCAATAACAATAGAATCAACACATCCGATAGCGTGACTTGGCGAGGGAAAAATGGGAAGCCAAGCACCACAGTTAGTTCTTCTCCCAAGTTTTTGATGCTTTCCCCTTTATTAGATATGTCATCGTACTCATGCCTAATTTTCATTCATGTAGGCATTGAAGATGTCTTTGAAAGGAGTCTAGACCCACTCGGGGAAAAGACCAAGTCCCCGATTCCAAAATTGACCAAAGATAATAAGAGAAAAAGGGCTTTGAAACCCAAAAACCCCCCAAGATAGTAGGGCCTCTACTCGACGGAAAAGGAGGAAACTCATTCACGTGGATATAGAATCAGTCCATCAACTAAATGATGAAGAAGAAGATGAGGGTGAAGAATCGAGATGGTGACCTAGTCAAGAAACCAGTTGAAGCCGTCAATCCCTCCGAACCGGAGATCCTGTCTCGTGGTGAGGAAGCTCCAAAGAAAGACGCAAGCAAAGCTCCCAAATCGCTTGAGGTTGAGATTGTTCCTTTGCCTTCAGTAAGCACAAAAAGGGACAAGTACTGAGATCCCCAAGACTGAACAAAGTGGCCCAAGCAACATGCTCGGGGCCATAAAAATATGTCACTCTCCTCCTTTACCAATTTATTCTGTTGAGGCAATAATGGAAGCCCAAGCTCTACGAACTCCTTATCCGAGTGGAGTCCCCGGTGAAGAATATCCTTTCTGAGATTGATTTACTAGGGTTGATGATGCCGCCAACCTCAACGACGCATCTACCCTCTTCGAAGAGGCTCGCCGTCTTTTCTCTTGGCTAAGCATTAACTCCAATTATTGCAATTTCTTCGTCTCCCCTTAACCTAACTGGTATCTCTTTTTCTACGTAGGCTATTACTAGTTTTAGCACTGAGCTGAGCTAATGTGAGGCCGAGCACAAGAAGTAATCGGATGAAAGGAACGCCCTAAAGCTCCTTTGCAGCCAAAAGGAGGAGGAGCTCAAGGACCTTCCAGCAGACTTAGCCAAAACTCGTAAAAATAAGGTCGGAGTAGACAAGCAAGCAACCATGATTTTGAAAGAGTATGGTCCACTTGACACAACTGTGGAGGCTAACACTTCAGTGTCTCAACTACAACAAAAAATAGAGATGATCGAGCAGCTTTGACGGGAGGTCGATCAGGTTAAGGCCGACTACAACCAATGGAAGGAAATATGGATCGGCTTGTTGCTGAGAAAGAGGTTGGCATAGAAAAATTGGCCTCAGTTGAGACCCAACTCCGCGGTGCTAAAGAGAAAATTTTGGCCCAGGCTAAAAATATTGATGAGCTCGAGGACAAACTTGTCGCAACCGAGGCTGATGTTGCTTAAGCCAATGACGAGGTCGAGAAAACGAAGGCCACACCTGATAAAACTATTATTGTGTACCTAAGGGATGCTGAGGCTGCTCAAATAGATCTAAGGGAAGCAGACGGCCGGGATCAGAGCAATGATTTTTGCCAAGTGCCAATCCCGGAGGGATACCCTCGAAGAGATCCATGCTCGAGGTTTCGACCTCACCGAGGAGATAGCTCAAGCAACTCCTCCGGCGACCATGATGATTATGAAGGTATCCAAGGCGTGTCTGATAATGAAGTTGTGCCCGAAGAGGAAGATTCTCCCGAGGGAGAGACCAGTCTTGGGCATAGATATGATTTTCTTTTCTCTTTTGTATTTTTCATTTTTTAAGACCTTTTGTCTGTCTCTTCTTCATATCCTTTTCCAAGTATATAAAAGAAGAATTTCCTTGAATATTTTCTCATCATTTATGTTTCTTGCTTTACAAAATTCTTGTAATAATTTCATTCTTTGAACAACGTGTTCGAGATTTTATCTCAAGTAGTTTCTTTGAAATTGTCATGGTCGAGTTCGAATAAGGTTCAAACTTTGGGGCATAGATCCTATGGGCTCGTGTCAAATAATGGTGAGTCCCCGAACCATAATCAAGTTATTATTTATTTAGGCTTGGGATAGTCGAATCCCTGGATTCGGATCGGTTGAGAAAAAGATCTCGAACCCTAAGTGTATCAGACCTTGGGCTCTTTTAGATCCAGCCATTATGGCCTCTAAGAGATGGCTATTATTTCCCTTTTTTATCTTAGAAGACTTAGTAAATATTTATTTATGCCTTGGCATGCATTTTTACCCATTGGGTTTTTGAGGGCTTGGTGTCGACTGGAATCCTTTTGTTTTTTGTGCCTTAGCATAAGTTTGTATTTAAATAATCGATATCTTTTAAGGTTTTTCGAGGGCTGATTTTATCAAATCCCTTTAATCATTTTGCCGAGGGTATCCTTTATTAACCAATTTTCATAGAATTCAAAGGCCTATTTTTATTGTGAGATTCGTACGTCTCCGAGCCGCGTTATTTCGGGCGTAGCCTTTGAGTGTGTCTCTTGGACTTGTTTCCCCATATCATTTTTTAACTTGTTCGAAATGTTGGTCCCTGAGTATGATGCCTTGGAGTTTATGTCGAGGGATGCCACTTTGCTGTCTTATGAATTCAAGTTTAGACAACTCGAATGTGTTGACTATCGATGACAGTCCCCGAGTATTCGTGGTGTATTTATGTTTTGGCCTTTGAGTCATTTCTCATAGAATCACAAGTATGGAACTTGTATAGTAGTAAACTTCTTTGAGACACAAAGTGTTTGATATAGAAAGAATGTTTCTTTGAATAATTCATACGTGCATACATGTTTTTCTATCCAAGGCTCGACTATTCTATATGACACGGTTTATCTTGCCGTTTGGCCCATTACAAATTTTTCCTACCGAGGCCCTCTTTGGCATGAAGTATTTTTCTCAAAAATATAGCCTTCGAGGATAATGCCCTCCAGTGTTCAAGGTTGATTGAAAAGAAGCTTTATACACTATTGAGTTCTCCTTAGGTAGAACATAGTTATTGCCTCGTTAAAAACCTTTCTGAAAAAATCCATTTGGGATAAACCCGATCAAAGGAAAAAGTGTAAAACCCATGCTTTCAGAAATTGAAAAAAGGCTTTATCTACATGGTCCAGGGCAACCTTTGGAGACATCTTTCAGAAGATAGACAGCTGAGAGGACGAGGTTAAAGTGCATGAAGCACATTTTGAGTTACACCCTACACTATAGGTGTTAAGCAAGGGGATTCATTATCTCCTACACTTTTCATTCTGGCAGCAAAAGCATTGTCAAGGGGATTGAATGTTTTGTATTTGAACCTTTATTTTTGTGGTTTAGGACTGCCTAAGTGGAGTCCTAAGATCAATCGTTTGGCATATGCAGATGACACCATTATATTCTTTTCCTCAAATGAAGCTTCATTGCTTCTAATAATGGAAGTATTGGCAGCCTATGAAGCAGCTTTAGGTCAGTTGATTAATAAGTCGAAATATGCAATCTATATGCATCATCTTACAGATGAAGCTGTGTTTACAAAGTTAGAAAGGGTAACTGGAATCAATAGGCAGGAGTTTCTTTTAAATATTTTGGATGTCCAATATTCTATGCTAGAAAAAAGATGGAATACTACCAAGATATGATGAACAAAGTGTTGGATAAGTTACAATCATGGAAGGGGAAACTGTTATCTATTGGAGGAAGGGTAGTGTTGATATCTCATGTTATGCAAAGCATGCCTACTCACCTATTATTAGCAGTAAATGCACCAGCCTGTGTGATCAACAAGCTTCAATTGAAGGAGGGAGTAGGCCTCATGGGATAACTTATACACATGAATAGGGGGAATAGGATTCAGATCACTCCATGATGTATCTAAGGCCTTATTCTGCAAGTTATGGTGGAACTTTCGAACCAAAACAACATTATAGAGCTCATTCATGAGCCAAAAGCATTATAAGAAACTGAATAGGAACGGTTCTAATATTTGGAGGAAAATGATAGAATGTTGAGACTACATTGAACATCAAATTGGGGGGCAACCAATGATGGGATCTTCTTTATTTTGGTTTGAGAATTAGGCTCGACTGGGAGCATTATACTTCATCATCCACCTAACTTCTATTGTGATGAATTAGTTCAAAATTTGAACGAAATTGTGCACGGGAGGAGATGGAATGAACAAAAGTTAAGAAGGTTATTACCAGATGAGATAACAGATCATATTATGCAAAACATTAAACCACCCGGGGAAAATTTGGTATTGGATAAACCTGTTTGGATGCTTGAACCAAATGGTGAATTCAGTGTTAAATCTGTATGGGAATACATAAGCAAAAGAAGGAAACCATGTAATGCATACAGAACGAGATAGATAAAAGGGATTGCCTTTTAAGGTATCTTTATTTATGTTGAAGGTGTGGAGGAATAAACTTCCTCATGATGACTTTTTCAAGAGGTTAGGTTATTTGATGGCTTCAAGATATTGGTATTGTTCAACCACAAGAAGAAACATTATCTCATCTATTTTTCATGTCATATGCTGCCAGGAGAGTTTGGTCTTATTTTTTGTCATGTGCAGGAATTAAGCTTGAAGTTTTGACATTTCATCAGGCTGTGGTGAAATGCTGGACTGCCAAGGTAATCCTAAGATTGCAACCAATTCTATAGGCATTACCATCGATCACTGTTTAGGAGTTATGGAAAACAAGAAATTGTTATAAATATGGAGATGTAGTTTCAGTCAGTAGGGTCATTACCAGATATCCACTACACTTCAATATCTGGTTAAATATAGAAAACCAAGCTTACAAAATAATCCACATAAGTGGCAAGATTTGATCCATATGATGTAACAGTATACTCCAAAATTGAAGTTCACTAAGGTATTGTGGGAATTCCTTGAGCGTGGTTGGATAAAAGTTAACACATATAGGGCTTCGAGGGGTAATCCAGGTAGGAGCTCTTTTGAATATGTGCTTAGAAATGAAGAAGGAGATGTTGTATATGCATGTGGAAAAGAAATATCAAAAGGAACAAATACAAAAGCTGAGGTGAGAGCTATTTTAGAAGCATTGAAACACTATGTGGAACATGACTATATTCTTGTTGATTTGCATACTAATTCAATGCTTGTCAAGAATGTGATGCAAGGGGAATGGAGTGCCCATGGGCTGTGGCAGAGTATGTTGAGGAAATAATGAAGCTGATGCGGAGATGTCACTTGAAAATATCACATACACTACTAGAAGGCAACCAATTGGCAGATCATATTGCCAATTATGCACTAGATTATGGACCTATAGAATGCAACAAGTTTAAAGATTTGGATGTAAAAAAGAGAGGGATTGTAAATAGTGATAAATCACAATGTCCATATTTAAGATTGAAGGTTGCAAGAAGATAGGAAGAGAGGAGGTAGGCAGTAACAGTAGCATAAAGAAAGCTGGGAATACACTCGATCATCATTCTCAAGTCCTTATGGAGGAGAGTATGATGATCATTTTTTATACTAACATTGTGTTCTTTTTTGCAGGGAGAGTTATCGTAGCTATGCCCTATTATATAAGGAATTCCCAATTGGTGGTATCAGTATACACTACTCATTCCACTGGGAGGGACTTGGAGATAGGCACAAGCATAAACGCAAGGAGAAACAGCATGCTAATCAATCTACTGCACAGAAAAGTAATGTTGTGCAGCTGGATTTCGAAACCATTTCTCAACATAACTTGGGTTTTATGGGATCTTAGCCTACACATGATAACACAGCATGGTCACAAGAAGTAAACTCAATAGGAATTCAATCAGATAAACTAAGGAAATCACACGCAAAACTGATCGAAAAAGGGTGGTTTAGTTTCAACATTGGACTACATTGGTAATAATATGTATGCGAGTGAAATGGAGTGGCTTATTGATAAAAGAGACTTACCTCTCTACTTGAACAACTAAAAATACAGGGAGTCGGGCAAAATACAAGATGAAACACATTGGTTACGAGGATCACACAGTAATCTTCCATGATCAAATCCTTAGGGAAGAGATCAGGGAGAATAATGTTTTAACTAACTTGGTGTTCTTTTTTGCAGGGAATGTTAATGTACCTATGACTTATTCATTGACAAGCCATCTAATGGTGGTATTAGCATTTTGTACATGTTCCATTGAAGGGGAGTCATGGATGAGCATACGCATAGTAGCAATGAAAGGAAGGGGCAAATTTGATGCTAAGGTTTACTACAGGAAAAGTCATTCGAGCAGCTGGTTTTGTCAAAGATCTATCGGTAAAATGACTATGTTGAGGTGCATAATCTCAATGAATCATGATGTTTCAATATCCCAAATGTCAAACCATGCAAAGATTTCTTTTGAAAAGTCAAGGAATGCACACGATTTTGGGAATACAAACATCATGCTGGTGCAATTCTGGGAGAAATTTCGACTAGGCCTTCTCGGAACAATTTTATGAAATCAGAAAAAACAAACTGGAGATGTATCTCAAGGCAATGTAATAATAGGACACCTCAGAAGGATTTC